>JABSTQ010010904.1:0-545000 GCA_013358835.2 Ixodes persulcatus
CTGAGCGCACTGAACGTAGTAACTTAATGAAACTTTTTTTTTCTCAAATTTCGCTTTATTTTAAAAGTTATAGGCAAATTAGAATTACAAAAACAAGCAAAAAAATAACCTCCTTCTGACGTCGTAGGTCCTGGCTTGAGTGGCCGTGAACTAGAGGAAGGGTAGTGGTCTCATCGAGCGTTCACGGCTGCCCCACTCCGTGTCGACGGCTCGAGAGGGCGCCACTAAAGCATGTTTTGGATAGGAGGTATGAAGCGGGCGGGCAGGGCGGCTCGCATTGCATTTGCTGCGCGATTAAAGACTATTTCGGCATAACACTTCATTGGCCGCAAACGACAGCAAACACGGGGTAAAAATCAGTACAGAACGGGAGCCACTTCGCGCTGCCATACCGCCAAATGGCCAAATCGCCAACCAAGCCCTCGCCGAAGGCCTTCGGAATGCTCGGAAGCGGTCGGATGCTCGAGCCGGTATACGATCGCAGCGCCGCCGTGCACACCCGGGATTTTTCTACGCTGTCCGTTCGTCGGGGCCTCATCCCACTAGCCCTTTCTAGTATGCGCCGTTTTTTTCCGCCGCTTGGTGGCGGGTACGTCGACGGATCATTTCTTGTTTCCGTACTTTACAAACTGCATTTGTTTCTTTTCTGATCTAAAATACTGAACAAAAACTAGTTTCATACACAATTGAAACGGTTCGCGACACTTATATTTTGCATCTCGACTAAAAAAAGCTTTTAGCGGCTCTGACCAGTAGTTAGCCCAGGACCAAAGACGTCACATTTCGCGCGCTTTCGGCAACGTGGGTCGCCCTCGTAGGCAGAGGAGGTTTCCGCGTCGTGCGGTTAAAATATGACGTACTGATATTTAGTTACTCTCTCCATGCCCGCTGGCTTTCCCGAACCCCAAGAGACGTGGAAACCGCAAAAAAGGCAGACGCTTAAATATGATTGCAGGGCCCCTTTAACCCACGACTAAATTAGCTCCGCATACTGTGAACAACTTTATTTTTGCGGCCTCGATATTTCGCAAATTTCGATAATATTTCACGTGCAGAAAAGTTTGCGAGGAGTGGTGAGCTATATATTCTTTACCATATATTGGTGGGAAGTGTTTTTCGCAGCAATTTTTAAGTCAAGAAATTTGCGAAAAATTAAGTTGTTTACAGTAGTCGGGTACGCTCATTTGCCTACCAAGCCTTTGTAGGGCCTGACAAGTCAATCCCCTTCACCGTGCGAATTCACGCCGCTCTTCCATAAAGATTGAATTTCTCGGAAGGAAACCGAAAAAAACTTGTCCCCTCCCCCGGCCGGTGCCGATCCCGTCATCTGAACGCAACACAGCGCTTTGGCAGCGTTCAAACACACTGGGAATCGCACGGTGCCCACACTGGGAATCGCACGGTGCCCTTGCTTCAAGCAAAATGGCAGCCCTGTTTTCCACCCAGCCTAGCAACACATGCATTTTGTACTCTCTAACCGGAAAACGGTCCATTCTCTACAGTGTTTACTGGTGGCACTCACATTTGCAAAATCGTCCACTGACAGTGAGAGTACTTCCCGTATTTTAACAACTATAGCATCAATGTGTATTTTTGCAATGGGTCTACATTCTGTTTCACATCACGTCCCACCACAGCAGATGCTACGAGCCATCACAGCCAACCCAGCTCTGCAAACGTAGCACGTGATATGCTCTACGCACGTCACCCTCTTTAAGGTCAAGTAAAGGCCTGGTCACACATACAGCAGAGCTGTATGTGTGAGCGCTACGTGAGCGCTCCAAAGAGCGCTCCTGTGGTGCTTCCTAGCACGTGACTTAGTTCTAATATAGCGCGCAACTAGCGCTTTAGTAGCGCATTGTTAGCGCTCCTTGTACGGCCGTTATTGCTGCGTATTAGCGCGTGTACTGCAGTTCCGGTCCCTGTGGTTGGGTGTGCATCAACAGTACCATGGCGGACATGTGGGACGCTGAAATAGAAATGCGACAAATGCTCTTACATACGCAATTAGTGCATATATGTGTAGACAACTTAACGCCCAGAAGAGCCTTCCGAGTGCGCGAAATCTTTCGCCACCGAGATACCGACGGGCATCCGGTGAGCCTTGTTCCCAGGCCGAGGGACCGAGACACAGAGCTCTTTCGAAGGTGATTATTTTTTAACTGCGTGTCTTTGAAACCAGGGTCACGCATGTCGAATAGAAAGTGATAAGGTCGTACCCAATCAATTATCGCTCACCCACCCCATGACTCTGCATCGTCTGCCCGACCCTTTGCTTGGAGAGCGGCTCTTTTACTTCCTCTTCTTTCAATGCCAAAGGAAAAATAACGGAATCGCCGTGCATGTGCTGTTTCGCAGCAGCAAGCACGGCACAAGGAGCGCACTTACACTGCGCTGCTAAAGCGATAACTGAGCGCTACGTCACGTGCAAGTCAGTGCCACATGAGCGCTGCTTCCAGCGCTCATGAAGCACTAACTGAGCGCTCCGCTGAATGTGTGAATCGGCCTTAACACTCACAGGGCCCTGGATTGGATCCGATGGCTCGTAGGTGGTGTAAAGCCCCTCTATCCTGGGAAAAGTGGCACCATTCAATGTTGTGGAAATGCTCGAGACACGTGCCGCGCACCACCTTCTGGGAAGAACATGGCGTCTGAAATTTAGCCCATAGCTGCGCTGTGCCGCCATGATCTTCCCAAGGACCGCACGTAGCACATACCTCGTGCATCGGCGCACCTTGCGTTACTTCTGAAACATGAAGGGGCTTTAAGGTGGTGCAGTCGGCAATGGTTGCCCTGTGGCCACTGTTGCAAGAGCAAACTGTGGTTCGAGCACAAAAGTGTGAAGGTAGGCTTGTTAGTCATTAGCTTAAGGGCTTGAGGAAAGTGATCTATGTGATTTTGCCCATTGACTGGCCCACCCTTCTGTTGGGGCTTTTGTAGGGATGGGACGAAGAGTATGTTAAGCAAAATAGCTGTCAACATAAGAAAGATATAATAACAATGTCAGCAATCAGCATGTTATGGTCTTAACTGGACAAGAGGCTAAACCTATGAGCCTACCACTGCAAATATTTTATGTTGATCTATATAGCACACAAACTGCCTCTGCTTGCCAAACATTTACCCCTGCATCCTTATTTTCAGAACGAGGCTGGTGTGCCGCAGTAATCAAATGACAAATGAAGAAATAAACTCCAACACATCGACTGACCTCACTGAAGTGAACGCCGCTATCCTCCAGCATCCCGCTCCACTCCCGGCTGTTCGATGAAACCATAGCCTGCCTTGTGGCTCCTGCAGAAAGTGTTCGTCTCCCGGTCATCCTTGTTCTCTCCCGCAGAACCTCGGCACGGACTGACTGTCCACCGCGGGCTGCTTTGCCTCGGGAGGATGACCGCCAATCCAGCAATCATGACGAACAGACGCTTAATCGCCGCTAAAGAACAAATCGACTGAATCTCGACAGCGACGTCTGGTTTCAATAGGAAAAGGCCGAAGGTCTTTCCACAAGAAATCCCAGTTTCCCCAGTCACGGAACCCCCAGATATCAAAGCACGTGGTACACCGAGTTTTGGGCTAAATACACAGGCAGTCGGAATCTCGCGAAAGAAATACATACGTGAAAAAATCAACAAGACACCAAGAAGGGAAAATAAATGCTCAGAAACGGGGATTCACGACAAATGGAGATGGATTTGCGAAGGTTGCAGGAACACCAGGAGCCGGAGAACGTAAACAATGGTCAAAACGCGGGAAACGAAGTTGACGAAGTGATTCTCCCGCCTCTTGTCAAATGTAACACGTGACGTCACACATAATAATTATCTCAGAATGCATTAAATATATCTAATATAATTTCAATTCTACTAATTTTATTATTATTATTATTATTATTATTATTATTATTATTATTATTAATGGCCGCCAGCCCCGCCAGCACGGAGCGCCGTAAAAGGAGGAGGGAAACGTGCATGTGGAAAATGTTCGAAACGGCGGCACCCAGCGACCCAGCTAGCACCTTTGTAACACAAGTATTTGGTAACACGATGAAGACGGTAATACTACAGTGGCTTAAAGGGGGTAGTGTAACGAACGAAACCGGAGAAGCGGCACAGCGTTGGAAGACGGCCGCGGGTGGCGCTGGCGCTTGCAGCACCGTCGTTCCGGCTATGGCTCCGGCTTGGCCGCTTGGTCAGCTTGGCTCCGGCCAGCTCCGGCCGATTCGCAGCTGTCGACTACACTGTCGTCTGCTAGTTTCAGATTTTTATTCACCTTCAAACAGAAATCATGTCGTTGGAAGTTCAATGAAAACAAATAATTGTTTTTGAGGTATTTATATTAGTTATGAAGCGTGTTAGGGTGCCTCTATCTGCCGGCCGATTGAGGCACCCTAACGGAGCTGCGGATCGAAGCGCCACCTACACCGTCTTCCAAGGAGCGGCCGTTCCCGAAGCATGGTGGAGGCTGCGCGGTAACTACACTACCCCCTTTAAGGCACTGTAGTAATACTGGTAATACGACACTGTTACAGTGCGATGAAGCTAGACAAAGCAAATTTACTGCTACGGTGGTGTCGGTAACTGCATTTAAAATTGTCGTTTCCTCTCGCTTCTCTCTAGCTCTAGCTTACTTTTACGACTTTTACGTACGGCTGTACGGCTTTCTGGATTTGCGTTGGGCTTGACCAATGATCTCTCTACAGTGGGCTTGACGCGTTGTCGACGCGGGACGACGGCAAGCGGGAGCAGCGAGAGTGGCAAGCGCAAAAGTGCACCGTGAGTGTGGCCGATCGTGGGTGATTGATAGGTGCTGATACCGGTGATAGTGACGATACGTGGCACCACAGGGGATGTGATCTCAGTGGAAGAACAGGTGGACTTGAGTGAAAGTAGCCCAGTCGTTTTCTGCTGCCACAAGGCTATTTCCAGGTACGCGAATGACATCTGTGGCAAACGTACGTACGCACAAGCTGCAATGTATTAGAATTGCAGCTCGTACCACCAGCCGCACCCCGTATCATGAAGTGTCAGAAAGAGAGAGCGAGCGAGCATGGGCACGCATTCCGATACCGAAACCAAACATCCTTACGTATGCATTTATGTTGGAACTCGGGCGTCCGATTCCGAAACCATGAACGTGCGATTCACGGGTGCTCACGGATCAATTTATAAACCTGTCGTCACTTTCTAAGATGCTTTCTGGTGCCTCTTCTTGATATTTTTGTCTGGTTTAATCTCGGGAATTCTGTCATTTTTCAACGCAATGACCATTCCAATTTTCCAAGAGTTATCAATATACAAAATGTCCAACCCCCCCCCCCCCCCAAACAAAAGTTTTTTTTTTTTTACTCGAAAAATAAACTACACATTGCCGAACACTATCCTCCACCGAAAGGTAGAGCTAAAGGTCCGGACCAAGTGCCAAAGTTTCAGCACGAACTGATATTTTATTCAAAAGTTGTAAGAGTTTCTGACATTTTCATTGGGAAAATGGGCCCATTTTCGCACATTTTCGGTTTCTGGTGCCATAGAGCTCCATGTATTCGAGAGCTCCGTCGGTCAATTTTCCCATTGGCAGTTTCAGAAAATCTCATAGCTTTTGAATAAAATATCGGTTTGTACTGAATATTTGGCATCGGGTTCCACAACCGTATACATGAATTCAACTCTGTTACGTAACGGCGCGGTGCTGGTGCGTCGAGTGCACTTTGGTCTGGGGCTGTGGGTGAAAGTCTCCATGCGAAACGTGCATTCCTGCGTTGTTTTGAAAGAAACCAGACAAAAACCTGCCTTCTCGTCAAAACCGCGACTGGGGCTGTACCAAAAGAGTCGAGAAAAGTTTGAAGATCAGTTTTTATATGCTTGGTTTGTCCGAGAACGTGGATATGTGCCGTGAAAAGGGAAAACCAGACGCCGTCGGACCACGATTGCTTGGGCAGGAAGTACTTCGGTTTGAATTCACGGATACTTGTGGTCATCAGATTAATTTGTTTTGTTCCAACATGAATGCGAGAAAACCGTCAAGTTGTACGGACCATCTGCGGACTACGTTCGGTGCATCTTCAAGTTAAAACGGCCACCTGATCGTTCAAACTGTTGTCTGCTTTTTCAAACGTTTCTGCTTGTCGTCTGCTCTTTCAGACGACACCGGCCCGTAGACCAAACGTTGGCCCGGTAATTGCGATAGGAAGTAAGTGAAGGTTGGTTGGGGTAAGTAGGCTCGGTATAAACAGTTGGTACAAGGAGATGTTGATCATTGTTACCAGTGGCCATCATCGACTTGTTATTCCTGATTTACTTAGTCTGATTCTTCATGCGATTTTCAGTATCGACGTTGACCATTTCAGCTACGGTTCACGCTTTTGCAGCCCGAGCGATGTCGCGACTGAAAACTGCGAGTGGAATCTCATCATGCGAATCTGGCTTTAGTGCCCATTCTGCGGCGTCCATGCGGAATGAATCGCTGCATGTCACATTATTCACGTGAAGTTTTGCGGTGTAACGAGCCTCGGTAATTTCGCTGAGGCCGCTAAAGTAGTCTGACATTGCCAAGAAGACGTAGAATCAACAATTCCAACGCAAAAAAGAGCACGGGGACTCATATTGATGCGGACAACATCTCATTTCAATGGTTTGTTTATGGGCGACGGCGAGCGTCTTGCCCACACTCCATTGCGCATGCGCGGCACTGGTGGCGTCAGCTAGAGGCGCTCCGGTTTGTTTGTAAACATGAGTTGGTCTATTGGGATAGTTTGGCCAGTGGGCGGAGCAAAGGCCGTCGCCAGCACCAAATATTCCCCCCCGCGGTTGAAGCATAAACTAAAAATGCGACACGGTGTCGACGAACCAGCAGACTGCGACGTCACAATATTGGAAACAACATTTAAAGCGTGAAATAGAAGCGTTTGATCTTTCCGTTTCGGCGACAATGGCGTCAATAGCAAATCAGCAGCAATGACCGCTACTACGCAGTGGTTTGAAGCGCACATTCGTTTATTCTCCCGTTGAATTTGGACGTGACGAAAACCTCGCATGCGCCAAGTTTTCAGTCACTAATAGTTATATATTTTTATTCTAGCGACGCTAAAACACTCACGACCACCGCTGGGGGCGTTTCGCGGCCTGTGGTTGACCATGAGATACTCGTCTATTCAAACCAATAAATGGCCAGACTCTGCCAATATATGGCTCTTTCTGGTTCAGACCTCTAGCGCCACCTTTGGGTGGAAAATGAGCGTTCGGCGATGCATAGCTTATTTTTGCGATGAAAAAAAACCTCGTAAAGTTTTTTTCGGGGACACCCTGTTTGTTGTTTGATTATTGCTGAATGATCTTTTCCTTTTTCAGTTTTTAGTATAAAGCAATTAGCATGGAAGCTGCAGTCTTGGCTAATGGCAACATAGCATCCCAGGTATGTTCTCTCGCTTTTCTGATTCCTTGTATGTACGGGGTGTGGCGATAAGGGCCAACACATTTATTACGCCTTGCGAAATTCGAATTACAAACGTGCACATGCATACCTGTAATTGTGCATGCAAACTATCTAGCAAGAAATTTTATGTAATTTTTTTTTTTTAGAGCTCAAGTCGGAGGTATTGTGGAACATTCGAAATAAAGCAAAACTGGAGGCCGCTGTATTTCCTATGTCCTATTAGCCCCGAGAAGTTCGCGTGGCGCCCCCTTACGGCGAACCGGGGTGACGTCACGGCGAGGAGAGAATTTTTCCCCGACTCGCCCCGCTCGCCCTGTGGAGGCTGTGACGACGTTAGCTTTCGGCGCGCTCGTTTCTATTTAATGTTTTTTTGCCGTGTTTTTCTTAGGAAGTGTAAATTTTTATATGGGGCTTTATTGAGGTATGGCCTGTAGCTGCAGGCGAAACTTCAACCAACATTTTAAGCATGGTTGACAGGGCAGGCAACGCATGATTCACAGCTGGTATATGAAAATAAAGAAATATGACCACAATTGCAGGAGCATCACTATAGATTTACATCTCACACAATAAATGCTGCTGATGGTCTGAATGAATTGGCAGGTTTTGTATACTATTTTTTTTGTATCTCTGTTTTAAACAAGATCGCCGAAGCAGAAAAGCTGTATGCTGCTCGAGCAACATGCTAAATACAGTCTGGGCCATGGGGAGAGAATCACAAGTAAGACAGCGCAAGTGCAGGGGCAAAGTAAAAAAAACAAGGAACATTTATTACATACACTGCTCGCATTTGACCTTTGCTGGATTTGGATAGTATTTCAATAGACTACACGGGTGGTATCTGTTGACTTGTTTATATCAACCCTCAAATAATGTATAACAAACGTAAGCGAAGGTGTCTAGCTTGTTATTAGTCCCTTTGGTCCTAAAATTGAGATTGTACTTAAATCGAATTGTCCTGAAGCTAAGATACCAGAAGTTTTTCGCACGCAGACTCACCCTTCACAGGTTCCACATTTTCTGCTACTAGTGGTGCATCTAACACTGGACAGACGTTCGAATGCTTGCTTTTACTCCTGTTTTCCTCTGTTGTCAGAGAGTCTAGCTGTAGGGAGTTTGGAGGCTGAGGAAGCTTTTGGGAACCTGCAGCAGTGTCTCTTTTAATTGTAAATAAACGACAATTCAAACTAAACGGTGTATTTTCCGAATACCCAAGGCTGGAATAAAGAATGCCAGGAAAAAGTATAAAGATTACAAATTACGGTACTATTGCTGTGCATATTTTGGGCAGTTCAATACATATCATACAGGCAACGGGGGGCAATTCGGCCGTTTTTCCTGCTACCATACAAACTAACTTCCAGTAATTATGCATCTTCTTAGAAATATGCCTGCATAGGTGTATAAACTATATAATTAATTCACGAAGAAGCTACATTTATGTAAAACAACCCTGTTTCACGAGCACTTCAAGGATCATCAGACGCAGGGCCTTTAAAACATCTGCGAACCAGCGCATGCAGAGTAGCAGCGCAGAGTCGGGGTCGCGAGCTAATTTGCCGATCACCCAAAGGTCCATGATATAAATTCCACTTCGAATGCCTTGGAAGCGGGATGTAGTATCGTCCTAAATCATGAACATGCAAGGAACAGAATTCCAGCGTCTGAAACACTTGCGCCACCGCTTCACCGACCCCTCGCAAAATTCCCTTCTGTCGTGTGGGGACGGGGAGGTTCATCGGCGGAATCGCCTCCGCCGATAGCTTTCGGGATTTGTAACCCAATTTTTAAGGTAAAAGGGACAAGCAGGCTTATAAAATGTACGGAAGCACGTCTATATCGGCCTAACTCAACGTCTTGTACACCGGGAAAACGAGGTCCAGCTCCTCGAAGTGCTTGCGGCACACAACGCCAAACCAGGAAACCGGTGCTGGGAAGCGAGCCGATGCGAGATCGCGGAGCGGAGTCCTCTTCCTGACGTCACGGTACACCTCACCCAATCAGGGCGCGGCGACCGCAGCGACGCTTGTGTTCGCTCTCGGGGCTAATACACGTAACATGTTTGCAAGTACGGCCTTAGGGTGCCGCCATTTTACTTGCTTGGGGCACGCTTGGGCGCGGCCGTAATTCAAGTACAACGCCTTGCTAAATCGCACAATTGCGTCGTACAGCACAGCGCCACCCCATTGGCTCATCGTAAGGTTCGCCATAGCAACAGCTCGACGCAAGCAGTCTTAAAGGACAACTCCGGCCGAAAACGAAACCCGACTAAATGACTGGTATTGCTTTAGTGGCACGAAATATGATCACAGCCGAAATACTACGTCAAAGTGAAGCGGCTTACTCCACTAAAACCGATTTTAAAGATGCGACCAGCTGCATTGTAGCAGGCGGCAAGCGGGTTAGCTTTCAGTCGAGGAACACTGGCACAGCACCCATATGTGACGTCACGTCGCGGTGGAGCTGCAGTTGATTGGTTGTACGATGTACTGTAGCACCACAATGACGTCACGCTGCGGCCACATGGCTGATGATTAGTGTTGCCATCCCTCTAGCAGATAGTTTTGTTTTTGCCGTAGACGCCCAAAACCAAACTTTGAGTCGTGATATTCATTAAACTACACACAGTATGTAAGAAAAAAATTTAGACCTTCACTGTCTTAGCTGAAAACAGTCGTAATCCCAAGTTAAAAAAATATTGCCTGGAGTTGCCCTTTAACACAGTCAAACATAGTCAAACGCAACTGTTTGAACAAGCCTTAAAGGGGCTATGCAACAATTTTTTTACTTTGCGCAAATACCGCTTAGAACGGATCCCTGACGTTAATGACCTATGAAACACGCCTTAATTTTTCACCCGACGCATTAGAAGTCCCAGAAAAAAATTAAAAAACAACGAGCAGCGTTCACGCCCTCAACTCGCAGCCAGAACAAGCGGCCACGTGATCTGGAGCCGATTATATGCCGCCAATGTTGATCATAGCCACGCGCTGGGGTTGGCAAAGCACAGGACACGCGCTGAGTTCCAGACATTGTTATGGCTCGGCTATTGTCGTCGTCGCAGCGATTGGACACGGGCCACTACTCGAATGCTTCTCGAGCTATCAATTATCACGAGCCTAAATCGAGTGCCCACGCAATGCTCGGGTCCAATCTATGAACCGCATTCAAATATCGTCATACGGGTGTACTGCGATCCCCGCGTTACGTCATCGAATTTTGCAAGGGAGAGATTGAATGAAAATGATCGCTTTTGTCCATGAAATTACACCGCAACAAAGGAGTTTCTTGGCCAGTGGCATTGCATGCGAGTATCCTTGAGTCCCACTAGTGCCAGTAAGCTCGTGTAAAGTGAAAAACATTCCAATTGAATATCGTTGCACAGCTCCTTTAAGGCGTCGCAATCGGATTACGGTAGTGCCGAAGCGCACCCCAAGCGAGCAAGATGGCGGCGCCCGGAGGTCGTACTTGCTTATGTGTGTATCAGCCCGTTTGTTGCCCGCACGCTGGTTTATAAGCTCGCTCCCGGGCGGCTTACTGAACAGGCTGAACTCAAAAATGTCAAGAACCGATAGTAGAGGCTGGCGATGAACAAGATATTGGCAATAATTAATACTTTTATTGACAGCGATGAACATCCGGTCTAGAACATGGGATATGCACGGTCGCCATTTTTGCTCTACTTTTAATATTCTACCACCTCCAACTTAAGCTCTAAAAATATACATAAAGCTTCTTGCGAAACTATGTTTGCGTGCCCAATTTCAGGTAAGTCCATGGACTTAGAAGTTTGCAAGGCATGCCAAATGTGTTGGTCCTTACGGCCGCACCCTGTAGATATTGCTTTTTTTTTTTTTTTTACCAAGAGGTGTGATTGTAACAAGCCCTCGCAGACATATTTTTTTTATTCAACCTGCTGCCATTTTGAATATTATTTTCAACTGAACTGAACATAAAACCAAGGAGAAGCGCTGGGTGTTCCAGGCTGACGAGATCGAAGCACTCTCGGCAATCTACCAGGATGAATGGAAAGTGGAAGATGCTGCTGATTGTGTCTACAGGATCACACTCTGCAATGAAAACAACAACCACAAGCTTGATTTCAAGGCAAGTTTTCTGAATAGGAACTTGCAGCCATTTAATTACAGGCAACAAATTACTGCTTGAATATGGTGTCTTCAAGTTTAAGATGTATTTCCCTGACATATCTGCACAATGTTGTAGGTCAGGCTTCCACCGGAGTACCCATCTGATGCACCTCCAATCTACGAAATTAGGTAAATGAGGTCTTAAGGATCACTCGGGATCTGGCAGCTGTGAGGAGTCCATGTCATTGTTGTGAATGTTGTTCTAGCAAACAGTAGTTGCTCCATTGAAAAATTGTGATTAAATTACATTTCAAAAGTTGAATAGGTTCTTCTGATCTTTGGGAAAACGACCTCGACAGGCTAAACTACAATAGACCCTTTCCGGAATTCAGACTGGCAACTTTGATCACTATCATCATCTGAAAAATGGCATAAGTGCTATACTAATGGCGGCCTTCCGTTTAGTGATGAAAGAAGAAGTTGAAGATGCTCCTAAGCAGATGATTCGATGCCTATACATTCTAGATGTTAGCGCGACGTGAAGCACAAATCGGATGCAAGAGCTGCGTAAGCGTTCATTTCTGACGCGGGCCCAGTCCCCAATCTGTTAGTAGCCCACACTCGGCTTCAAAGCCCCTTGATGTATAGAATTTAATAAAGGTGTCTATGTGGGCTGGCACTTCGTTCTGACTGGTTGCATCTTTCTCGCCATTGACACTGAAAGAGATTGAAAAGGAACTGGTCAGTGACGCGAGCATTCTCATTTACCGTTGACTTGCGAAAGTGACGGTGCCCCATACATTACTGCAGACCACAGGTTCATCGCCGCCATTAGTACGGTAAAAGTTAAACTGCCATTTGAGTCACCAGATGGCACTGAATTCCGGAAAGGGTCTATTGCTCATAAAATAGAGCAGGGGATGCTGGCGTCACCTGCAAGGGATATCCTCCTTGAGGCACAAGAAGCTAAATGTTTTCTTAGTGTAGCTAGCACTTTGCTGGAGCAACTTGAGGAAGTGCTCACTATGCACATACATAATGTAGTAGTTTGGCTCCAACGTTTTGACTGGAACAGAAAGAACTGGAAAAATAGTGTGTATAACAAGCTGACAATTTTTACTCTATTTGAGTTTTCAGTTTTACTTTGATATTCCAAACTGTAGCTTTGTGTATGTTAATACTGATAATAAAATCTTAGGAAATGCTCCATCAATTGTTGGTAGTGACAGACACTTTCAACTTTAAATTATTCTCTATTGTTCTTTATTTATCTTGACTGAAATGCTTTGCCTTTAATACTGTTGCTCATCTGTTACCCTCTTCAGTGCACCGTGGATGAGCCATGAAGATAAGACAAGACTCTCGAATACCTTGGAAGATCATTATTGGTATGTAAAAAACAGGGTTTGGCTGGTTCATATGCTGTGCCTCACATCGGATGGGTGCTTCTCGTGAGAAAAGAAATATCTAACATGAACACCTGTGGAGCTTTACAGTACAGGGTTTGTTTGGGGCATTCCTTTCTCACCAACCAATGTGTGTGAGATATGTGATGTCGACACCTATTCTCAAATTGAACTTAAGATTTAACAGCAAACATCTGACTCTTGAACTGATAAAAAAGAAACAGTAGGGAAGTGAGAAAACAATCATTCTGGCTTTCTCACTCTTTGTCTTAATAAATTAATTAAACAGCCAGCAACCAGGAAGTTTATCATGTTAAAAATTACCTGAGACTGTGGTAGAAGATGGGAAACTTAGTAGAAGCAAAAATACAGGAAAAAGAGTGTCGATTTTTTAGACATTCTTTTCCTTTAAGTTTCCCATCTTTTACCACAGTCTCTGGTAATTTTAAATGTGATCAACATCCACCAGCTCTCCTGCACACTCACTGTATTTTCGTTTTAACCGGGAAGTGTCGCCAGAAACCAGTGATGCCAATAATTCAGCCTGCAGCAAAAATTGGAGTGGACAGATTATTTGCATTACCATTACCAGCAGTGGCATAGCTGGGGAGGTTTAAGGGATCAAAACTTCCACCCCTACATTTTTTTTTTTTTTTTTATAAATTATGATGTAATTTTAGCATGCCTAGCAGTGGTGTTTGGGCCGAGTCACCAGGTTGGGTCGCCATTCAGGACGAGCCCCCCCCCCCCCCCCCCCCCCCCCCTTTTTCGAAATAAAATCCTGGCTATGCCACTGATTACCAGAGTTGAAACCCAAAGTTAAATCATAGCAACTCCCTTGTCGAAAGCAGGCGATCGCTTGTAGTATAAAAATTAAACGGCGCACAATTTTCCGGGGCTAGTTGCCAGTGCAAGACTGGTATTTTTACTAATAAAGCACATTGAATGGGCATAAAACCAGTCGAAAGGCTGTTTATTGGGTTATTTCGGCTTTGCAAAAGCCCTTTGCAGACCACTGACTCCAACTGTCGGCTGTTGCACCAATGAGATACATGTTCACTCGGGGAGAACTTTCTGTGGCAATGCAGTTAAAGGTATGGGAACGCTCACCCTCGCCCAGATTGAGCCCCAATTAAAGCTGCGCATGCGCTCTCCTCCTCTCTTCGGAAGTGCCACAGAAGGTTGTCCCCGGGCGTAGTTTGCAGACGGCCGTGGTAGGTAGAGAAAACATATTCTTAATGTCTTTACTTTTTGTTCAAGTGAGATTCATTAATACACAAAATGCACCACCTAGAGGATACCCCAGTGGTAAGTAGCAGTCCGATTCCAAGAAACCGATTTATGCAGTCCTTCAAAGGGCCAACATGGATTCACCCAGACCAACTGAAAGAACTGTGTGGAAACAAGAATAGGATTTTTCTCCTTTTTTTCTGTACGTGTTTACCACTTCTGCATTTCTGCTCCAAGTAAACCTACTTGCCCGTTGATGGTAACTGTACAGTGCTTTGCTTGCAGTGATCACTTGGGGGAAAATATACTCTTTGACTGGGTCGAGATTGCGCGCAAGGCCCTGCTCGAAGGAACGCTGGAAACGCGGGCTGGTGATGTGCTTGTGGACCCAGTCGCACAGCTGGAAATTAACTCTGGTATGAACTTTCGAACAATATGTTTGGCCAAGTTAAAAACTCATTCTGATCATGTGGGCATAGTGAATGAAGCAGGGAGGTACCACATTTGACGCTGGCCTGCTATGGAAAGTGAAGGTTAGTGGTTGAACAAAGCTGCTGGCCACAGTGGCATAATAGACTGAAGTACAACAATAAAATTAAAATGGGACCTTATTTCTGACTTTGCAGTGAATTGAAAGTTTGCTAAAGATAGATTAACCTAAGTAAATACTGCACTTTTAAAACAGCGAAGTTAATGCTTATGTAAAGTGCAAGAAAACGAGACTTCGAAGCTCATTCTGCTGATGTTGGAAGCTGCAGGAATGAATGTAGCTATCAGCTCTGTGACTCGTTGCATCATACCTTGCTCGTTCATTACGATTGCATTGTTCGGTTATTCGTGGAGTCTTCGTATCGGACAAACCCTGCGAGGCTGGAAACACCAATAACCCCTTGCAAGACAAAACCTGGCTGCCAATATATCTGAATGGGGGTGTAAGGACAACATATGTGCTTTTACCCTCAAATATTTGAGTATTCAAACTTTTGTGTCAGCATCCCTTTGTTGAAATTGCAGAGGTCGACAGCACAGATGAGCCAGAAATCTTTCACGGTGATACTTTGGAGGACCGTAGAAGTGTTTTCCAAGCTCATCTAGCTGAGGTTCACAACCTCAGACAGGTTGGTGAATTCAGCTTCTTATTAAAATGATGTGCAAGTAGATTAAATGCAATATTAATCTAGTCCCCTGTAAACTTAAAAAAACAAAAAAACAAGTAGACTTTGGCAATGTTAAAACCACTAATTTTATGTAATAAAGAAACAATGTATTATCACCTTAGCTTTGATCAGAAAAGTAATTGTGAAATATTTCATGGGTGCGACTATACCCTTGGAAACTGTTACATATAGGTGGAACAAGTCCTGAACAGGTTGAAGACAAATCGCAAGATTGCAGAAGCTACACACAACATTTGGGCTTATCGGTATGCTTTACATAGTATTTCCTAGATTTAGGGCTGCATGCGTGGCTTTGGTCATTTCAATTCGGTTGCACATTCTCTTATAGGATTTTGCAGACAGAGCCACGAAGTGTGCTTCTGAAGGACTCTGCAGATGATGGAGAAACATATGCAGGAACCCGGCTTCTTCATTTGTTGGATGCAAGTATAAGTGTGAATTTATGCAATTGGGAAAAAAGAACACTAGCTGATTCTACCTAGTTAGTGTCGCAAAAGGGGATATTTTAAAGGCATAATGTATAGTCTCCTGCAATACGAAAGACCCACTTGGAGCGGCGTGGCCGCGACGGCGGCAGGTGGGGCTATGACTGTTTTCTTTGTTTTTTTGTTGGTGTGTTGTTTTAAAGCAAAAAGTACACTTTTTTTTTGTTGTGGGTTGCACTGCCTGCCTGCAAGAAAAAAACCTGGCGATCTCGTGTCATATCTTCTCTTCCTTTATGTATCTGTGTTTCAAAGGGCTTAGTTTTGTTGAATTGTTTTGGTTGGGTACTCTTGTACGTTTTTTTTTAGTGTTTTCTGCTGAATAAACATAAATTTTAAATAACCTTAAAAAAAAAAAAAAAATTTTGCATTGTTTGTATGCGGGAAGCTTGGCAATCTTAAATTACATTGTTCTACTCCTCTGTGTATCTGTGTGTCAAAGGACTTAATTTTGTCTGAACTGTTTCGGTCTGGGTTCCCTCCTAGGCCTACTGTTTCGGTTCTGCCTCTGTGTTCAGAACGAACTGACTTAGAATTTGAGTCACCTTGAAATTGTTTTTCTTTTTTTTTACATTGTGGACGATTTTGGGAGAATGGTATAAAAGCGTTACAAAATCAATTTTGTTAGCCGAGTTTGAAACGCTTGTCTGTCACTTTCTGCCTTTTCTAAAATATCCGCAAGTTTCCCAGTTTCGGGGTTTAAACATGATTATTACGCGGCAGCTCGACTGCACGTTGACCATTTTTCACTAATAGTTGTGACTCAGGGCACGTTGACCATTTTTCACTAATAGTTGTGACTCAGGCACTGCTAAATAATCAAATCTAGAAAAGAAATGCCTTGAAGAGTGCATTTGTTCGTTGTAAAAAAAACTGCAGAGCTATACTCCGTTTCACCTTATGTTGTACCGCAGCAAAGGCTAGAAGCGCGAGCTTATAGCGTTGGCAGCTGCCCTTACTGCACGAGAGCTTATGCCACCAAGATCTGCCCCAGAGCACGGAGCTCGCGCTTATAGCCTTTCCTGCGGTACAACATAAGGTGAAACGGAGTATAGTAGATGCGGGTGCAACTGTGACATGATGTTGACGGACTGCTCCCCACCACGAAACCGAAATTAAAAACTGATAAGTGCTCTTCAGCTGAGCCCCAAGCAAGTCCTCCCCTTGGGGCAGAATGGAATTCCCAGAGCGCGTGCGGCTGCTCCCAGTGGGTCTTTCATATCGATGGAGACTACATGTCCAGATCAGTGATCTTGGTGCCTCAAGATTGAGTGTGAACTGTTCCAACAGGGCACATATTCATCATATTTTCCAGATCATGGATAAGGTTCCATGTTTTCAAAGTTTACGCGTTCGTAAAATTGGGAGGGTGTTTTAGGGGCGAAGCTCCTTAGGGGCTAGCTATGTCTGTAGGCGTCCGGTGCATCTGCTCATGAGCTCACGAGCACCACATGCTCGCGTGCTTGTGTAGGGGGGGGAAAAAAAAAAAGAAAAAAAAAAGATGAAAAAAAAAAAATCTGTTTGCGCAGCCGACAGGATTCGAACCTGTGCTGGGAGACCCCAATGGATTTCTAGTCTATCGCCTTAACCACTCGGCCACGACAAGTAGGGGGATCTGAGATGTGGTAGCAACTCAAGAGCTGGGGATGTCATGGATGAAACGTTGCATGTAGCCGGTCAACGTTTATACAGGAGAGGGCGCTGCGGTCAAATGCGTATATAATCTCGTTAAAGGGGCTATGCAACAATTTTTTTGCTATGCGCAAATACCGCTTAGAACGGATCCCTGACGTTAATGACCTATGAAACACGCGTTCGTTTTTCACCCCACGCAATAGAAGTCCCAGAAAAAAATTAAAGAAAAACGAGCAGCGTTCACTCCCTCAACTCGCAGCCAGAACAAGCGGCCAGGTGATCTGGAGCCGATCATATGCCGCCAATGTTGATCATAGCCACGCGCTAGGGTTGGAAAAGCACAGGACACGCGCCGAGTTCCAGACATTGTTATGGCTCGGCTATTGTCGTCGTTGCAGCGATTGGACACGGGCCACTACCCGAATGCTTCTCGAGCTATCAATTATCACGAGCCCAAATCGAGTGCCCACGCAATGCTCGGGTCCAATCTATGAACCGCATTCAAATATCGTCATATGGGTGTACTGCGATCCCCACGTTACGTCATCGAATTTTGCAAAGGAGAGATTGAATGAAAATTATCGCTTTTGTCCTTGAAATTACACTGCAACAAAGGAGCTTCTTGGCCAGTGGCATTGCATGCGAGTATCCTTGAGTCCCACTAGTGCCAGTAAGCTTGTGTAAAGTGAAAAACATTCCAATTGAATATCGTTGCACAGCTCCTTTAAACTTTGCATGCATTGGCTCAACGTTTATAGACGAGAGGGCGCTGCGGTTAAATGCATATATAACCACGTTCCATACCACACATTCTCTTTCTGACATGGATGAAAACGAACGAAAGGCTCGGCATGCTGCGGCTCAGCGTCAACGCAGACAAGCACCACCAGAGCTTTTTCAGTTTATTTTTAATTGCAAATTTGACATTTATCACTTCCATTAAAATTGCTGTGAAATGCAATTCACATTTATTGGAGCTAAATTTAGTTATACAGATCATGTCACGTTAACATGGACACCTCCGTTCCCCCCAAAAAAGTCTTCCATAATGCGAGTCGTCCATAATGAGACAAAAAAATGCATGTATTTATGCAGCTCATCCCCGAAAATTGCGTCTACAGTGCAAGCCACTTATAACAATAACGAGAAAACCCAAAAATTCAATCATTAGAACCAATTGTCACTGTATCTGGACTAAAGTAAGCATTTCTAGTCTAGAAACTCTAGAAAGTGATCGTTATAAGCAGTACATCATTATATGTTAATCTTATAAGTTGATCGTACTGCATATATAGCGGGGTGTCCATGTTGGCGAGACTCGACTGTATTCTCGGTACACTTTTCGAAACTCCAGACTGACCACTCTGTTCAATATCATCATCAGTGCTTATGACATATTACCATGGTGCCTGGAATGTGCAACTGGTGAGTTTATCGTCCTATACCGCCTGTGTCCTGAAAGTGGTCCTGAAACACATGTCGCAGAAGCCAGTGTTTGATGCCGTCGGATGTTGCATTCCTGGCGGTTGGTTGTAAAAGTTCTGGCGAATAAGGCGAGCAGATGCTAGGGTCGCCGTTGTCGTGGTGCGTCAACTTGTGTGTGCTTTTGCTTCTGTCGACTGCCAGCGACTCTCTGCTGCTGTGTCACCACCACGATCGCGGCAGGAAGCAGTACAACACTTTTATGATGTCGTCTGGTGGGAATCGAGGGACCACTTCCAGGCACCATGCATAATACTACTAACGGCAGCTTCTTGGTACCTCCAGTAGGCGTGCTGGCTGATGAAAAAAATGGAAGTGAAGAGTTGAAGGCAAGCAATCTTGCAGATAACACGAGGTTCAGGATCGAATTTAATGCGATGCAGATATTAGATAAAAACGCTGTGTCCACTGCATGTACTATGTGTGCCAATCAGTGTTTCAGCACACACCCGGGTCAGTCACTATCTATACCGAAATGAATGAAGCAAGAACTGAACGGCGAAGAAAATATTCTTTCCCTTTGACGTACAAATACGACTCTGCCCAAATAAATATGAGTAAGGCACACAAAATTTTGTTGCAACAATTTGTGTGGCAAGAGTTGGGCTGCCATTTTAGCCATTAGGTGGCGCTGAATTTCTGAAAGTGCGTACGTATCCTCTAGAATTCTAATTAAAAAGATATAGTACCTGCACACACAAGCACCGAAAGGAACAGAAAACCATTTTAATTATGGGCAGCAATATTTACAACACTTAGCACTATACACCATCGTTGGCATTAACACAGTTTGAAGTAGACTAAGATTGTAATAAAATCGTGCATACTTTACAAGGTTTTAGTCGATCATAAGCCCCCGGTCGACATTTGCACTGGAGACTGGACGAGCTACTAGCCTCGTCCTGTGATGCGAGAGCATTGGCAAGTGCCAACTGGACAGTGCACCTTCCATTCGTAACTTTCCACCGTTAAAAAAACACTACCCTCTTATTCCTTTACATAGTCGGAAACCTAACAGTGCACATGGTCAGATTAGCTCCCTTCGTACCCAGAAAAGGCAAATATGATAAGCCTCCCTTTGTCAGACATCCTAGTCATTGAAAGGAGGCTGGACAGTGGAACTGACTTCTCTGGACTAGCTGACCCAGCACTCTATTGAGACTGATGAGATTTTCCTTTAGTCATTGTAACTTCCATAATAGAAGTTTTTCAGATAAATTTAAATTGAAGATTTTACTGGCAAGCGTTTTCTAGATTTTATCGGTTTCGTCCGAAAACGTGAGGATGTGCCAGTTATGATCCAGTACAGAAAATGTAGATACTTAAACTAGTTCTCGATTTTATCATGGTAGTTGTGAAGGGTTTTGGGCAAAACCAGTGTAACAAGTCCAGTCCAACATATGGGGAACTGTGTATGCTTTACAATTTTCAATTATCTTGCAGATTCTGGATGCCACCAACGTTTACGTTGTGGTAACGCGGTGGTATGGAGGAACACACTTGGGGCCCGATCGGTACAAACACATAAACAAAGTTGCCAGAGACCTTCTTGAGTGCCATGGTTACATCAAGAAGCAAGGATCAGCTGCGAATACGAAGGGCAAAAGCAAGAAACGAAACAGCCCTGCAAAGAGGAATTGAGAGGTTTTGTTTTAGCATCTAAATGGATCTCCAACAAGTTCTTTACTTGTGCAAGGTTTTACACAACTCCTGCTCTTGCATTCAATTTGCAATTGGATGGTGTGCATTATAAATGTCGCAGAAAGAAAATGTGGGCAGCCTAAACGCTTGCATTAAACTGTTGATTGACGATCATCGCACATCGTGGTGGTGAGCTGGTGTCGTGGAAACGTTTAGCTGTATTTGCTGAGCATCTCACTGTGATATATGCTGTACCCCCAAAGATTTCATTATGTGCCTTCGAAGACTACTATTTCTGTAAAAGAGAAGGGAAGCAACTGTTCAAAGAATATAGAAAAGACGTAATTGTACAGAGCGGTCCACGAACGAAATATGGACACATGGCCGGCGCTCCGCACAGCGCCAGCTGCCGGCATTTGCAGAGGCTTACGCAAACGCAATGAGCACCACAGGTGGCACGTGCCACAAGTTCACAACTACTGCACCGCAGCTTGCACCACCTCTGGTGCCATCTGCCTCTGCGCTGAGCCTCTGCGAGCGCTTGCAGCCGGCGCTGTGCGGAGCACCGGCCGCGCATTTCGGTGTTCCCCTTAAGAGTGGACTGCTCTGTACATGGCAAGAATGTGCCTCTGCCAGCCTGAAGAATTAGTGAATTGCATCACCCTCTTTTCAGAAGTTTTGTATACTTCCAAAAATGAAAGTGTATGCTTGCCTGGAGAAGACATACAAATAGGCCAGTGTCTTCAGAAAAATACATGCTGTGTCACTTGGTGAATGTTTTCAGAACGAGAGCTACATTTGAGAACACTTCCCGTGGCAATGAAGCCAAAGCTACCGGTGCCTGTGCCCTCGTGAAGCTTGAGTGCCGATCAAAGCTGTGCATGTACACATGCCAGTGGCGTACCAACTTGCTTTTGAGTGGAGGGGAAAACCAGGTCCCCCCCCCCCCGGGCCGGGGGGCGGTGCCCTTGGTATCTCTTGGGCGCCGCCGGCCAGTGGTTGCCCTGCCCAGCAGCGGCTGTTTTGAGGGGGGGCAAAACATGCCTTGCCCCCCCACTCTGAAAACTGGGGGGCAAGCGCCCCCCTTGCCCCCCCCGGTTGGTACGCCCACGACACATGCTCTTCACTTTTAGAATGCCACTGAAAGATGTCCCCGAGTATAGCAGTGCTATGCATTCATAAGTATCACCCTTGTCATTCAAGACACTACCCAGTGTCTTAGTAACAGGGCACTGCAATTTCACATGGCCAAAAGCCGTACGCTTACTATAAAATACTGTGGAAGCACCCACTTCGTACAGGTGCCCACTGTCAACATTTCCCGATCTTCAGAATTCTGCAAATTATTCGTCAAGCGCCCACCCCCTCCAAAGCGCCGGCATCAGCCGAAAATATGCACCCCATTGTGGAGGTCACAAGACTGCCTGTGGCAATATCGTGTGGAAATAAATGTGCTTTCTCCAATTCCGTTCACCTTGCCTTCAAAGCTCTTTATTGGCCGCCATCTTGGTTTTTACCGATTTGACTGGACAAGTGCCCATGGCTAGATTGACCCAGTTTTCAGTTTCGGCGCTTTCCCAGTATTTTACGGCAAGGTGACTTGTATGGTTCCAGATATACTGGTTGCCCCTTCCATCTAATTTCTAAGCAACCTTAATTTAGAGTCTCCAGGCAGTGTAAACACCAGACTGTACATATAGACGGAAGTATAGGATCACAATGGCTTTTGTGAAAGCTTCAATTCTTTACGAGAAGTGACAAAGTTCCATCCTTAGAAGACATGACGAAGTTCCATCCTTGGAAGACACGACAAAGTTCCATCTTTTTCTATATATACTTGGTATACAACGCTGTCAAAGCTACTGGTGCAAGCAGGTGGCTTCATCCATGGTTTCATTTGCACGAGAATGCATGCAAATGATCCGAGATCAAACCCCATGCTCGTGCCAGCAGCTTTTACAGCGTTTTACACCAAGTATAAAATGGATTATACAGTAGTCTCGCAGAGCTGCATACATGATGCATGACTTTGTACTATCCAGTACAAATTTCTTCAGTGTTGGCTGTTCTACCTAAAGAATAGGGGAGGTACTTTTGCAGAGCATTTAAGTGTTGTCCGAACCGATTAAAATGTTGAAAATTTGCACCTGCACCATAAGCTCTTGCAGTTACCTCCATTGGTCGTCGGATAGCGCAGCTAGCGATTCCCAGTTATTCACGACTTCAGCGAACTATAGGGGGCGTGCTGGTCAGGCAAAATGGTGGACGAAAGGAGGTCCTTTTCGTCGTTCTACACGCGGACCACCATCCACTGCAGCGTAGAATCGGTGTTGCATATGAAAGCAAAGCGATTTTTCGACGAAAACCTTCTAGTCTGTGCGTAGGAATGACACGGTACGGAAGCAAGCAGCGATAGCAGACAACAGAATCAAAATGACCTCCTCTCTTGAGCTACGCGGCGTCGATTTCGCTGAAGTCGCCAATAGCAGCAGCCTTCATTGTAGTGCTAACGATAGTACAATTGAATTGTGGGCATATGCAACAAACTTTCTACCTTTCTAGACGTATGCAAAGCTTCCTTTACCCTTGTCCTTTCCAACAATAGTCCCCTTTTCCACTCTTCTGGTTAAAAGCGCTTGGGTTGTTTACAAAGAAAGGGTGAAAATGAAGGCAAGCAAGGTGGCTCAAGCTATTGCCCATTATAAAGGGTACAGCTGTTAGCATCCACCAATCCATCCAGCTGATGCGAGTCTTCCATAATTAAACCAATACTATAACTGAAAAAAATCATGAGCCATTCCACTCTGTGAAGGTGGATGACCAGCGAAGCTGTTTAGCACACGACACAGACCCGCCCCGAGGAGCCGGAGGAAACTAGACGTGCGACGGGACCACCACCTGGCGGAAAGTAGACACACGCGACGGGACCGCCACCCCTGGAGAGCGGAAGGAAACTAGGCACGCAAGCGATTGGAACGACAGAGGGGGCGGCGCGAGCGTAGACATGGCCGACGCAGGTCGCACAGTGGCAAATCTTTGAGAAACCTATATTATCTACCTGAGAGTCTACTGATCTTGAAAATGGTGCCTATTGATAACTAATTACTGAATATGCCTATTGCTACATTACCTAAGCATCAAGGGGAATGCAGGGAATGGTGTTCTACGTGCCGGCGTCTGCACCAGTAACTGTTCTAAAGCAAAAGCCTAAAACAAATGGCATCTTGCACGTGCATTCGTCAACGCTTTATTTTGGTTATTTACTTTGAATCTTTTATACGGGAAAGCCTGGCATGTGCGGTGGTGCGAGCATAAAGTTTTTTGTCAATACACACGAAAAATCCACGGAACCCTAGCGGTAAACAGCTTCGCTGTAAAAGGACAACCACACACATTCTCAATAGTAAAAGCTAAAAGAAGCGGTTGTTTGTTAGTCATTTTTAACTTCATTCCTTGTCTTGGGTCAATTACAGAAGTAGGTTATGTTTGCAGCTTTGAAGCATGATAAGATCAGTTACATTTGTTTTATGAAGCAAGGTCACAAGTTCGGGACAGATGAAGACACCGAACTGTTGAGATCTTTGAATTGTAAAAATGTTGGGGTTTATAATCAAAGAAAAAGGTTCAATTGTGTTAAAAGCCCCTGGACGTCTTCACTGGTACCAACTTCATCAATGCTGTCAGAAGCCTTTTTACTCATGTTTGCTCGGTGCTTTGCTTTCAGTGCCTGTTTATATTCCAACAATTACTGGACGAAGTTGCAGTCATGATTGATGGTTAAATTGTGTGTATGAGCAGAACTTGATATATAGTTTTGGATCATTTGAAAGTTTTTTTATCAAAACTAAACCATCGTATGACAAAGTGTGGGTTTATGAGATTCATATTCCCAGGTGAAGTTAATTATAAAATGAAAGTTGGAATTATTGTCTCATCTTTGTTCTGCATACTTGTGTATTCATTTGTTATACTAGGCCCAGGCATCAATTAAAAACGTTAACCCGATTGATGGGCAAGCTTTAAAGGAACACTGAAGTCCCCAAACAACTTTTTTTGTTAGGTGCTTAAATAGAATGTGACAAGACAAAATTTAATTTAAAAAAACGACATTTTACTGCAATATTCAGTATGTCTCAAAACTCGAAGTGATGTGCTTCTATTTCGAGTCAATGTACCAAAAGAGGGGTATGTTTCAGAACTGCTCCTCACTCAAAATGAGTGTTGCAATATTGTGCTATTTTATTTAATTTTTTTTCAGGACAAGTTCATTCAGTGACACACATGTACAGCTGCAATGAAAAAAGATTAGCACAAGTGACCTAGAGCTATACAGTTACTCTAAGTGACCGACGACCAGAGGTCGGCATTTTAGGTTGCCCTCACTCACCCTCACAGCTACACTCACCCTCATCCTCAGTCACACTCACCTTCAGCCCTTCACTCACCCTCACTGATCCTTACGGCCCTCACGCCCCTCATGTACTCATGGCCCTCACACACTCATGACCCTCACGCACTCATGGCCCTCCCACCCCTCACGACGTCACTGTCCTCACTCACCCTCACACATTTTCTTGGTTAAAAAACTCACTCACCCTCACCTCACTGTGAAGATGAGGGCGAGTGAAAACCCTCACGAGTGAGGTTTGCCGAGGTATTCCGACGACCAGAGCGGCGAAATCGCGACATGCGGCGCTAATGATTCCGAGCGTGCCGAGAGCGAGAGTGTCAGTCACGTTCCATGTCTCAACGTGGGGGTGACCGGCAGAAAGCAGCCCATCCTAAAGCCTGCATTTCAGAAGCTATCTTATCCCTCAATTTTCTGCCGGCCGGCCGGCCACCCCCCCCCCCACGTTGAGACATGCAACGTGACTGGCACTTTTAAACTATCGCTGCACTCGGGAACAATAGTGCCGCGTGTTGCGATTTTACTGCTCCGGTTATCAATCAATTGTGCTAATCTTTTTCCGTTGGAGCTGTACAAATCCAGGTAATTAAAAAAAAAAGTTTTTTCTTTTGGGGGAGGGGGGGGGGGGGTTAGTTCAGTGCCTTTAGGAGCGATTCAAACATGCTTTTAATTGGGGTCGATGTGCCAAAAAGGAAGTATGTTCGAATTGCTCCTAAGTCAAAATGTGGCTTGCAACATAAATATTGCTTTTAATAAACATTTTTTCTTTTCTTCGAAGGGGAGGGTACTTTATTTCGTGACAGACATGTCCTATCTAGGCACTTGAGAAAAGGTTTTTGTGAGTTCACTGTCCCTTTAAGAGACTGATAGATTCAATAACAACCGTTTGACGAGACAACCACCATCTGCTAAGATGCCAGTGAGCGGAATGGCATTTCTAGGGCAATCTGAATTGCAAAATCCCAATCTATTGCCCTCGAAGAGAATCGAGCTACATGAAAGGAAACACTTTCTTATTCAGGATGGGCCCTAATCGTTTTATTAGGGTCTTATCGGGCCCCAATAAAAAGTGAACGGCAGAGCAATTGCCTTTCGATACGTGCTCTGCCACCTGGAGAATGTCGCCCAGGAGCCCTCCAGGTATTGGAAGCCACGGGCCGAAAGCCATATGCTTCGCGAAGCCGGAAATAATTCATATAGGTACATGCTTTCAGGCGGGAGACACCACGCAAAGCACTCCGCCGAAGGGCCGTGTCGGAGCACAAAGCCAGGCTCGCAATCCCACCATTTCTTATTGCCAACTTTCATACTAAAGAGGAAAATTCATGTCAAGCAGTCTTGTCCATGTTACTCGCAAACAGTAATAAGTTGGAATTACAGTCAATATTGGTTAAAAAGTATTTAATTAGATTACTTGACTACTCGAGAAGAAAAGTAATTGGCCGTCACTTGAAAAATTAACCATTACTTTTCTGGTTACTTCAGATATCCAAAACGACAGATTTTTCTGCCGGTTTGGAAACTGGTAGTTTGTATTTTCCATTATTGGATTAGGACCACCAAATTATAAACTACTTATTAATCCAATTTCGGTAAACCATCCTCCGGTCGGAGACTTGGTTCAATGATTTCTTGGTAAAACTTAGAATCAAAGGGTGCCATTAAAAAGGAAAAGGAAAAATAGTAACGGTTACAGTTTCAGTAATTAAAAAGTAATCAGATTACTCTTGCGATTACTTCCTAATAAATGTATTTACATGATTACAAATTTACTAAAAAGACGGTCATAAGAGATATCCAGAGTTTATTATATAAAGCGATGACAGCCACACACCTTTTTTTTTTAGTATCAACAGGACTAGCGTAACATTACACAAATGAGAAATAAGAAAACATTTATCGTCACTTTCTAACACTAAATGCGGGTAGTGAGAATAGAAATATTGTAGATTTTATGCTCCATCAATTTTTTGTTCCAGAGCATCAGGAGCACCATGACTGACTACAGGCAACATCCACAACTGAGGGTAACGAAAGCACAACAGATGTCCGGAATTTTGAACAATTCCACAACACAAGAACAGTAATCGCACGATTCTGTTAGCAAAAGTGCATCTTGCATCAGAGACAATTATGTCGAATCAAAGAAGTTGTTCAATACCTAGGAAAAGGATACTGGTATGAAGGGTTTATTAAAAGTGGCCCGATAAAAAGAAAAAAAAAAAAAAAAAAACTGTCACACTCCTCATATTTATGATTATAGCAAGACAGCTGCCTATCTGCCATCGCAGATTTAATCACAGTTGTGCATCCGGTCTCCATAGAAAAACCATAAAATATGTATGCTAGTTGCCATGTCCTGTTACATTTCACATATGGAAGTGTCAGAGTTGATTTCTAAGTAAATTAGAAAACATCACCGACACTTCCATATGTGAAA
Organism: Ixodes persulcatus; assembly: GCA_013358835.2. Lineage (NCBI taxonomy): Eukaryota > Metazoa > Arthropoda > Arachnida > Ixodida > Ixodidae > Ixodes > Ixodes persulcatus. The sequence continues at coordinate 27,422 of JABSTQ010010904.1, forward strand.
TGTATCATCAAAATGTATACAGTATATATGAATACTATAGTTGTCACAAAGATTGCCAGGTGCTTAAGACATCAACTGGACGAGTTAAACTGTTTCAATGCAGCTCAAAGAAACACAAAGAGTTATAATAGGAAGTTTCTCATTCAAAATATACCTGGTAAGACAAACATTCCTAGTAACAGGCAGATTTCTAAAGAATCTAATCGCAGGCACATATTGGGGAAAAAAAAAAAAAAGTGCTAGTAAGACAACAACCAGATCCATTTGCTCTGCACTTTATACTGCTAAGAGGACCACAATACCACCCTTCAATGGTAAATCTGGCAGGATTTATAAGAGACAGCCACATAATAAACCTATGGAGTAAACAGCATCACTCAAGGTTTATCTGTGCACTTCAAACTCCATTCTAGCCTGAAAATTAATTTGACCCAAGCTTTCCAAGCATAGTGACTCGAGCCTTGTTCTAGACTATTGCTATAGTCCGTTGCAACTCAAGAAGGTAGGGCGAGGGATGGAAGGCCAGGGAGGAGGAAGCAGACGGACCGCTAGAGAAAGGAGGAGGCTTCCCCCTCTCTCCCCCAGCGTTCCATCTGCTTCCTCCTCCCCGGCTTTCCTTTCCCTCGCCCTTCTTTCTCGAGCTGGAACGGACTATAGTGCTCAGTATTTTCGGTTTTTATTTGCCAGAAATTATGGGTATAATTGATTGCACCTTATCTCGAGAGATTACTTCCACATATCCCTGCATGCAACACTGTGCGCACTGCATTCTAGGAACCAATTGGCCACGGAGCGGAGCAGCAGGTTTTCAGTTCCTATCAATGCATCAAAGGAGAAATTGTTGCAAAGCTATACATAAAGTGTGCAACATATGACTGGAACCATACAAAGCATTTATTTGTTTTTTGCATGGGCGCATCGTAGACGTCCAGAGCGCATCGTGTTTGAGCTCCGAACTAGCTTGAATGCCAGATCTCTACGTTTTGATGTCAGTAGGGCTGACATCAACATTCCGTGAGTAGAAAGGTACTACTGGGAAACAAACAGAGAGGTAGAATGCAGCAAACAGCCTTCAGAGATGGTCAGGTTTGGTCAAAGCTAAGGCAAAAGTGAAATCCTAAGCAAGTAATCCACTGACCTTTTTTAAACATAAAAAAACAGAAAACCCCAAATCCAATTTAGTGTTGTTTTAGTGAAGTCCCAACACTATATTTTTGGTGGCCACTAGCTCACACATAGCGGCTACAAAAAATCACAACTGGGGATGCTGGAATGCAACACTAAGCAAACTCTAGAACTGCATAAAGTGGAGACTGCGACAACACATTTTCCTCCACTGAGCTGTTCCCAAGAATAGTATATGCCAAAAAATGTAGATCAAGTAAGAATATAAGAACAAAGAAATATTGTTGCATTTCTTGGAAATTTGGTGACATTATTTAATTACCTAGTCTTCCATTCAAATGGAGCAAAATTGGATAAACCTTTGGTGATGCTATACTTAAAGCCACACCTTGTTTGTCTGGCACCCCAACTAAATAAAATGAAAAACAAAAAAGGGTTCTAGTATTACTATTTTTATACCTTCTATATATACAAAATATGTCTACAATTAAGTATTATTTGGCACCTCTCAAAAAGACCTGCTAAATGCCAAATAAGTGAGGTAGCAGCTTTACCTAGTTATACCGGGTGTTTCAGCAAGGACTGACGAAAATTCCTGAAATTAGTTTATTTGAGATAAAAGAATTTTCTCTGGGCCGCATTACTCGCGGCGGCACACGTCAGAAAATGTGCGATACTAATTAGTGTGCAAATTAATTAAAAATGACTACCTTTTTATTTAGCGCAGCTTTGTGGTCAGAGCCAATGACACAATTCTAGCTGCCGACCTGCTAATGACACATCACTTGTTAGCACAAAGAAAAAGTAATTATCCTAAGTGCTGTGGCACTCAAAAACCTGGTAATTGTTTTATCATGAAACCGAAACCCAGCGCATGAGGAGCGCAAAAAGTCACGTGCCAAGTAAATGTCAGCCGGTGACACTGTGCGACGTCTTCGGGACTATGACTCAGGAGCCGAATCATGTGTTATTTAGCCGCGGCATGCATTTGATTTCGCCTCGTCACTCGGCATTCGCCCCAACAAAATACACCGTCATAGCGAGCTGCGCGGCCCCGATTTTGAGAACTTTGCTCGGCCTGCATTATTCGGTAGCGTCCCAACGTTCGAAAGTGCTGTTCGGTCAGTCTACGTGCAGAACATCGATATCGCAGACCTGGGCTCAGTGGAATGGCAGCGCAAGGTCCACACCAGTTTTCTGTAGCTGTAAAGGTGGACATCGCGATCACGTATGTGAACGCGCAAGGGGGCCTTAATCTGGCTTCAAGGCTTTGTGCAGCTGAGCATCCCGATCGTTGTGCGCCTGCCCGTGCCACATTCAAAGCGGTGTTTAATCGCTTCTGCTCTACCGGTTCAGTCCAGGTTCAGGGAAGGAGGCCACCCTCTAATGTTAATATTTTTGGTCACGTGGAATTAAAAAATTGCCACAGTGAGGTGGCCATGTTCAAATATTTATTAAAAGTATGATATTTGTTAAAAACATCAAGAACATTCCAAAGCTATGAAATAAATTATTATTAAACGTGGAACATGATTTTTTACAAGAATCGGAATGATGATCTCCCACTAGGTTGGAGTATCCTATGTGAACTCGGACAAAAGAGAAGCCATCAACAAAACAGCAAAATTGTTTTTGAGGGAAGTTCTACACTAAGTTTTATGTTTAACATCAAACCATTATAATATCCAAGAAATTAGAAAATACAGGACAATAACACTACTAATCATGCGCGCAAGCAAAAAGAACAATGTTACAATAATGCGTTGAATGTGAACATGAATGTTCAAAATCGCGTAATTATTGTTTCCTTCAAGAAATAATTAACACGGTACAAAAAAAAAAAAAAATATTGCGGTGGCTTAGCTCGGCTATGCCAGGATATACGTAGCGCGAGCTTATGCACACAAAATGAGAGGCGCTATCAAGCGGCTCTGGTGCAGCGCCAGACTTTCCTACTGCGCAACGGAGGCGCACAGCTGGGCACGCGGCGGCGCCAGTGCGTCCGCTGCGGCTATGACGTCACTCCTCTGGAATGCGCAGACCGGCGAGGTGTACGCGGTGGCGGCGGCAGAGCGCGCGGCGGCGGCGGCTCCGGCGCACCAGCTGTGCGCCGTGTGACGTCCCTGCTCCTCGCGCATGTGCAGCACGGAGCACGGCTCATTATGCAAGCCACGCGAAACTGCTCAACCACGGCCAGTGTAGCTTACGCTACAAAAGTTTCCGAGACACAAAACTCGGGCTTTTGCCATGCAGAGTTCTCGAATATGGGACCGCGCAGCTGACGATGACGGCATATTTTGTTGGGGCAAAATCAAAAGCATGCCGCGGCTAGATAACACAGACGGTTTGGCTCTCGAGTCGTAGTCCCGAAGACGTCACGACGCATCGCCGGCTGATGTATTCTTGGCACAAGACTTTTTGCGCTCCTCATGCGCTGGGTTTCGGTTTCGAGATGAAAAAATTACCAGATTTTCGAGTACCACGGCACTTAGGATAATTACTTTTTCTCCGTGCTAACAAGTGATACGTCACTGGTAGGTCAGCAGCTACAATCGTGCCATTGGCACTGACCACAAAGCTGCACTAATTAAAAAGTTAATTAGCAATTTTTAATTAATTATCAGACCAATTAGTAAGTATCGTGCATTTTCTGACGTCCTCCACCACGAGTAATGCAGTCCCAAGAAAATTATCTTTTTACCTAGCTCAAATACACTAATTTTAGAAAATGTTGTCGATCTTTGCTGAAACACCCGGTATATACTATTGGGCAGTAGGGTGAAGTGCAAATGGTAGAGAGAAAACTAGTCTTACAAAACCTACACCCAGTTGACTCTGCAATTCAAAGTCGCTTTATTGAAATTTTGGTTAGTTCTAAGAATGTGTGTGGTCCTGGGAATCATAATACAAGTCTACGGGAATAAACATGTGGCACGTGCTCCAAAAGCATAAGAGCACAAAAAAGCCTTACGATTATTCTGACCAAGTTTAAATTACAACCATGCACACACTTACTTTCATCCACTGTTTGCGTGGTCGAGAGAAGAGCGAACAAGCGCGGCCAAGCGACCAAGCTAGCTAAGCCAAGCCAAGCATGGCAGCGGGTATGACGGAAATCACAGAAGCGATTAATAGCGTGGCCGCACGGTGCACACAGCCAACAAAGCTGGGCTCGAGGATTTACCCAGCCCTCGAAGATGTTTTGTCCATCAAGTATGCTGATGTCAACAAACATGTTGTGATCTCTAGTCCGCTTTCGGACCGTGAAATTGTGCAACTGGTTGGGGCTAGGAACCCTCGTGTCACTTTCCATGCCACTGACACAGAACTGCATTGGGCGCCACAGATAACTTTTTCTTTTGTGAAGAACAAAGGCACCCCAGAAAGGTTTGAAATCTCCAGAGCATAGTTACTGCACTGTATCTCCATCAGCAGAGGCAAGAAAAAAATCAACACCTTCTTCTGGAAGAGTACAGAATAAAAACTTTTTTTTTAAACTTTTTTTTTTTTTTATTTGAAGCGTTTTGTTGTCTCTGTGAGCTTTGAATTATTGAGAGGTGACTGTACCACATAGCCATAACAAGAACAAACTGCTTGTGACAGAAGTGGCCCAACTGCATGGACATTAACAACTTGCTCAATTAAAAGTCCGAATTTGAGATCAATGTATGAAACCATTGGCTCACAGAACTTGTGCAGTGCAGCAATAAATATACAACTGCTGAAGAAAAAAATATGGCTGCTATAAATGTGTAGACGAGAAAATCAATATGCTCACTACTGAAGGGTACACTGTAAGGTGAGTGTCCAAGTCATCCCAAAGTAGCATGTCATAAAACTTAACTGTCTCTTTTCATGCTGGTCCCATGTAGAATTGCCTTACAAAAATAGAAAACATAATATAAAGCAAAGAGAAAACTACAGAACACACACCTACAGGCCTCTACGTGTTTCCATGGACGATTCTACTAACATGAACAAGCTCCAGCACTATGGGGTCCTCTTGCATACAATCAAACAAGCATCCAGGATTCTGCATTCTCATTTCAGGGGGCTAGAGCTTCGGGCAGCGTTGTACCACAGGGACCATCAAAGTGAAACCTATGAAAAAGTTAAACAAAATTAGAAAAAAAGTAAACAATTTACATGTTTGCTATTTATTTAAAGAGACCCAGCAGTCATTTTTTAACTGTTTCCAAGTTTGCCAGAAAGAGCTTTGGTAACAAAGCAGCAGAGTACACGGGAGCTATTTTAATGGGTCAAAAGTGGTAAGCTTGCCTGAGACGTAGATATTGTTACGTGTGAAAATTTTAGTATGCAATTACCACCCAAACTTCTTTGCATGCATTGCTTTCTTTTTTTTTTTTCTTTTGCGCATGTGAAATGTTTTAGTCAGTATTGCTGATTTTAGCCATCTTTTATTGGCTTTCTCTTTTTTAAATATGTCACAGATCACACTTTCTCTGATGCTTCCATATTCTCGTCCAATAATATTTTAGTTCGACTTTTCTCACGCACCACTTTCTTTAGCCGCAGAACATTTGGTGTAACACCAACTGTGTTTTGCTGCTTTTGTGTATTTGTTAGTTACATTAGAATGCATAAGGTGCACCCTTCTGTAGGCCTACGGGCTGCTCAGGGGCACCCCCCAAAAGTTAAATAAATAAATAACCACATTAAATGTACAAATAGAAAAAACAGACATCATGACATCTTTTGCATGCATTCAAATAGCCAATGATGGCAGCACAGCAATCCTGCCAATTAGTTTCAGACTAGCAACACAGCAACCATATAAAAATGACTCCATGGAACCAAAATAAAAAAGCCAAGATTGAGAATGGTTGTAAAGTCACAAGGTCATGTTTTCGTTATATATTTGTTTCCCCCTAATTGTTTTAGATGTGCTCTTTCTTTTCTATCTCGTCACCAGCTATGTATGACACCGGATTTCCTGCTTGTTAAGAGGATATTGCAACTCCCCAGGCCCTATGTATTTCCAACGGCAACTTTTTGGTCAGACTGCTCAGCAACCACCACACAAATTGACTTCGGGATGGTTTTATTAAAAAGAGAATACACAAACAATTTGAAGCACGGTCTCACATTTCCCGGTTTTGGGGCTAGAGATTTTCTACGGGAGCACGAATTCCTTCGAACTGCCCACTTTTTCAACCTGCCATATGTGACCACTTCTGAAGAAAACAGAAGCACTAAAGCATTTTCTGACGCAGCGTTGCAGAAGGCAATTTCTTTCTTAACATATCTCCAACAAGATCTTAGTTTCATGTATTTCAATAGGAGGATGAAGTATGCACTACGATGAAAGCCTGAAAATCGCCTTCCCCGATGAATTTTATTATCTATCTCGTGGCTTCACCTGTGAGCTAATGCTAATGTTGTCTGCCAGCCGATTATGGGTGGAAGTTCGTTACGTGGCACCAGTCCGGTTTAAAGTGATTGTCCTTTTCTGGCCAGAGGTAAGGAATCTGAACGTCTACAAAAGCTGAAGAGTTGCGAGAGAAAGAGTATGATTTTTGGTATGGACTTGAGCGCTTCACCGCGTGTCAATGATGTCCTAATTCCAAACTTTGTACAAGTACTTAGATGTGCATAGTTTGTAAAACTAAATTCTGCCAAATAAACGATCAATAACTTCACCATCTGGAATCTCTCTCTAATTTGTCCCCGTCCCCCGCCTCATTGTTGACACCACGAAAAGAAGCACGTCTTTTGTCACACTCTGTGGATTTCAAGCGCATGAAGAGTTCCCAACTAAAAATATTTGAAATGTCTATTAAAAAAATATTTTGAATATTCACAAAAAATTGAGAAGAGCTGTGTTGTGCAATTGAATGTGATGTTTATGTTTTGAAAGTCACTTTTGTCTATATCCGTTTGAGTGTGCCCGGTTTTTTACACCTGTACGAATATGCATGCTTTCGTACATGCGTGTGCAAATGCACATGTTTCATACATGTGCGTACAAAAGTAAAGGTTTGGCAGCTCTCTGCCTGATCAAGAAGCAACATAAACGGCAATTAAGAACTCTAATCATAAATTTAATAAACAGAATCCCGACGTTTCGGCCACACAATAGACTTCGACAACAGCACCGTGCTGGTCTCGAAGAAGAGTTGGAGAAAACATCCCTTTGGGAGTCGTGGTTCATCCGAGCAAAAGGGAAATGAACAGTTCTCCGGCTACTTTTCAACTTTGTGTCGGAACTGCGAGACGTCACTAAAGTTCCGTACATCTGAGTGTGTATATAAACAAGGTGGGTCCTTACCAGGACTCAAGCGTAAAACGACTTGGTTTTGATTTGTCGGTCTATGGATAGAATTCAATTGCCGTCAATGTGTGCATGAAAACATGCAGTGAGTTTCAAATTGCCCAACCATGTAGCATTAGGACTGTTTTGTAAAGCTGGAAAAACCTAACTTATGTGAGGCGTGGTAGCAACGATCATCGCATGCAGGCGACACCACTTTGCGCGGAAATCGGCAAACGATAAATAAAGCTGGCATGAAGCGCTTCAACGTCCTAGGAGCTGGAAGAAATACAGTAGAATCTCGATAAACGGAAATCGCTTAAACGGAATTGTCGCTTAAACGAAACAACTATCGCGGAGTTGTTTGGTTTTGTATATTCCCGTTAATCGGAACTCAAATTCTCGCGCCTCCGGGTAAACGGAACTGAAAACGAAACTATGTCGCCGACATATTTTTCGCAATTGCAGAAAAGAAAAATAACTCTTGAGTAGTAAAACAGTATTATAAATGTTCTTAATATTTATTAGATTCATTGCCCAAAATTAGCATGTACGCATGTTTTTTTGGAGTTTTCTCATTTTTACGCATAGGTGGCTAAGTTGGGTAGGCTTGGCTCAACAGGGCTTCTGCTCGCGAAGCGACACGCCACGAAGCCACAACACCGTGCGCTCACATTATAAAAAAAGATTGAAGTCATTAATGATTTCGATAGCGGTTGCTGCACGAAAACGGCGCTTGCAACGAAGTATGCCATTCCCAAAAGTAGCCTGACAAGGATTCTTCACGACAAGGAAAATCTGCGGAGTGCATTCAGCAGTACGCAATTTGGACCAAAGAAGATGAGGCTGCGACTGCTCGAACACGAAGAGCTTGAGAAGTGCTTGGCGTTGTGGCTAAGAAGAGCCCGGAGTGAGAACCGTCCCGTCATTGAACCCATAATGTGAATATACAAAAGCAGCAATTTGGTGATTTTGTTCATTATTTTGCCTTCTACATTCACTTGCTGGTGTTTACAAATTGTGCACTTGTGGAAACAGCATTTAAGCTGGCATTCAACATTTTTAGTGTACCTACACTACATACTCTCAGTAAATGAAACTCCTGATAAATGGAACAGATTTTCCTGGTCCCTTCAGGTTCCGTTTATCGAGATTGTACTGTAATTGCAAAAATTCAGCGTTCAAAACATTCTATCGCAATATTTCTGAACTGAATGAAGAATGCGAGCGCAGGCAAATCAAAAATACAATTTGACTCCAATAAGAAATGAAAATAATATTCTCTTTTGCGGACGGAGCGGGGAGAGGGAGCACGAAGCACCCTCTCCCTGCTCCCTCCGCAAAAGATTTTTTTTTTTCTTCCGGGCGATCGACTCAGTTAACCGGAAAAAAAAAAAGCCGGCGTGCTCTGCAAGCTGGCTTTCCCCCAATGCGGTGACTCGCGTTGGGGGAAAGCCAGCTTGCAGAGCAAAACGGCGCTTTTGGCAGTTCGATATGTCTGTAGCGGCTGCTATTTTTGTTCGATGTAACCATAGTTTTTGCTATATATTATCACTGTAACATTACTCTGCACAAAAATTGTTCGATCTAAGGGATAATTCAATGTAAACGGGTTCGATATAGTCGGGTTTGACTACACATGTTGAGGTTCACAAGCCTGTTCGACGGCCAGACTCCAACCTGCGAAGCTCCTAAACAAGCGAAGCAGACCTACCCGAAATTCTCTGTGCCAGACGTAGCTTCCAGATTGAACTCCGCCACAGGAACACCACGAGCCGCAACTTCTGGTGCAAACATTGCTGCTGGGTACACGACCGACGACGTTCCAATCTGACAGGGTCAAATCAAGGCCGCTTCAAACTACCGCCCACTAACCATACGGCGCCTGGAGCGCATCTCCGACTGCTGCGTCGACCGTGTCCCCTAATGTGGTCCCTCGATTTCTGCCCCATGGCGTCATAAAAGTGTCACGCTGCAGCCCGCCCTGATCCTGATGGTGGCACAGCAGCCAGGCTGGCTGCAGCAAACGCCCGTTCCACTGTAGGTCGCTCTGCAGTCAGACAGCTGGTGGAAACCAAAGCAGACACGAGTTGGGACGTGGCAACGACGGTGACCCTCGCATCTGCTTGCCTTTATTGCCACCACTTCAACGAGCAATCGCCGGGACCGTGACATCCGACAGTGTGAAATGCTGGCTCCTGCGACGCAATTTGTTGCCACTTCGGGACCGATTTTGAGGCGTGGGTAGGATAGGACGGTAAACGCGCCAGTCGAATACACGTTCCTCCAAGCACCGTACTAAAGGCATAACGGTCTTCCTGTACAATGCAATGCGAGTCTAATTGCAGCACTAAGACTCACCACCAGACACAGGTCACACCGTTTCAATTCTTCGTCAGCCTTGGTGAGCACATCTGGCTCAAGAGATTCTCCAAACCAGACCACGTGAGGCCTGAGCAATCCTGCACATTTCTTGCACCTATGCACATTGTGAAAAGAAAGAAAACAATGAGAGGTTTGAATGGCTAAGTAAATATTGTACATGGTGTAACAAATTGTATTTTCATTTGCAACATGAAGGGGTCCCATTTCCTACTGAAGGGACACTGACACCCCCTAAAGATTTTCTTTTAAATTTTTTGCTAGGCGCATTAATATGGTGTCAGGACACTACCCAATCAATATTTTGCTACGGAGTCGCAGATATTTTAATTAAAAAACACATGCAACTGCTCGAAACCGAAACTGAAACATGAGCACGGAGTTAATGGCCACGACATGTGGACTGGGGAGGAGGGAGAAATGTTGAGGAGGAGAGAGTTGCCGGAAATCACGTGGCTACACCCGACCATTTTTGTTTTTTTCTTTGTTTTTCAGTTTGTGCAAAGCAGACCAAAAACGTGCAGACGCCAAGCACGAAGTGCTTGACGTTTGCACGCTTTTCAAGCTCTTACCAAATTGTGTTTTTAAGACGAGCGATATCTTCAGTCAGGAGAAGGGGCAACAACTTGGCGACGTCTTCGTGTGAATCGGCTTGGTGGTCGGGCGTGTCGTACGGAAGAGATCCTAAATGTTTTGATCGGTAAATGATTTCTCTTTCGAAGCTAGACAGATTTGCTGGTACCACGAATGACAGTTCTGAACAAGAGGTCCCACGCCCGTCGTCCGCCGCCATCGCTTAGTCCAGTTCGTTACTCCAGCGATATGACGTCACGTTTAGAATTACACAGTAAACGTACTTCCAAAACTCTCTGCAACATTTTTTTTTTTTTTCATTCAACATATTGCAGTTTTTTAAAAGCCAGAAAAATGGGTTTAATTCTTTTTTTTTTTTTACATTTAATGTTAAATTTGATATTTAAAATAATACATTTAATATACTCTATGATCCACGACTTTGATTATATTTGATATGTATGTCTGAACGGCATGTGACCAGAGAGAAGAGAGTGAGCGCAACTCAAACCGGCCAGTTCTCAATCAGCGGTTTTCAGGCGGAAAGAAAACAAATTTCGAGACAAATTGTTTTCAAGGTAGTTGGAGTCTCGTATGTCATGTACAAATAAAAACCTTGGTGAGCATTAATACCCTGTCAGTGTCCCCTTAATACTTAACATGAGCATAACCTTGAAATACTATCGGGCATGAATGAAACACGAACAACAGAGCGCACAGCCTTTGAAACATGCTGCACCAGACTTGTATGTAATCCGTTACATTAATAAAATTACTTGTAATCCCCCACACTTATCAGTATTTTGTAACAGAATAATTACAAATTTTCTCGAGTAATTGCAAAGTAATATCCTTACTTATATATGTAACGGCCTCATTGTAAATCGTTACATTTTTATTCACTACAAAAAAGCGGAAAATTTGAAATCAAATAATCAACTCCCACACTTCCCGTTTGTTTTAGGTTTTTTAAAAAAGAAATATTGATGATGAATTTAAATGAAGACAACTTCATTACATTTGTATTGCACTGTTCATGCTAGCGAGATACAGCTGGTTCTCGCTATCATTCCTGCTGTCTGTAGCTACGGCAAAAACTCCTTGTCTAAGGTGGTGGTGGTGGGGAGGGAGGTAATTTGCATTTTCTGGGAGATTTTTCTGTCTAAAGTACAACCATACGGAATGGTAAAAATTCACGAGTCTCCCGGGTAATACGAGAGACTTGGCAGGTATGTAATTGTCACTTACTTTTAGAGATGCCGCAAACTTTTTTAGAACCTGAGGTTTGAAGATTGAACCAAGGAGTTCAAAAGCTTCAAAAATGTTTCGAAACTGTCAAGCTTTCGAAATGTCAAACTGCATAAAAATTTCAACAATTTTCAAACTTTTCAATTTTTTGCGCTATGAAATTCAACAATTTTCAAACTTTCAAACTTATACGCTAAGAAATTGGACGAATTTCAAACTTTCGAGCCTGCTGAAGGTGGTCTGCGAAGAAAACCCACAATTAGCAGAGAAACTCAGAACATCTTTCTACGTTGATGATCTACTGCTCGGAGCCGACGATATTGAGAATGCTGTGAGGTTCTACCACACTTCCAGGAACGTCATGAAGCAGGCAGGAATGACACTCCGGAAATGGACTGCAAACAATGAGCAACTGCAGGAGCAGTTCAACAAGGAGGAGCCAAAAATTATGACCGAAGAAAAAAGCCTCTCACCTTCACCAATCTCCAAGGTACTTGGAGTGATATGGGATCACGAAGGTGACTGCTTTATTTACAAAGTTACAAAGTTGAAGCTTCGCTTGAATTCCTCTCAGCAAATGGGGACACTAAACGGTTCATCCTCAAGGCAGCCTCAAGAGTATTTGATCCACTTGGATTGATTGCGCCCTTCGTCCTAACAGCTAAGCTGCTATTTCAGAAGCTATGGACATTGGGGACCAACTGGGATGAAGAACTCCCCGCTGATCTGATCACTGAATGGCACGCTTGGACAGCGGACCTTGTTCAACTGCACTCGTTAAGAATTTTAAGACATGTCAAGCGAGGCATCCTGGCAGGAGCCAACAAGGCAGGCACGTATCCAGGGGGGAGGCCCATGGGGCCCGGGCCCCCCCCCCCCCCCCCCCCCGAAATCTTCCATTTTGCTGGGACCTCCTCTCCCCCCTCCCCATCATACAGCATTTTGCCATGGGCGGGCCCCCCCCGAAACAAAATCCTGGCTACGTGCCTGCAACAAGGTACAGCTACACGTCTTTGTAGATGCAAGCACAAAAGTCTATGGATTTGGTGCATACTTTAGAACAGCCGATGACCAAGGAAAAACAGCTACCATGTTAGCTGTTGTGAAGATGGGGGCGAATATTGGAGCCAGACTCCTACGATACATAAAACAGACATATTATGACGTGGAACTTGATTACATTTTATGGACCGACTCAACGGTTGCCCTCAGTTGGGTGAGAGGAGCCTCTGAAAAATGGAAGCCATTTGTTAAAAACAGGGTGGCAGAGATACGCATCATGAGATCCCCGGACCACTGGAGGCACTGCCCCGGTCAAGACAATCCGGCGGACCTCTTGACCAGAGGACTAGGCGTTCAGGAGCTTCGTAATAACTCTCCTTGGTGGAAAGGGCTCAGTCAAGAACCTTCAGAATGGCCGGAATCTTCAGTGTTTTTGGGAGACACGCTTCAACTTAAAATAAAAGGGACACATGTGCTGTTGGAGAAAGACCAAGAAGTTCCATCATTGTTCGACACCGGAAGTTACGAGAATTACCAGAAGGTTCCGAGGATCACTGCCTGGGTCATTAGGTTTGCTAAAAACGCTCAGAAGAGAAATGACAAAATACAAGGTGGATTAATTGCGGCAGAGTTGGACAAAGCAGAGCAGTATTGGATCAGGCAGATACAAAACGAAAGGTTTCAGACAGATATTATGCTCCACGGGAAAAATATGACGGAGGTTAATGCAAGTCTCGCGGAGCATTATCCTTTCTTTGACGAAAACAAAATCCTGCGGGTCGGAGGACGACTGCAGAGGTTGACTGAAAGTCTCGATGTGAAACATCCAGTCCTATTACCGAACGACCATAAGTTTGTAAAGCTAATTGTGATGCACGCTCATTGTAAGGTTATGCACGGGGGAGTAACAAGCACAATGTGTTACCTATGAGAGAGGTACTGGATAATACGTGCTAGGCATCTGACCAAGAAGGTAATAAAAAGTTGCCTCGTATGTTCATCGTTGAATGCGAGGCCAACTGCTGTTGAGCAAGCTTTGCTACCGACAGATCGAATCAAGAAGGCAAAGCCGTTTGAGGTAACCAGAGTCGACTTCGCGGGGCCGCTGTAAGCAAAAAGAGACAAAGGTAGCTGCATCAAAGCGTACATCATACTTTTCACATGCGCCTCCACTCGAGCAGTTCACCTCCAGCTCTCAACGGGCCTCACTGCTGAAGCTTTCTTGCTTGCATTCCGGCGTTTTATAGCAAGAGGTATACCACTGGACATATATTCTGATAATGAACTAGTCTTCAAGAGAGCATCAAAAGACATCCAGAAGGCATTGGGTGCACTGGAGCAAGAGGTATTCAAATCATACTTTGCAGAACAAAGAATAAACTGGAAGTTCATTGTGGAGGCCGCTCCATGGTGGGGCGAATGGTGGGAGAGGCTCGTTTGATCAGTCAAGACAGCACTTACGAAAGTGTTGGGCAGAAGCAGCCTATGCTTTGAAGCACTGACGACTGTCCTTGCAGAGGTGGAAGCAATGGTAAACTCAAGACCACTGACATGCCTCTACTCGGGAGTAGGAGAGTGATCAGTCATCACGCCAGCACATTTCTTAATAGGGCAAAGTTTGACAGTTCTACCAGAAACAAGCTTGTCTAACGACCGCCCAGGATGCGTGACACAGAAGCAAACAGCTCGCAAGTTCCAGTATCGAAAAATGATCCTGGAACATTTTTGGAAACGCTGAAGGTCTGAGTACCTGTTGGAGTTGCGGTCAGCCCATTGATATCCCGTCACCAATACTTGCTCCCTGAAAGTGGACGACGAAGTCATAGTGGAAAATAATCGAGCATCCAAGCTGTTCTGGGAACTGGGGAGAATTGTAGAGACGTACCCCTTAACTGACGGAATTGTTCGTGCCTGTCTCGTGAAACAGCAAAACGGTACGCTCATAAAGAGACCCGCGCAGAAACTTAATTTTCTGGAAATTCGTCCAAGTCCACTTCAGGCTCGGGAGGATGTTGCAACCGGACGATGAAGAAGAGAAGCGGCGGGAGCTCATGCTTTTTGTATTTTTTTTATCAGTCTGAAAAACGAACTGTAAAGGAAAAGGTTGCACCGACTGATTTGTCTAGCATAATTGCCTTCGTATTCCCTGGTTCCTCAACAGCGCTACAGCGAACGTTGGTTCGGCGCTTACTTCATTATCATTCAGGGGCGGATCCAAGAGGGGGGCGACGGGGGCGGACGCCCTTCGCCTTTTCGAAGGGCAATTTGATATGAGTGGACCCCCCGGTGACATGAAAGAATGGGAGAATAGTATGCTTACAAATTTTCCCGCCCTTCCCAAAACGGAGTTCTAAATCCGCCCCTGTTATCATTAGAAACAACCTGGTTACTAATAAAGAAAAGTTCCAGGCAGTGGCAGTATGGTTATCCAGATGACAACCGCTGCGACCTGATTAGCTGTACTTTTGGGGGCCGGGGGGGGGGGGGGGGTCCCTTAATTTAGTCTGGTTGCGTTCTACACAACCTTGATTTGTGCTGGGTACTGTGCCTGTGTGTCCACACAGGTCCATCCTAACAAAAATAAACACTCGAAGCAACCAAACAATTTCGGGAAGCCTGGATGTTTTTATGTGCCTGCGTTGTCCTGTATATCTAGTTGTTTTATGCCAGCATTGCAATTAGGCGACATTTGATCGGATTGCAACTACGGTACTGTTGAGACCAGTTATAACGAAGTCAGTTGTAAGGAAATAGCGGCTACAGCGAAACGATCACGATTTCCCATTCCCCTTTGCAATTTTTCAATGCATTTGTGTCTGTTTTAGCAAAAGAAATTGAGCGGCTACCGCGTCTATTGCGAAGAGAAATTTGTGATAATTTAAACAACATTCTAGGTGGCTGCTTGGCCCAACCGAGCAGCCACCCAGAACAGGTTGCAGACAATGCTGCATAGGCCGGCCGCAGCAGCTTCTGCATCATCATCTACTCCCCGCTCCTCATCTGGGAAGCAGCTTTTCCGCATCCCACGTGGAGAAGCAGTCATGGCACGCTGATAGGGGCGTTCGAAGCGCTAGCGACAACATACCGACGGAGACGACTGAGAAAGCCTAGATTTAAGAAAGGGAGCAACTCCAACCATTGAAAGCATTTGCAATTTAATGGCAGATGCCTCCTGGGCAGATGAGCACAAGTGCGCCTGCATTTCGTTGTCGCATGGCCAGTGTGGCGAGGAAACTGGGTGGAGAGGCGGACATGTTTGCAGAAGGTGAACGCTTTGAAGTTTTGACTCCTTGCAGGCTGCAGCTCGTTTTGCAAACGCGGCCCGCAAACCACGTGACCCTGATCGAGCAGTTGCCCCCTCTCTTAAATCTAGGCAAGACGAGCTTGAGCGCGAACTCGGTGCCGTGCGCGCTACTTTGTTTGCTTCGTGTCCTGTGTCGGTGTCGCATGTTGATGTGGTTGCACTTGCGTGTAAGTCTAACTTCGCTCAAGTACCGATTTGGTGAATCATCGCCACTCAACGATGGAGAGTCCTGGCACTGCTGGCACCTCGACGGGAAAGACAAAGGCAATCTCCTTGAAACAAAAGCGTGCCATCCTCGACGAAGTGCGCATAAACATAAAGAATGCCATCCACCGCTGGCATCCTTCGTGGCGGCTGTCGCAGCTGTCCGTACGTAGCTCGCAGGATCTTTTCTCGATTGAAGCTTCTCGCAGTTGGCAAGAAGCAGCTCCGACATAGTAGAGAGCACGTGCAGGGAAGCCTCAACCGCTTTCTGCAGGCACGATTAACATGTGCCCAAGACGGCTCGTGTTATCTTTTTTTGTGTGTTACTTTTATGAGTCCAGATATAACGAAAAAGCGGATATAGCAAAGTGATTACCGATTCCCATTGACTTTGTTATAACTGGTCTCGACAGTAGTTTGCAAAGTCATAAGAAGTATGTTCACCAAGTAATGTAGCATGTAATGAAGGTCACACGCTCTGCCATTTGCATTTCATTCGTGCCAGATAGTAGCTCTCAAATACACACACCACCGCACTGAAGAGAAGCAAAACAATAAGGGCATTCACTATGAGTGTAGAGTTGCATATTTATGGCACCAGTCTATACTGAGTGTTCCAGTAATAAGGATATGATACCAAAGGCATGCACTGTCAAATGAAAGACACACATAACATTAGCAGTGAAAACCATGCAAACCAATGTGCCATGCGTGCCAAGAGGCTCTGGTTCAGCAAGACAGCATTATGGAACAATTACTAAAACTTTTACCCACCTGGGAAGTTCTCCGACAGGTAAAGCAGCATCAGGAGTGTTTGGGTCAGGTGCACTGCAATAGAGGCAAAGATTTCTATTGGGACAAATACAAAATGCCTCTTTGTAGTGCTCAGCACTGGTGTAAGGTTAACATCATTTACATTACTTTTATTTTCTAATCCAAGATTTATACTCATCAACTAGAAACCCATCCATGTCATGCTACTAAAAGAAACTTTTTGAAGAGGGACAATATCATCAAACATGCTAGCTATCTAAATAAAAAATAATGAACACACTAAAAAATTAATCTAAGTTTCATATGGCTAGCTCTCCTTTACAGAGTTCACCAGGGTTTGGAGTAATATATACAATTACCATATATTATGTCATCCTAAATGGTGGCTTCCAGGGGGCAAGTCAAGGCTAAAGTGTCTCCCGATTTCTTTTCAAATCTGTCCTACCGAGACACCATATAGGCTTCATGAAAATATCACAAATAGCACCACTCTTACCCTCTACCACCTAGAGAAGGAGTAATCGGGTTGTCTTTGTTGATTTCGACGTGGCCACACTTTGTACACCTTGTTTTGAAGAGAGTACCTTGGTAACCAGGAGCAAGAGAAGCCCGACATTAATGTCTTGAAGGTAATATGCACAACACAAGTTTTCTTCAAAGCTCCATACCATGCAGTTCCAGTAGATTCTGAGTTCCTGCAGCGCGGTGCAATTCGTCAATGTTTTGGGTGATCACAACGAGTGTGCGTCCTTCTTTCTCAAACCGCTTCTCTGCACTTGCAAGAGCAATGTGTGCCTAAGGTGTGTTTCAAACAAACAAACAAAAAAGAAAACCTTGGAACATGTTACATCAGTGCAAGTTATACATGGATGCAGGCCTAAAAGGAAGAAATATGGTACTATACTGAATTTAATAATAGCACATCCCAATTACTTCAAGGTACTGTCCAAAAATTCTACACCAAAGGCTATTATGAAGCACACAATAATCATGCATGTTTTTTTGTCCAGAGTTAAAACAACTTAGTGATGTTGGCTAGCACTGGGGGCCTCTATGAGTTGGTCAAGAATTTGTTTTTTAAAAGAAAACCTGCACCGTTTTTTCTTTTTGGGACCTGGGGCTAAGTTTGTAGCCATGGCGGCAACTAGAAAAGAGGTAGAACAGGTTAACTAGTCTGCTATTTAAGTTTTAATTAGCTTCATAAATTTTAATTAAAGTGTTGAGATGGGCTAGTTGGATAAGCATAATGCAATAAATAGCATGAAGGACACACACTGACAAGAACATGAAGCACTTGTACAGCCTTCGTGTTCTTGTCCGTGTGTGCGTCCTTAGTCCTATTTAATGCTCATTAATGTTAAGTAAATTTTCATTTTCGGGAGGATCACATATTTGGGGAAGTGGCGCATGACCTCGATCCGGTCTAGTTGTGCCATAAAGTTTTTATTAGAAGAGTCATAGTGGGTGCTACAAGATGAGAAATGCCACCCTTGTACATGGCTTCAAACAAACTAGGCAGGCAAAAGAGCGGTGCTATCCCAACCCGCTTAGCTCGCAAAGCCGGCAGAGGGCTCGACATCACCAGTGCAGCTCGAGCCGTTTAGTTTCAGTTTGAAGCCATGTGCAAGAGTAATATCCCTCGCCCCGTAGCATCCACTACAAATTTTTTCATAAAAATATCTAGGCACGGCTAGGCTGTACCGAGGTCAAGCGTCAATTCCCAAACACATTATGCTTACAATTTTTTTTTTTTTTTTTAAATTAGAAGTTAAATGAAACTTTTTAGTTCATTATATAATTAACCCATTTTGCCTCTTTTTTAGTGGCCGCCATGGTTATCAACTTGTTCCCAGGACTAACAGAATGCTAACACAAGTTCCTTTTTTTTCAAATTCGGAGATGACTAAAAAAAAATACACCCTGGATATGTGCACCGACATTGGAAATTATACTTGGATGTGGCTTTTAATTTCAAATAAATCTGAAATCTTATAGGGCCTCAGACATATGCAGAACTTCATGTTTTTTTTTACTATGGTCCACAGACTGTACATGTTTGAAAGTTTAAATTTTAAGCGGTGCAAACTATCTACAGATGAAGACAATTCATGGCTTGTAGGTGATGTCATCACATCCTGCTGGTGGTCATTCCTACTTGTACTTGCCAAGAAAAGCAAGTGGAAAACTCGCATGACCCCAAATGGTTAAAGGTGACACTGCTCTCTCGATCGACAGCTGCACGGGAACTACTATGACTACTGTATTCATTCAAATATACCAGATGTTTCAGCGAAGAATGACAAAATTCCTAAACTTAGTGTATTCCAGGTAAAAAGATAATTTTCTCAGGACAGCATTACTCGTGATGGCGGACGTCAGAAAATGCGCGATACTTAATTAGTTTGCTAATTAATTAAAAATGACTAACTTTTTTATTAGTGAAAATAAACATATGGTCCCAATTAGAAACTTGCTGAGTGTAATTGAAAACCACTAAATCAGCAATTTTCAGAGAGACTGAGCGCGGGAGAAGCATAGTAGTGCGCCAAAGTTATCATTCATGGAGCAGATACAAGGCTAGCGTTTACGATAAGGCACCTGCGCCATTTTTCCGTATCTTATTAGAGCCCCAGCCTTGTACCTGAACCACGAGTGCTAACTATAGCGCACTACTATGCTTCTCACGCGCTCAAAGTCCTTCTAAAAAATTACTGATTTAGTGGTTTGTGAAGATGCTCAGCAAGTTCTAATTGGAACCATATGTCTATTTCCACTAATTAAAAAGTTAATTAGACATTTTTATTTAATCAGCGAAATTAATTGGTAAGTATCGCACATTTTCTGACGTCCACCATCACGAGTAATGCGGTCCTGAAAACATTATTTTTTTTACCTTGAATAAACTAATTTTAGGAATTTTTGTCAGTCTTTGCTAAACACCCGGTATATAGACACTTGCTTTCTTCTTTCTCTTTCTCTGCTGCTTTTTCTTTTTTTTTAATTAGAGATTAATTTACAATTAGGACAAAGAAGTTCGACCTGTAATAATCCCGAGCATAATTTGCATGCCTATCACGCTAAGCCAGGTGCTCCCCCAAGTCAACCACTGCTCCTAGCACTCCGGAGCAAAGCGGTGAAGCACGACGTGCACACGCTGGTGACAGGCAGTGAAGGTTGATGCGAGCGGCGCAAGTGCCACGCCACTCTGCAGCCACAAAACGAAGGCATGTGGCAGACATGATAATCAAGTCATCTTATCACAGCAGCCGCAATCGCCAATCCTACTATTTTGCAAAGTTTTCTGGGAACTCTTGGTTTCTGACATCGACGACATCATCTGGAAATTTAGACGATGTCGCCGATTAACCGGCCAGAGCGGTTGATGCCCAGCATCAACGGCCCTGGCCGGTTGATTTGTAGCATCAAAGCATGACATCATGGCATTCGTTATCTCCTTGTACATATTCTTTCATCGGCTAAACCAATCAAGTGCAGCATTATGTCCAGTGACTTGCGCTTTTAGTAAGTGTGTTTTGGTTATATGTGTTGGACTGTGCTCCGATCTAAGACGAAACAAACTATACGGTGAGTGGAGATGCTGTAAAATTTATATTTGTACAATTTTTCTTTCTTTGTGCTTCTCTGAATATTAGGGTCGACCAACGAGGTAGAGGGGTTTAGAGCAATAAACTGTTAGCTGAAAGTGACCCCCGATTGGCCCCGCCATTTTGCACATTTTTGACTAGACACGTGACCTTGTAGTTTTACGTCTAGATTTGAACAAAGTACCGCGCACAAATAATTGCATATTGATCTTTAATAACAGTACCGCCGAGATAAGTTTGGTTTCGTTTGTTTTAAGTCCAAAATGTGCTTTTACGACAAAAACTCGGGCGGCTTCGCAATCCCTCCGCTAGATGCCGTCTGCCGTGGCGCTGTATTTTGGGTTTTATCGGAGCTAGATGCTGATCTCTGGGGCTAAAGGCTTATTCACATGATGCATCTTTTCAAAGCGCCACAGTTTAGCGAAACTAAGATTTCGCGAAATCGGCCTGTTCACACGTGGAGTTTGACGAGCGAAACCTGCGACGTATTGACTCGCGAGAATTTCGCCAAACCTTGTCACCTGCACCGGGAATATCAAGCGTTTCGCATCAAAATGATATAAAGTATGCACAGTGTGAAGAGACAGTCTGCTTTCTTAATACAACTCCATAAACTTCATGAGAATCGGGTCACAGGGCCTGCCAAACCCGGGAAAGACCGCGAACATCAAAGAACTGATCTCGAAGCATTTTGGACATTTTTGCATCGCTAAAAGAAAGCTAGCCCCCAGTCATCATTTTTTATATGCAGTGCTTGCACTCATCGCGACTGTTGATGAATCTGCACCGCGTCGCGGCCATTGGCAGCGTCCATGTTTCTCCTTCAGGTGATTGACAGGCCTCGGTGAGGTTTCAGCAAAATATTGCTCCAGAAGCGAGGAGCACGCGCTACTTTTTTGGGAGGCGCACCACTTTTTCGGCCGCATTCACACAGGGAATTTGTTTCTCGACACAAGATTCGCCTAAAAGATGCATCGTGTGAATAGACCTTAACAGTATTGAAAAAATAGTTTGTTTTTTACAGCAATCTGAATACAAATCTCAGCTCAGTTTTGCGTAAAAGCTTCAGGATTTGATACGGTCACGTGTCTAGTGGTCAAAATTGCATAACATGGAGGCAGCCAGGTGGGGGTCACTTTTGCCTGGTGAAGGGAATACCAGTTTATCAATCTAAGCCCCTCTACCTCGTTGGGGTCGACCAATAATAAAACATCAATTTTTTTTTTTGCTTTAAGCCCATCTCGGCGCAGGTGTGGCACAATTCTTAGCAAAAAATGGCATTTGGCACAAGATGCAGCAGACTTTCGTTCATGGCGCAATTTGGCGCAAATGGCACAGCAACTCCATCACTGCGAATTCGATGGTGGCAAATGAGCTGCAAAAGGTACATGCTCACCAGCAAGGCCAATACAATGGCTGCTGATGTGGCATCAATGAAAGCCATGTATACAACCATGTGTTTTTTCAGGATTGTTCATCAAGAGAAATGCGATGGTTTTTTGTGAATGACAGATTATGGTAATGATGATACAAGCTTCTTTGTGTGCTAATAAGTAGGCACTCTTCAAGGTGCCCTGCGTACGAGAACTTATTACATGTAGACAAAGCGCCAAGTGTCAACTATGTACCAAACGTAAACTATATAAGAAAAAAGATTTTTTTGCTTGGAAAATAAAGTATTTAACATGTGGAAGGAAGAAAGGGAAAAGTTATGATGAAAAAAATTTGGTTTATACCATAGGATGTACTTACTGCCTTCAAGATTTTCTCAAATTTGGGGCAAAAAAATTGGGTCTACGTTTTGGCCCCAAAAACGAGGAGCAATCAGGAGATATTTTAGTACAACAGCCGATTGGTGCCTTCAATGTGCAGAGTTTTCCCCATTGTCAGTTCGGACTTGGAAGGGAAAACTAACGATATATCCCCACAGGCCGAATAAAAAAAACGACGACTCACTGGACACACACGCACACAGAGAGAAAATAAATTATGATTTTTGGAGAGTTTGAACACTTACTGCATTTGGTTTCTTATGAAGTACAAGGTCTCGTCGATAGTGATAGAACTCCCAGACCAGCGAGGGATTGGCTAGAAATGCAGATGGTGTCGCCAGGTCCTTACAGGTTTGGAAAAGAAGGCAACAGTGTGTCAGTCACAACTCGGAAACAGGGGGGTTATGTTCGACAAATATTTCGTTTCTCCTAAAAAGAAACGGAAGTGACGGAAGTGACGATATCGCGTCTGATTGGATAGAGGCTCAAATGACGAAAGCGGGAACTTTCGTCATTTGTGCCCCTAACCAATCAGAGGCGATATCGTCACTTCTGTTTCTTTTTAGGAGAAACGAAGCATTTGTCGAACATAGCCCCCCAGGAGGCTAGAAGTACTGCACACGTGCCTAGATTGAAGGTGTTTTTCAGCTCAGCCTTCAGGCAAGCCTTCTTCAAATTTATTTGTCTCTGAATGCAGTGGGGGCCCGATGAAAGTTATCAGATCGACTTGGTCAATCGCAAGAAGTACACAGGCAAGCTCGATAGAAAACATCATAATCGAAACCCTGAAGCAAACAAGAAACAAAATGTTTCTTATTTTATTTTGCTCGTCTGAGGGTTTAGGCTATGTCGGTCAACAAATTGCTTCTCCCCTTCCGTCTGATTAGATGCCAGAGAGCAGCGCATATCGGTAATGGCCAAGGTCAACTTGTTGTCAACTGGGCATTTGAACTCAAGAAATTGTTAGAATTTTTAGGATGCTGGGAGAGAAAAACTATTTCGTTGTTTTAAAATGCGAAAATAAGCATTCAATACACCTGAGCGCTGTACTTTCTCCAGAGGCCTCCAGCGCCGCGGAAAGTAGGAACACCGCTTTCGGCGCTGATACCAGCTCCGGTCAAAGCCACGACGTGTTGCGCCGACTTGAAGACTTCCCGAAACGCTGCCATGTCGGAGCTGGGTTGCTTACGGGTCTTGACCATCGTGCTGGGTCGAGACATCGAAGGAATCGTGCAGGTTAGAGCTCTCCTGAACATCGCATGAGACGCCATCCTGCCGAGAAAGAATACAAGCGGGGGCGGAGAAGTGTCACCGTTTCACTTTTGTAGTGGCACAGATCTTGAAACGGGTCGGCTAAATTACACTCTTTAGTAGCGCGATAATAAACTTCAAAGGTCCGAAGTAGGTACTGCGCATCATCCGGCACCACTTCCAGCGAACAGCTGTAAAGAAGCGGGAACTTTGTTTACAGTGTTGAAATAGCGCGGCTTACCTGGGCAGAACATAAAGGCGAAAGCTTTCACAGAACAGAGGCGTATAAAAGTTCAGCTGAGAGTTTGTTAGCTTTTTAAGCCTAACGGTTAGAGAAAATAAACAGATTCCCGTCAGCTGATACGACAGCTGCGAATGATGGGCTAATAGGGAAGGAGGGCCTACGTAAGTTGCTGTGCGCACCCTCCGCACAAACAAAAGTATGTACGTGAACTCCAACTTCCGTAGATATTACAGAACGAAAGATCCTTGGGTAAGCATAGAACTGGCGTCTAAGCTAAGCATATTAGAATAGATAAGAGCAAACATGCCAAGAAGTCTTACCAAAGATATGCGGCGACATCCGACGAATAACAAAACGTTTGAAATAGAACGCTGATCGTTCCAGAGATGGCAGCACCAGCAGAACCCTTGCGCTCACATAGTTGCGTGAGGCGTCTTTTGTGGGATACCAGACGCGCACGCACCAGTTGTGGCATTTCACTGTCGTGTTTTACACTATTTCTACTTACCTGCGATAGCATAAGAAGTTTCATACTGTATTAAAATTCACAAATGTTAAAACAAAAGGATGTATCTAGCGCCATCTCCATTCGAATTCCTTAAGTGTTGTTCGAGCGCTTGGAGCACCTGGTTGCAGTATGTATTCATTACGTAAGATGGCGCCACGAACTACTCCAATTTTTTTTTTTTATTTGATTGAAATAAAAAGAAAAACGACGAGGCGGCGTTTCAAAGCAGCGAACGCTGGCAGGAGGCAGTAAACCGTGAAGCACGGGATATCGTTATGCAGTCATATCATTTTAAGGTGCAATCAGTTGATGGAACAGTATCCTGAACCTTCGCGTTCAAATATTTGGAATTACGGGGAAGAAACACCGTTTGAAAATATCAGCCTGGTGGATTATGAAAATTTAGTATAAAAAACTTTTCCTGCTATCGCAAATGGGTTTAAGGATATGCAGTCAAACGTTAGTCAAAGCTATGGGCGCACAAACTCAAGAAGGTAGGGCGAGGGAAAGGAAGGTGGGAGAGGAGGAAATGAAAGCAACGCTGGCGAGGGGAGGAGGAATCGGACACAAAGCTGGCAAGGGGAGTAAAGTATTTGGGGAGGCCTTGCCAGCTTTGTGTCAACAGGTTGTGTCCGATTCATGCTCTCCCACCTCCCTTTCCCTCGCCCTACCTTCAGCGCCGGCCAATTAAAGCCGTGCACGCACAGCCTTCAACAGCACGACCACAATAGGTCAAATCACCTCCAAATAAATCGCACACATCATCTTAGCGAGATACAGTGATTTAGATTTGTTCAATAGAGAAACGAGGGGCAGAACTCTTTTCTATGATAATTTACAATGAAGGACATTGAGCTAGAGTGCCTTCATCATACACACGCGCTTTTACTTGAGTGGTGACATCTCAGCATTTTTTCCTCCAACTAGTTTTTTTTTTTTTTTTTAATTTAATTGAGTGCAATTTGGTGTGACTCCGCTCGAGCGCTTAGCCTTGGCTAATTCCTATGGCGAATTCAGGCGGTCATTTCCCGGCAAAATATTTTGCCATATCTTTGGCAAGGGCGTTCGCGTGGTCAAAGGCTGGCGAGTGCAAGCTGATCGGGGTGGAGCTTTTGAGGCGCGAGCCGGCAGTGTTCCGGCACAATCTTTGCCCGAGCACCAAGAGTTCGGGCAGCTTGTCTGCCAGACTGTATCCAGTATCGTCACATCCGAATCGAGAAAGGGAACCAAACGAAACAAAGCTCGCCGAAAGCGGCAAATAGCGGGTTCGAGTCGCAAACGAAGCCATCCTGACAGACAGACGTCCTTTTATGCTCCGAGACAAGATAGCAACCAAGATAAAGATAATTAAAGGAAGCCGAAACATCTGGAAGAATTTGTCCAGCCCGCGCAAGGTCAGTTATCTCTGGGACACGGGCTGCATCACCATCCATACACTATATTTTTTTTTCATTTTTTTTTACAGCGATGTAGTATCATGTTATTACACCACTGTAAAAAAAAAAAAAAAAAAAAAAAAAATTGGATAGTAATGTGGATAGTGATGAAGCTCGACACGTGAACACGCTTACAATACAATTTCAAGGGAGGTGGGCGCACAAGAAGACTGAGAAAAGCCTCCTTGGGATCCTAGTAAAATGGAAACGATTCTTCGGAAACCCAAACAAAATATATTGAAATTTGACGCGTGTGCGGGCAACACCTCAACGATTTATTATTCTGCCCTTCCATTCATTTTATAATTTAAGATCCTGTAAGCTGTGCGGACTGTGGTCAGGTTAATATTTCGAAAACTATTGTGAAGCCGCTTGTGTTTCACTTATCTCAGAAAGTTGGAATTTATATTGTCGATGCGTACAGCGCGCTCATTGTACCATGAATTAACCGAGGAAGCAGTTAACAAAGCTCACGCGTGACCCAGGCAAATAAAAACGCCAGTTGCCGGCGCTTTGTTCTGGGGTGGAGAGGGTCACGCGGTGTGCCGCTGGCGCGTTTTCGGTCGCCGGTGCCACCGCCGACCGGCAAGGGCGCGCCGGCGATTGACCACCCGAATTCGCCATCAGTGCAACAAAGGATATGTCTTCACCCTGAGACAGACAGACATGTAGGCACCCTACATTGAGCGATGAGTGAAGTATGTTTCTTAGCGAAGCGTTTTCTCGTAAAGCTATTAAATAATTCACCTCGAGCGCGCGCGCAGTCAAAGCACGGCCTTCCGCCGTGCTTTGACTGCGCGCGCGCACTGGAGGTGCACGGGACGCTGAAGCATTGTCGAAGGCGGGAAGCTGGCGGTGGAGGCGGGACCACTGTAGCTCCTCCCTGGCGTTCTCACCTTCCGCGTTCGGCAACAGACGTCACAGTTTCGTAAATTGCCGGTTACAATCACCTTCAAGCAACGCCGTTGAACGACCTACCCTGCTCAACTCGACGATCTAAATCAGGGGTCTCCAAACTTTTTCGCCGAGGAACCGGATCGGGGATCTGTCGCTGTCTCGAGGGCCGGAAAAGAAATAAGTAAATGTAAATAAGAAAAAAAAAAAAAAAAAAACTAAATAAATAATCCTAAGTAAGCAGTTATTAAATACAAAATTGAAAGATTATATAAAAAAATTAATAAATAATGTAAGGTGGATGAAGACATGTACCTTATTTTTAAATCTAGTATTAAGCTCAAAAACTATGGCATTACACAATAACGGGGACCCAAAAAAACTCACCAGGCATAAATCAAAGCGCATAGGAACTTTGACATGATCCAACGGGGTAGAAAACTATTGAGAATAGAACTGATGATGATACAATATACAAGGTGTCCCCCTCCAAAAAAAAAAAAAAAAAAAAAAAAAATCAATAAATATATATATATATATATATATTCTCCAAAAGCTTCGCTATACGTGAACGGTCCGAGTCGGTGCCAGAAAATGACCTCATTGCCACGTGCAGATACCCCGACGAGGGGAATTTCTCACATATTGTACTCTCTAGAGAACGAGCTGCCGTAGGCATTGGTCTGACTGCAAACTTGAAAGCAGCGGACTGCGAGCCATATCGATATCCTTCTGCTGACATATTATAGGACTATTCTTTCCCTGGAGATGAAGTCTCGACCGAGAAGAATAGGGCAGGCGAGACCCGGCAGATATGTGAAATGTTGTCGACATTGTCGTCCATCAAAGCTCAGCTTCAGTCGAGCTCCTTCAGTGGCGGAAATAACTTTGTCAGATGCCGTACGCAGCTCTCTCTGAGAACGCCGCATTGAGATGTTTCGATCTTTGCACAATTTCCTAACGAAGTCTCCAAAAAGTGAAATTGCAGCTCCCGTATCCAAGAGAGTTGCGATCTCTTGACCGGCAATGTTAACCACAATGTAGGGTTCTGCTGTACCTCTACTTTGGAGACGCATAGCGTCAAGGGATGGTATAAAGTACGTGACTGGACGGAACCTATAAATTCGAAGTAGCTTGTCATAGACTTTCAGCCGACTCACCCATGATACCATGGTCGCTAGGATTCCTAGGGTCAATGAAAGGCTGAGGATTGTCAGGTCTCGCAGACCCGCCCAGGTCACCGTTCGGTGGCGGGCACGGGGTTCCGGTTGGACCGCAAGTGCCATACACTTGTCTACTGGTTCTCCAGCAGGCCGCGCTGGTGTGGTAGCATCAACCGTTTTCCTGGCATGTAGGTGGACGACGGGCGGCCATGCCGCTGCCACTTCCTGCGAGCAGCCGTTGTCGTCACTCCTGTTCTCCGGAGTCGTCTCGACGGGGACCAGGACGCCACCAAGAACCGCTCCGTGGGAAGCTCCGGGGAAAGCACCGGTGCTGGTACTACCGGGGGCATGTCCGCGAGCGCCCCCGAGAGCGTCACCGCATAATCCGTGAGCGGGAGCATCATCGGGCGTTCGAGCGGGCGCCACACCAGGTGCTGCAACATCGGGCTCATCACAGGAGGCTTCAGGCGGGGCTGCTCGTGAGGCTGGGCCGGGACTGCTGAAGAACCGAGACGGTGACCGAGGGCCTGTAACGAGGAGAAGCCACCGACAGACAAGGCCCTGCTATCGGTGGCCTACCTCGTTTCCCGAGTAGTCGTTCGAAACCCGCCGGGTGCAGTCCCGGCGAAAGTGGCCGAGACTTCCGCACCGAAAGCAGCGGAGCGGAGCTGAGGTGGCACTTGGGTATCGCTCTCTGGGTGGGGCTTGGTATTGGCGGCCCCGCTCGCGGACTTGAGCACCATCGCCCAGTCCGTGGGTGTAGGAGTCCAGCGCTCGGGGTACCCTTCCGGGGGGAAGTGGACGTGACCCATGCTCATCCATGGATTGCCTGGTCCAGGCGCAGGACGGTTCCAGGCAAGAGTCCGGAGGTGGAGGAGGCCGATATCTTAGTTCGGCCAGGATGTCCGCCTGGATCTGGTGAGCTGCTTGGGCCAACTCGTCCAAACTCCGGAACACCTGCCCACGCAGGTAGGGATGAAACTGCGGGTGGCTTTGCCGGATAGCCCGTGACACCTTGTCGAGTCGGACGCGCTAGGGTCAGCCCTGTCATACAGAGTTTGTAGCGCCCGAACAAACTCGACTTGGGACTCGTCGCGGTGCTGAGTGCGCGCCCTGAGCTCATCGAGCATTCGCGCGCCGTAATCGGGAGGCCGAAATTCACTTTTGAACTGCTCCGAAAAGTCTTGTAGCGTCGAGAAGGGTGGTTGTCTCCGACGCCATATGCATGTCGCGGCGCTTCCCGTGAGGGCGATCGGTAGTACGCGCGAGAGAAGTTCAACCTCAGACATATCAGACACCGTCTGGTATTCACGTAATTCGTCAAGAAAATCGGCAACAGATTTTCTATCCACGTAGCCTGAATATTTCGGGATCTCGGCATGTAAACGCAATGCCTCCTCCGAGGTGTTGGAACTGGGGGTGGTAGCGGACGGCGTTGTCCCTGTAGGAGCCGCGACATCTCCGCCAGGAACAACGCAATTTGTTCGGGCAATGGACCCAACGCGGTGAGAGGTGCAAGCGGCACCGGTGGGGAAGGGCCCTCAGCGGGCGACGGAACCTCCAAGTCTGCCGCTGGTATATCAGAGCCCGGTCGCGAGTCCTCCGTTCTATCACCAGTCGCGGTAGCACGAGCTGTGTTCGCTGCATTGGGGCGGCTATGGGATCGCGTAAGCGGGGGCGAAGTTGACATTCTAAAGCCTGGTTCACATGCAGCGATTTTGGCCCTAGAGCGGCGCGATTTCTGCCGTCGCGGCTCTCGTGCCCCTCAACCGCTGGTGCTGGCCAGAGCGCCGCGACGGCAGAAATCGCGCCGCTCTAGGGCCAAAGCCGCTGCATGTGAAACACGCTTAACGGTCACAATAACAACCTCGGCGGTGAAGTAATCCAATGTCCGTATAGGCTCAGAGACTGCGAAGGCGAGCCAAACGTGCCTGACTGTACTGGAACCTGGGTTCGGGCCCCGCGCTGTGGCACCAATGTGGAGACTCAAGAACTGACAATTGTTTCGCTGGTGTCCACACCCGTTCTAACCCGCGCTCGTCCTGAGCGCGCGCTAGCTTGACCCGCCTCACGAGCCATCTTTATTCTCTTCCTTTCGATAAATCCCCACAACGTGTGTGTGTATTAGCCCCGTGCGCGACCGAAAGCGTCGCTGTGGTCGGCCTTCCACGATTGGCCGAACGCTGACTATGACGTCGGAAAGGGGATTTTCATCGACGGAAATAAGAGGAATGAAAGAACTTTAATTTTGACGGTGTTGGCAGTGTTCCTTTGAGAGCGCAATGATTTCAAGCTTCCACCATGCTAATAACAAACACCATCGAACTTGTTGTTTGCAAGGTAATGACGTCACAAAGGGGAACCACAGGAGGGCGCCACCAAAACTTCTCGCCGCTAATATATATATATATATATATATATTTTTTTTTTTTTGCCACAAAAATAAATTACGCATTACCGAACGCTCATTCTCCGCCCAAATGTAGCGCTAGCGGTCCGAACCAGATGCCAAAGTTTCAGAACTAACCATCATCTCAGTCAAACGTTATAATCGATTTTTTTTAATTTTTCTATGGGAAAATGGCGGCCGATGGACTTCTTAAAATGCGTGGAGCTCAATTGCGCCTGCTACCGAAAACGGACGAAAACGAGCTCCATTTTCACATTGAAATTTTCAGAAAATCACCTAAAACTGTTGATTGAGATAGCGGTTAATTCTGAAACTTTGGCATCTGGCATCTGCCACATTTGGGTGGTGAATGAGCGTTCGGTGATGCGAAATTTATTTTGTTTCTGTAAAAAAAAAAAAACTATTTTTTTTTTTTGGGGGGGGGGGGGGCATTTTGTACAATAGTCACGACATATGACACCAAACACAATATACATGGAAACACACAGGACTTATAAAGTACAAAGTTACACAGATATAGGGAGTATTCACTGGCGGCCATAGCTGTGTGCTCGGCTGCGGAGCGCGTGCTGAACGCGAGCTTCCACAGTTCTTTCACCACGTGCATTCCGCACCACCAAGATTGCCGGTCTTGGCAGCCTATTAATGCGAGCCCGTTCTGAGCATGCGCTCTAAACAGTGATCTCAAATATGGCGGCCAGTGAATACTCCCTATATGAAACAGCTAGGGACTAAGAATGGCGACGCTGGTAAGGACAATGTTTAGTAAAAAATATGACGAGGGGACACTCCTTACCATAAACAGTCACTTTTTTTTTTCAGGGCTAAGTAGTATTGGGATGCGAATGTATCGCGATAGTGTTTAAAGATTCTTTCCAATATATGTATCTGTATCTAGATACTTTTAAAATGTACTTGTATTTCAGTAGTGAGATACATGTGCGATATATCGCTTGTATTGCGATACTCTGCCAGTTTTTTTTTTTATGATAACCTGAACACCACCTTTATGGTGCAAGGGGTTGAGAATTTGTAATATTCACACGCCGCACAACTCCAACTACAGGGGGGAGTTTTCTGGTATATACCACAGTTACCAAAATTTAAAAAAGGCAAAAACAAAACAAAGGTGATTTAAAGGACGGTCACTTGCGAGAATAGCAGGATAAGCTCCTCTCAGAACCCTCTTTTGCCCCGTAGATGTGCCTGAAATTGAGACACACCTTCACGGCAAAACAGGCTTCAATTTTCGCAGATGCCCTTTCTCAAGCATGGCAAGTTTTCGTTGGTCTCCAGTACCTATGTAGGTCACACTCACTAAAGACGACAATGATTTTTTTTTTTTTTTTGCGGCATTGGGGTTGGCAGTTGTGAATAGATGAAACGTTTGAGATAAGGGGATGTGCATAAACTGACATAAACGTGAGGAATACAATCCATGTCATTTGCAATCGCCGCGCACCCTCCGCACCTGGAGACCCCTGATCTAAATTAATATGAAACTTGACTAAATGAAAACGAAAGTTCCAAAGATTGAGATGATGTCAGATCCCCCCCCCCCCCCCCCCCTTTTTTTTTTTTTCACGACTGAGGCTTTGTTACCTGAATATGATAAGAAGAGTACTGTGAATTATCAGAGAATACAATATGATTGTAAAGTTTGAGAAATATACAGGGCAACATACTCATTTTATTTTTCTTTATTTTTCGTTCGATCATACATTAACTTGTAACGCTGCGAAAGACCGACTTCTTTTATCGTTCATTTTGCCGTTTTCTTGCAATGGTGAACCGTATACAAAAGGTTTTAATGATGCATATCTACGATTCATTTTCTTTTTCTTGCTCGCGAGTGGACTACTCAAGTCGGTGGCTAACACAAATGGGTAGTACTTCAATTACAGCGATTGAATTTATTTGTTTATTGAATGCACCGTAATTCAATTACTTTTCTGAGTAATTCGTAATTGTACTTAATTAGTTTAGATTAAAATAATTGTAGTCACCATTTAGTTACCTTTTAGTGTCAGTAATTGCAAATTTTGAATTACAATTAAATTGTTTTTTTCATGATTTTGTCACGCTGGGACTTGGTCCTACAGGGTCGCTGACAGACACAAATATACCGAGCGTCTGCCTCATTGCTCCCCTGCTAGCTCGCGGTTCTTTGGAAGCATGCGACTGCGCCAGGTTGCTGACCGTGGATGCGCAGCTGAGCATACCGTTAAAGCCACAGTACCCGCTGAGGGGCACACAAGATGCCCCACATGAAGCAACAGTGCCTCCCGCTGTCAGGATAGAGGGAAAGACTCAAAATTTTCTCGATCTTCGCAAAATAAGGCCGTACAAGCGTTGAACGAGACGGCATACGAACTTCAAACCATCACTCATACATCGATATCTCCAACGGAAGCCGTATTTATGAAAAAGAAGGGCGCGATCAAGCGAGAAATGTGACGTCACGATTCTCTTCGAACAGTTGAGAATGAGGGGAAGCGACCTCGCTTCTCTCCTCCTCGCTTCGGTTCTCCTGCGCGAGGGGACGAAGCTAGGAGGAGAGGAAATGAGAATCGCGACGTCCCGTGTCTCGTCGGCCTCGTCGGCCGTGTTCAATCGCGCACTTCTTTTCCAAAAAATACGGCCAACCGTTACAGATATCGCTGTACCTGTGATGTTTTTGGGTTTTGCAGCGTTCCGCCTATGCGGAGAGCAAAGTCGTCCGCTTCTTGTGCATGAGCTGCGGTGACGTGAGAACGACGCCGTTCTCTGGTTGGCTTTGATTGAAAGGATAGTGGGTAGACCACAATGATAGTACCCACTATTTTTTTTTAATTAGCCAATAAGAGCTTGGCGTTCCGACATCATCGCAACTCCTGTGCAAGAAGCAGACGAACTTGCGCTCCGCATAGGGTACTTGCATGAAACCATGGCTGTGTTCCAAATCTTGCCCATATGGATACGAGTTACTCTGGCCGGTCGTGTCACGTGACAACAAAGGTTGAAAAACGTTAGACGCGGGTAGCTTGCAGTTGCGAGTGTTTGCCGACACGAGCGGTATACGCTGGGCAGCCGAAAGAAACTCCTGGAGTTGACGTCACGACCCGGAGTTGTTCTCATTTGTTTCTCTTCTAGCGTTTGGTAATATTTTTGAGGCAATATGTTGATATTCGAATTCACGAGATTAAACAAAATTTTTATTATTCTTTAATTTATTATTATTATTATTATTATTAATATGTTCGAAGTTAGCGTTTCTTGTCTGCTTTATAACATCAAAACTTTCACGCCCCTCGGCTTACGCAAACGCGTTGCTTATTCGTTAGCCTATAGTCACCTGCGCTATGGTATAACTGTTTTCGGTTCATGCTCGAATTTATGGCAAACGAAAATAGACAATATCTTAAAGGGGATTTTGAAAAAAACGTGTGGTATAAACTCAATTGTTCTCATTTAGACCTTTTTGAGACATTGTCAATGCCGAACTTTAGATCTCTTTTTTTAGAAACAGTTGTGATCAATCACTTCTGGTCTGACGACTTTAAATCTCCTCGTCCCGTCTCACGGCAACTACGGAACGTTTCCAAATATCTCGTCCCGAAATGCTACACACGGTATGGCAAAATTATGCGTTTATTCTACGTTCCACACATTTTAGAGCGCAGCTCTTAGGCGCCCGTTTCCGGCTTGAGCGGCGTCGCCGTCGGCGTAACCGCGCGGTGCATGATGGGTAAATTTCCCCGCTAAATCTAGCGGAAAATTTTCCCCGCTAAATCTAGCGGAAAATGTTCCCCGCTAAATCTAGTGGAAAACTTTCGCCGCTAAATTTAGCGGAAATTTTTCCCCGCTAAATCTAGCGGATAATTTTCCCCGCTAAATTTAGCGGAAAAATTTGCCCGCTAAGTCTAGCGGAAAATTTTCCCCGCTAAATCTAGCGGAGAAATTCCCCGCTAAATTTAGCGGAAAATTTTCCCCGCTAAATCTAGTGGAAAAGTTTCCCCGCTAAATCTAGCGGAAAATTTTCCCCGCTAAATTTAGCGGAAAAATTTTGCCCGCTAAATCTAGCGGAAAATTTTCCCCGCTAAATTTAGCGGAAAAATTTGCCCGCTAAATCTAGCGGAAAAGTTTCCCCGCTAAATTTAGCGGAACATTTTCTCCACCCCCACCCCTCGAGGTCACGTGACCCCCCCCCCCCCCCCCCCCCCCCGTGCCTTCCCCTCCTCCTCAAGAGCTGCGCTCTAATTCGGCGTTACGGGGAGTTGTAAACGGCTTTCATTTTTTAATCAATTACCAGCAGATCTCTGGAACCTTACGTCAAAGAAAAAACTAAAAAAGGTACCTCCGTCATATGCATATACTAAAAGAAAAAGTATAACTGTCTTTTTTTCACATTTCTGTCGTGTATGTTTGTGCGACTCCGCTAGGCGCATCACCTGGAGGTTCTATCCCTCATATATTTGTGTCGATCTTCGAATGTGCTGTGAACAGACGTGCCGTGTGAGTGTGCCCTTTTGTGTTCACTCTGCCAGACTCCTCATCTCGAAGTTCTGTGCCTCAAATTTTTGTGTCGATTTTTTTTTAATGTCCTGTGACCAGACGGACAAACCAATTTTAACTCTTTTTTCTCCTGTCTCTGTATTCTTAACATCAACGATTTTTTTTCGTCTAATAATTTATATTGATCAGTACTACTGAAGTGAACATTTACTGTAATCTTCTAGTGTCTTAACTTTTTTTTTTCTTTTTTTTTTCTTTTTCTTTTTTTTTTTCTTGACCGACTATATGTTACCAATTCTACCTAAAAGGGTTCAGTCACAGAAGCCCATGTCGGCTTTGACGAACCTGACTGCTTTGTCATCAGTATAGTCCTCGAAAATAAATAAATATATTATTATTATTATTATTATTATTATTATTATTATTATTATTATTATTATTATTATTATTATTATTATTATTATTATTTCTTTCAACATTTACAATTTCCCTGTCTTCGAACACTTTTTATTCAAACTGTTTTCTTACGTTACTTTTGGACAGATCAATTCAAAACAAAAAACGTTGCTCTTCGTTCGCTTCGTTTTCAAGAGACTTTCGAGATACCTTTTGCCCGAACAAGATATGGACGGTATACACGCGAATTTTACGTGCCTGAACTCTTTAATAATCTGCCTTCTGAAATTCTACAAGCGAACTCACTGCGTAAACTGAAGAGAATGCTGAGACTTCACCTACTGGGATGAGATGTCACCTAGCGTGTACCTATTTGTTAGTTTGTGTGTGTATGTGCATACTTACTGATCCAGTTTTGTACTTTCTAAACTTTTTTCAGTTTGTTCTACTGATGTGTGTGTGACGAACTTTACATTGCTTTGTTCGTGGACATATCAACTTTTTTTTTTTTCTGTAATTGTTTTGGGCGGCATCACACAAGCCATTTGTTGGCTTTGATTGCCCCCGCAGTCTTGTATGCTTTCATAAATGTGTCCTGAATACAAGTAATTATTATTATTATTATTATTATTATTATTATTATTATTATTATTATTATTATTATTATTATTATTATTATGTTTTACAGGACCTCTTCAGCTTCCCTTGAAATCGCGCCGGCCCTCTAGCGACTGTCAAAACGTCCTGTCGCAATTTCTAGGCAAAACACTACAATTGCGAATGCGCTCATGATGAGATACAAGAAAAACACAGTCGTTAAATCCTGAAAGCGCATGGTGCCGAACACGTAGGAACTCTCCTTGTGGCTTCCGACGAAGCAGGTCGCTTGAGGTGGGTCCAGCTCGTAGGGGTGCATCACTGGCACTCCACTTTCCAGCCACCACGTGATCCTACGACAAGGTCAGAGCTTACGAATCTATTCTTCGAAATAAAATCGCATAATAAGACTATACAGCTTTTATTTTTTTAATAAAGCGAGAAATAAAAAAAGAAAAAAAATAGAAAAAAGAACGGAACTTACATTAGGGTGTTTTTAGTTCTGGTGCCAAGTTGGTGGCTATTGCGGCCACTAAAAAAGACTCGAAATTGGGTAATTAGTTAGCTGATAAACTAACATGTTTCAGTTCACTTTTTCAATGTTTATTTTGAGGGGCGTAATGCACTTGGAAAACTGGCGAAGAATGCCCTCCTTGTACATGGCTTCAAAATGAAACTAAGCGAGCAAAGAGCGCCAGTCATGTCGATCTCTGAACCCCCTGCAGCCTCCGCAAGCGAAGTCGGCCGCGATAGCGCCGCCACTTGCCCACTAAGAGCGAATTCTATTGGGCGCCACCGCCACAGAGTCAGGTTTCCCGCACTGCAGCCAAAATACGTCACAATCCGCTTGCGGACGGCGCCTCCACAGGTCAGCGTCTACCATCGCGCCGTCTATGTAATGACGTGCGAACTGAACGAGGACGATTGACGCATCGCGAGGACCTGCGGGAATCATGCTGTGAGCGCACGTCTCATGACAGGGATTCAAAACAATTGTTCCCTTTCGGCAGCTGATCGAACGATTGCACTGGGATCGCTGTCACGAGATGCCTAGTTGTAGCCAGTCGTTTCAATTCTTCGCAATCATTGTCGCCTTCAAACAAGCTAATTTCGGACAACGAGTAAAGCATATTCTTCCGATGACAACACGCGAAACCACTGCCGTATTTGTCGCACATTTAGACGGGGATACACTCTTCGATCAAAGATTGCTCACCTAATCGCTGTTCGTCGAGCTGGAACCTGGAGGTGGTGCCGAATCCGGTCGGGGAACGTATCCCCCACGAACTCGTGACACTAACGTCGCAGCGATGGAACAACCCATACCATACCTCAAAATGTTTCTATCGTGAAGACGACCTAGCAGAGATATCAAAACCGTAACCAATTTTTCCACTGGTCGCCGCCATATTGAACTGTAAGCAAACCTGTCGATTTTTCCGGTACGCCGCCGTGCACCACCCGTGGGCCGTGCCTCCTACACGTGCCGCGCGGCTGCCCGGTTGACGTGCGCCTCAATGGAAGATGCGATAGCTATCCGGTGCGCACGGAGTGCGCACCCGTGGACTAGTGGAAGACGCTATAAGTTTCGGATTGAAACTGTACAAGGGTCACATTCTCGCCCGTAGCGCTTACTACTACTCTTTTCATCGAAAGTTTACGGCACGACTAGACCGAGAATTATACACGAACCATAAACATTTATACGAGTATAAGTAACTATAACCTTTTAGTTAATTAGCTATCTAATTAACCAATTTTGCGTCCTTTGATGTGTCCCAAATTTAGCCCGGCTGAAAAAAAAAATCCTAACACATGTTCCTTTATAAAACAAAAACAGATTCTAGGCCCACTAAAAAAAAAAAAAAACCTGAATGCGAAGGAGGAGACAGTGTTCGCTACACTGCATTAATACTAGATAAAAGTGAAAAGCAAGAAAGAGCGATGCATGAGACGTTTCGACTTCAAAATCCCGCTATTTCGGTATCCAAGAATAAACATGTACTCTTTAAAAGTGGTCCTCATACACTGCTAATGGCTGAATTAGCTTATACTAACCTTCTGTTAATTTCCACCATGACGTCCTTGGGAAAGTCTTTGTGGGTGACCCAGACACAGTTCCAAAGGTACAGGTAGCCTTTTCCGATGTAGAATCGCCCTTCCAATGTGGGGCACATATGCGACAGATGCAGTTTTGGCGAGAACTTGTCCAGGAGCAAAACCGCCTTCTCTTGCATGATAAGACTGATGTCGTCGGCATTGTACAGCTTCAGGATGTCTCGCCCGCCATGGTTTTGAGTAATCATATTCCGAAGCTTGATGTACGATTCTGTCTGTGAACTCTGCAGAGGTAAGTTGTGCCGGCTCTATCAGTTTGTTGGAGGACAGGAAATGTGAGACGTACGTCATACAAACAGAACAAGGAATACGTGATTTTTTTGTTTTAGATAAAACTAGCATTATGAAATGTGAGTGTCCACCTCTTTATGATGTACAATTGTTTGTGACCCGAGATTTATTTTTTTTTTCTGTGTAAAAATATTTATGCATTTATTTATATATTTTTACTTTATTTTAACACACTGCCAGATCTGAGGCTAAATCAGGTTAGTTGACATTTTAAAAGTACAAGCACACATAAATATTAGAAATGTTATCAAGAAAACCACCCACATCTTCACTATTTACAGCATCCCCTGTTGAAGCGACGAGGCAGAATAAATTTGTTATTAAAAAAAAAATCCATTCGAGTAAAATTGTTTTGGTACTCAGTGGGCGGAAGATTCGCATCGGACTTCAGTATAGGACACAGAGTCTGCGGATCGATAGCGATTGAAAATAAATCGGACAGCTTTACTTTTTATATTCGTTCTATTTTGTAAATGTTTTTTTTTTGCCTGTATGGTTCCCTGAATGGGCTTTCATATTCAATCGCTGATAATATCAGTGACTTATATGCTGTTAATTTGTGCTCTGGATCGGCAAATTTTAAGTGCCGTCAAAGTGCCCAAAGTTGTTTTAGCGCTCCATTGGAAACATTTTTCCTCTGTACATTTCAGTTCAGATTCGATTTCAAAAGCAGGCCTGGGTATTTGGACTCCTACATATACACATTTTAAAGGCATCTGCTAGTACACTTTTTATCGCGTTATGTTCATGTATGTAATTTTGTTTGTGTTTATTTCCATGTGCCATTCGTCATCTATGCTTGTTAATTTCTGTTAAGCTCATTTAATTTCTTCTGATCATCATAT
Organism: Ixodes persulcatus; assembly: GCA_013358835.2. Lineage (NCBI taxonomy): Eukaryota > Metazoa > Arthropoda > Arachnida > Ixodida > Ixodidae > Ixodes > Ixodes persulcatus. The sequence goes on from JABSTQ010010904.1 coordinate 66,329, forward strand.
GTCTCTATTTCTGAATACTGTATTCTATAATTGTATCATCGGCCAAATGTTTAGTTTTGACACCGGCTTGAAATCCTCGGCTCATGTCACTGATATATTAGGATGAATAGCAAAGGCCCAAAAACAGACCCCCGAGGCACCCCTGATATAAATCCTGATATAATATTATACTGTACATGGGCTATAACATATCAAAATAAATATCAAGCGAATTAAAAATGTCGACCCCTTGTTCGATCTTCTCTGAAATCATGGAACGCGCTTCCTATGCTTCCTCTCTTTACAAACCGTCCGACCGGGATGTCTGCCTCCTATAGAGGAGGCAGACCGTCTCTCCCCCAGGTATTTCCCTTATGAACGCTCTCCCTTGAGAGATCGCCCATCCCGTTTTTGTGGCTAATTATCCATAGACCCCCGATCCTCGACGGCTCAACCGCGCGATTTTTGGCATCCGTACGTGCAACAAGCGAGCTCGGAGCAGGTTCCCCCGTGTATGTCGCACCATGAAACCCGTGTTTACCACTTCCGCGAACGGCGCGCGCGGTATCGGTTACCGCGACATGCAATTTCGTAGCGGGTTCCCACGTGTTTATCGCACCATGGAACCCCATGGAGTTTGTCATGCCAGCGAGCGGCGCGCGCGATATCGATTATATACGTGACATGCAAGTTCGTAGCGTGTTCACGCGTGTTTTTCGCACCGCGTGAAATGCCAATCTGCTGCGTCCGCGATCTGCGGTAACACATGCGAGCACGTAGCTGGTTCCCGTGCATTTATCGCACCGTGAGACGCGAATTCGTTGCGTCCGCGATCTGCAGCATCGGTTCCCGTGTGTCATGTAATTAGGGTTCCCGCGTGATATGCGGTCTCGTGGCGGGCTCCTGCGTGTTTTTCTTGCATCGCGGAACGCGAGTTTTTCGTGTCCGCGATCTGCGTGCGCGATATCGGTTCCTGTGACATGCCCGTTCGTGATGGGTACCTGAGTGTTCATCGCACCGCGTGAAACGCGAATCTGCTGCATCCGCGATCTGCGGTATCAGTTCTGTGACACGCGTGAATTCGTAGCGAGTTCCCGCGTGTTTATCGCAACCTAGAATGCGAGTCTGCTGTGTCCGCGATCTGCGGTATATCCGTTCCCCGCGTCATGTGACTGATAGCGGGTGCCCTGGTGCTTATCGTCATTTTTTTTATACACTTTTGCTGTCTCATTTCCAAAGATTGCACATCCAATGTTTTTCACGATTCATGTATTCAAAATGGGTGGGCGTTCTAACGGTATTTTAAAATATAGCAAACGAAAATAGCATCATCGTCTTTGTAGCACTTGGTCAGATTAAAGTCCCGGTTAGATAGCCTTGGAAACCGGGTCGAGACAGCGCGTGGAATGAACACTCGCGCTGCTTACTGATACATGGCATGGGTCCAAACTATATTCCCGACAATTTCGATGTGGAGGTGCGCAATATCCGCATGCATTCGTGTCCTATCCACCAACATATTGTTTCCAAACAAGCCCGCGTTTGCACACACAGGGTGGGGGCAATGCGCGTGCGCAGAAACCAGACTCGCGCTAGGCGAAGCCTCCGCGCATGCGCAGTGCCGACATCAGCGCCACCCCAGTGGCGTGGCGTCCGAGATTCGAGGTGGTGTATACATGGCTTGCACGTGACGTCATCGCCTCGTGATGGTGGTCATTCTGGATCATCATTCCTACTCGTTCTTGCCGAGAAAGAGCAAATACGGTGGTGAGAAATGCATGCTGCTGAAAGTACGCGCTCATCAGCAAGGGCACCAAAATGGCCGCCGATGTGACGTTAGTGCAAGCCATGTATTGCGCGATACACGCGGCAGCCCAGGTTGTAACAGTCGCTTTGCATTGACTAAATTTCTCCTCTACGCGTACGAAGACACGAGTTCGTTTACTTGGAAGCAGACGAACTTTTCGCTGTAAGGTCACGTGGTGCGAAATATTCGACTCCCAGACATTTGAAGTGACTGACCTCTAACAACGTGAAGAACTGCGTCCCTCTGGCGATCAATGGCTTCACATAAGGTCTTTGAATGAGGTCTTCGATGTTATCTATCCTCGGACTGGAGGTTTTCACCGTGAGTGTAGCCACAATCAGGCTAGTGAAGTACGTCGTCAGGATTAGAGTGCTGAGGAGCCAAGTGCTCACGAGCAACTTGATGCCATGAGCAGAAATGAAGGCCCGCGATCCTGGAGGCGATATGCAGGAGGCATGGATTACGTTCTCAAAGTCTGCACTAAAAGCTAAGGTGTCGCATGCACGTTCCATAGTTTGGAGATTTTTAAGCTCGTTAGTTACAATTAGGGAAATGTTAACTTGGCTACGCTATCCCACTTTGGACCAAACAAATGACCAACACATTTTGAGTTTCCCGATATTTACTTTCCTCAAATAAATCGTTTGTATCTATTAACGTTCTTTCTTTATTTTTATTTCTTTTTGTTTCACACGAAAGGGGAGCGAAGCATTAACGTAAAACAGCTTGTGAACTGTAGTTTATTTTATATTTATAAAAGGATCGCTTTAGTTTTAGAGCGCAGCCCTTAGGCGCCCGTTTCCGGCTTGAGCGGCGTCGCCGTCGGCGTCGGCATAACCACGCGGTGCATTATGGGTACATTTCCCCGCTAAATATAGCGGATAATTTCCCCGCTAAATTTAGCGGAAAAATTTCCCCCTCCAAATTTAGCGGAGTAATTTCCCAGCCAAATTTAGCGGAAAAATTTTCTCCGCCAAATTTAGCGGAAAAATTTCCTCGCGAAATTTAGCGGGGAAAATTTTCCGCTAAACCTAGCGGGAAACTTTTTTCCACTAAATTTAGCGGGGAAACTTTTTGCTAAATTTAGCGGTAAAAAAATTTAGTAGGAAAGAAGGAGGGGTATACCCTCCCCTTAGCACCCTTCCCTCCTCCTCCTCAAGAGCTGCACTCTAATTCGGCGTTACAGGGTGTTGTAAACGTGTTTCATTTTTAATTTAGTAATTACATTTTTCCAACCGTCGTCAATATCTTAAGAAAATAAAACTGTACCTTGTTTCAAGAGGGCCGACACGTAAGTCCACAGGTGATCTAGAACTTTCCAGCCGAAGTTTCCATCTGGGTTAGTACTTTTCTCGTAGAACATTTTCAATGCCCGAGAAAGCACTGCCACAGTCACGATAGACACGAAAAGCATGATCCACGTCTGGACAGGTCAAAGAGAAAAGAATGGTGATGCTTCGTCTCTAAGCCGAAAGTATATCATTTATCACACACGAACTAGAGGCAGTGTATTGACCGTAATGCGCAATCTTCTGCATCTGTACTACTCAAACTGCCGGGGACTGGAAGTGGATGGGATTACGAATGATATACGTAAAGGATGTTCATTTTGCGACGAAACGTTTTGCTGTAACCAGAGGACCCCCACACGGGGTTGTGAAAAATTAATCACTGTAGGTAGCCCTCATCTGAGAGAAAAGCGGAGCTCTGTTTTTTTTAATTAGTCGGAAAATAAATTAATGAGAGATACGCAGAATATGCTTCAATAGGAAAGTTAGGGAGCACGACAACGAACGTCACTTATTCATTCAAACCACAAAACCCCATAAAGAAAAATCGGGTCAATACGAACCCCAACGTTTCCCTCTCCAGTCGAGTCACCGGCTAATTAAAGGGGCCACGAAATAAATTTTGGGTTCGGATGAAGGATTTTCTTTGTCTCATCCTACGATGGACTAAAGGCCAAAGCCACGGACCGCCAGGTCCAATCACTTTCCACGCTGTACTATGACACGCTTAACATTGATTAGGGGTGGACGAATAATGCTCGAATCCAAAAGCACCGCATCATTTCTATAGTTTCGACGCTGCAAAAAACCTATATTTCGTGGCTTTCTTTGCGGTGTAAAATTGTTGAGTCACTCAGTGCTCTTCGATTCGAACCACTGTCCACCCGTCCCCTCATCAGTGATCCGAGACGCGGGCACCGATGCGGTCATCGAAGCGAAATACCGCACAATTTTTGAAGTGGATCGTGATTGGATCCGGCGGTCCGTAGCTTTGATCTTTAGTCCATCGTAGGGTGAGACGAAGTTAAAACCGATTTTAAGGATGCGACCAGCTGCTCTTTAGCGGGTGGCAAGAGGGTTAGCTTTTAGTCAAGCAACACTGACCGACGCGTACCGCAGCAACCCCGTGACATCACGTCCCGGTGGAGCCGCGGTTGATTCCGCACGTTGTACCACCTACTGCAGCACCACGTTGGCGTCACGTCGCGGCCGTACAGCTGATTATCAGTGTTGCCATCCCTCTAGCAAATAGTTTCGGTTTTGCCGGAGACGCCCGAAACCAGATTTTTAGCCGTGATATTTATAAAACTACACACAATATCGAGAAAAAATATATCTTGTAATTCAAGGACACTAACTGAGCTGAAAACAGTCGTAATCCCAAATTCGAAAATATTGACCTCAGTTGCCCTTTAAAAATCACGGTGGAAGCTTGGAGTCATCGCACCGGTGCCCAAAGACGTCATGAACACGTGGTTTCTCATTTCGCTTTTGAGTTGAGGAAAGCTAAGGAGGAAGTAGTTGAAAAATCATTTCATAGCCCCTTTAATGGACTGGGTTTATGTCATCGTTTCGCAAGTGTTTCCTGATTACCAGACATTAGCTATACATGAAAGCATGGGAAGCGATGCGACGCTCTTTTCGGCTGCCGCATACGTCAAATACGGCTAAGGTCCCTGAACACATCACAATACATTTCACATTATGTTTTTACACCCGCATTTACGAACTAATGTAGCAGTGTAGCTTCATCTGATCGTCTACTACTTGCATCCTGACAGGTACCTTTAGAAAAAAAATATTCTGTTATACTAGAACAGGAGTCTCCAAACCCCGGCCCGCGGGCCAGACATGACCTGCGGAGGCGTTCCGGCCGGCTCGTGGATGGCCGCGGTCTTTCTAGTGACGCCAGGCCCGTGGCCCGCAGCTACCAACTCGAAAAATAAGCGCTCGTAAAAAAATCGGCGGCGCGACACGCACCAAAAGAGCAAACGAAGATGTCAGAAAGAATGAGAGAGAACTAGTGTTGTGCGAATATTGGAATGTCCGAATAGTAGTTCCGAATAATACGCTATTTGATATTCGCTTCCAGATGAACTCTGATGTTCGTACTTTTCGAAGTGTTTACCGCGGCAGGTTAGCCCCGTTGAGCGCGCTTCTAAGTTCTAACCGAGCACCGGTGCACTGTGGAGAAGCAACACCCGTGGAGCTCACTTCCGCGGATGTTGCTTCTCCGCAGTGCATCGGTGGTCGGTAGTACGTTCAACGGGGCTATCCCGCCACGATTAACACTTCGAAAAGTACAAATATTGTAGTCACGTTCTCAAAAGGAAAGCCCACTTTCAAAGCGGGATAGTGCCCGTGTTTGCTGTAACGCGTTACAAGTAACGGCGTTACCGGTAACGCGGTACTTTTTGCAGTAACATAGTAACGTACTCATTACAGTTTCAAAGCAGTAACGGCTAAAGCACTTACGTTACTTATCTCGAGTAACGGGTAACCTCTTTATGTTACTCGTTACATCTTGTTCCCCAGACTTAAAAAAAACGTACTTATTTTTTTGTGTGTTTTTGTATTTCGTTTGACCTAAGCCCCAGACGGAGCCGACGCTACGAGATGATGGGAGCAATCGGAGAGCGTCAAAAGGGCACCATCATGGTGTTCTTCATGTTTCTGTTCGTGTTCTATCATGGCTGAACCAATGAAAAATATAAAGAAAGCCCAGTGACTTCCGCTTTTGACGCTGCTTGGTTGGTCCCCGTCGGGTACGTCTGGACAGGCTGAAACAAAGTACAGGTGCCAAGTCATTGATTATTGCACTATATCCAGGCACCTTAAAAATTCTGCCTGTCTTTTTCCCATGCAAAAAGTTCTACTTTAGCAAAAATCCCAAACGCCCACACCCTTTGTCCAAGCGCCAAAAAAAGCTCTCGTCAAAAAAAAAAAAAAATAAATAAATAAACGCGGTTACCATTAATTTATAAATAAAAAGTTACGCAAAAGTGAGTGCGTTTTTCTTGATTGGTTACGGTAACGCGTTTCTTTTATTTTAGGGTAACGTAATGCGTTCCTTTATTTTGTAAGTAACGAGTAACGTAATATATATTCCAATACTTTTTTTTTTTGTTTGACAACGCCTACAACACCACGCGCGCGCGTGGTGCGTGTAAAAATGAAGTGAAAACTTTGTTAACTACAGTAAAGTTCGACGGGCACATTAAAGGACTTCAGAATGAACTCCTTTAAATAAATAAATAATCGGCGAATTAGCTCGCGATCTTGCGCTTATTAACGTGCCCGTCGGACAGAGGCATTATATTTTCAAAATTAAACTGTGGCTTTTTATGCAAGAGTATAGTTATGCAGAGATGTCCTAACAACATACATTCATCATTCATAATAGTCTTTTTTATTTTTATTTCAATTCTAGATTAAATAAAGGACATTTACATATAGCAAAACGATTTATAAATCTCTTAATTTGGTATAGCTGGGCATCTCTATAGGTTTAATGTTATGTAAAATGGATCGTTTACTTGTCATTCCCATGTAGGCCATGGACTTTCTGAGGTGACAGTCTATAAATATAGCTAGATTAAAATTAACTTAGCTTAGATATGAACAAGTGGAAGCTTGGGCAGAACCTCTAAGAGTTTAGATGGGTTTTCGTTTAGGCGTGGTGCAGTAGTGAAAAGCTTGGAGAAACTATTCTATATTCCATTCGAAAATACTCGACCAAAACCACTATCTGCTTCGAATTTGATTCGAACTCAAAATCCAATATTTGCACATGTCTAGAAAACTGCATAAAAACGCCGGTTTTCTCGCCATATTGTTTATTGTACATTGTCATCACCAGAATTACTAGTTGTAGTTCCCTGCTTCATGTCTGCGTAACTACGAAAAAATTCCTTTGCGTTCTCGTGTATATCTTGCATAGTGATCTGATCTAATCTATCATTTTCATTAGTCTTTTGCCCTGTGTGGATATGCCAAAGTTCCAGACATGTACGTAACGCGTTACAAGTAACGAGTTACTTCTACCTAGTTACTATTTTCGGTAACCAGTTACGTATTTAGTTACAGAAAAGGAACGAGTAACGTAGTTACTTTTAAGGCCAAGTAACGAGTAACGGTATCTCGTTACTTTTGAGGAGTAACGTGTAAAACACCGCTTAAACGGCCTTGTTTTTATTCTAGCCTGAGTATGCGTCTATTGCGAGAACGGTAGGTGGGCAACCCGAAAAATAATTAAACAGTATGACAGTGCAGCAACATATATCGCTGAACACGTCAGTCGAACAGTTCGACTGACCTATCCAGCGATAAACGTTGCTGTACTGAACTCTACAGCTGGGAATGTCCTTCACACAGCGAACGCAATCAGGTTCGTTGGTTGAACCTTCTAGAACCGGGTACGGACCGAATGTAAACCCGGAGGTTGCGAACACGGGAAGTCATATAAACCATTACCCGTTGTCCTCAATGAAGGCGCAGTTCTCGAAGATTCAACAGCTCTTCCTGAGGCACAACACTGACGTTCCTTTGAGCGCGTCAGTAGAACGACGCTTCAGCGTCGCTGGAGATGTGTTTTCAAGGAAACGGGGAAACATGACTGATAAAAGCTTCGAGAGGCAGCTACTGCTTCAGTGCAACAACGACTACTAAAAAGAAAACAATAAACCATGAAACAAAAACAGTGTGTATTTCGTCGTCAAAGTAACGTGAAAAGTAACTCGTTACTTTTGAGGAAAACTCACGCGTTTCTTTTGAAAATCGATAACGAGTAACATATTTAGTTATTTTTTGAGCGAGTAACAAGGAACGGTATTTAGTTACTTTTTGGGGGTAACGTGTACATCTCTGCAAAATTCCTATGCGCTTTGATTTATGTCTGGTGAGTTCTCGGGTTCACAATTTGCTGTCAAAAATAGTAAAATATTGCACTTAAAAAAAAAAAAAAAGTATGCATGTATTTGCCCACCTCACATTTCTTTTTGAAGTTTTGCTCTAGTCTAAATTTTTGTATTTAAATGCTTATTTAGGCTCATTTCTTTAGTATTTTCTCGTTTATATTGTCATATCCAAGTTCCGGCCCTCGAGACTGGAACAGGTCCCCAATCCGGCCCCCGAGCCAAAGCGTTTGGAGACCCCTGGACTAGAGAAATCATGTCTTTGTCAATAGTTCCCGAATACTTCGCAACTTGCTCCGCGTTTGATTCCGGAGCAGTTTAATGACCCACCGAACCCCGTCCCAAATGGAAAATTCGTTCGTTTCCTCGCTTCTTTCTCTCAGTAGTACGTACCTCCCGTCGTCTCGATTGTGACATTTAAAAAAAAGCCGGGCCATTGTTTCGGCGTCTAGCACTCAATAATTTCGGAACAAAAATGAGTCCCTCCGTAGGCCTCGATACTTACGGCCATATCGAAGGCACTGAGTATTCCCATAGTGTTGGCCGCCGACAGTTGTTTGATGCCGCTGGTGATACCAAGTTCAGAGTAGCCGAAAATTGATGTCGTCCAGAAATGAGTTTTCAGGGACTCGTCCATAGTGAAGGGGCCCAAACCGAGATCAGCTTTCTGACAGAGAAAGGAGAAACCTTATTCGGATCGCATATTTCATATGAACTCGCAGCAGGTGTATAGGGCACTGCCTAACTGCGTGAAATAAAAAGCCCATGATAGCACGAACACTGTTAGACCTGATAAACAATATCCGCGATCGTTTTTTTTTTTTTTTTAGAAACTATTAATGATGTCTAAGTATACCATTGCAAAGAGTTCCTGCGCCAATATCTCTGGCTCTACGCATTCTTGCGAGTCACTTTTTCTTACTCTCGGGAGTCAGCGAGGGGCGACCAAGGCGCACGTTTGTGAACATGCAGTACTGGTGAAGATTGCTTGGATCACCAAGAGGCTAATTTTGTCACGTAGCCGGGCGAAATTCGCTGCCGAATTATATAGCTACACTTCGTTTCACCTCGAGTCCAGAGGCGCGCTACGAGTTGAAAGGAACAATCGGACGGCGACGTTCGCGGCCTTTCGCCGGTTTCGCAGGCCTAGTATAACCGAGTGAGCCAAATCCGACGAAGTTTATAGAGTGGTATTAATAAAGCAGACTGTCGTTTCGCACTGGCTGTGCGTACTTCGTATCATTTTGATGCGAAACGCTTGATGTTCCCGGTACAGACGACAATTAAAGGTTTCGCGAAATTTTCGTGAGTCAATACGTCACTGATTTCGCGCGTCAAACTTGACGTGTGAACAAGCCGACTGCGCAAAATCTTGGTTTCGCTAAACCGTTACGCTTTGCAAAGATGCACGTTAAGGAACACAGCACTGACCGGGCAGCTTTTGGCTTTCCCCATATGCGGCCTGCCATAATTCAAGAAAAAAAAAATGAAAGCCGTTTACAACTCCCTGTAACGCCGAATTAGAGCGCAGCTCTTGAGGAGGAGGAGAAGGCACGGGAAGGGGGGGGGGGGGTCAAGTGGCCTGGGGGTCACGTGATCTGGGGGGGGGGGGGGGCGGAGAAAATTTTCTGCTAAATTTAACGGGGAAAGTTTTCCGCTAAATTTATCGGGGAAAATTTTCCGCTAAATTTAGCGGGGAAAATTTTCCGATAAATTTAGCGGGGAAATTTACCCATCACGCACCGCGCGGTTACGCCGACGGCGACGCCGACGCCGCTCAAGCCGGAAACGGGCGCCTAAGAGCTGCACTCTAAAAGGAAAAAAAAAAAAAGAAAAGGATGGGCGATAACGGACGGTGGTTTTTGTTCGTACAGAACTTCAAGAGTCGCAAGTGGACGTGTCCTCAGTCTCTAAAAGCACCGCTGAACTCATGCAGCTGTTACATGCAGATGAGGAAACGTGGACTTCACGATCACCTTGCATAGTATATACGGTCCACGAAACTGCGATTGGGAGGCTAAGGACCTTGCCGAGATCCGCAAGAAAAGCACTTGCCATATCGTACGTTTTTGTGGACGCATAGCGCCCACAACGAAAACCAATGCAGTCTTCTGCGTTGGCCACAAAGGCTCGTCAATGCCCGCTTCAGTGGCTCGACATCTGTAGGACAATAGACCAGCAAAATAACGGCTCTAACCTGGCGCGCGCTGAATGCGTCACTGGATGGCACTTTCGAGGGGAGTCTTGTAGCCAGGCGAGCATTGGTAAGCATGTTCCCCAGCCACGCAGTCATCACCGCGGCATGTCGCTTTGCAAGCGACATGCCGGCACATTGGTCCGCTTGTGACAAATCATGATTTTGTAAAAAATATGTAAGTTTCTGTTTTCTGGATTTGCATTTGATTTCTGCTGTTGATCGTGAAAATTGTTGCAGCCGAAAAAGCCAGAGGCGTTTTCTGGCGTACACTTACATCATAATCCTTCCACATACTTTCGTTCCCCAACATCACTTGTGGAGTTGATAGAAAATGTCTTAAATGTTTCTACAAAAGTATTCACTAGTTACTTCACAGAACAAGAAATTTAGAGTCTCACCTTTTCATGAACGGTTTTGAGCATGCCCGTGTAGCTACCGTCTTCTAGTATGGCACCCCACATCTCATCTTCCGGCACAACCACGTCGTAGCTGCAAACAAAAAAAGATTAGCATGAAGGCTACACGCGTCTTTGTGAATTGATCCTGCAAGCCTTTTTTTAAAGTTTATATCAAAACGTTATTTTCTTTTCTCAACGTGCTTCGAAGCATAGTCGAAGCAAATGATTTCAATCACCGGTCGGCGGCTATGTTGTAATTAATATTATACTGCTCCGGCTGCTCCGGAGTATAGAGGTGTAGGAAAACATTGCCCCGGAAACAATTGCCCCGGAAATAATGGTGCCAAACAGCACGTAGAAAAAAAAAAAAGAAGTCCCAAGAGGTTGGAAGAAAATACTCCCCGTGCAACCCATTTTAAAATTGGGAGATAATAACCTAGCAAATTTCCCCATCACAGTAATCGCATTGTAGTTTAGAGTGAAATCATTTTTTTATGAAAAGAAACAAGGAGATGCTCTTCAACATATGTGAAAATTCACTGTACATTCAGAAACGTTAAAATCGAATGGTATGGTCGACAGCTCACAGGAAGTCCTCTTGTCCCAGCGGCATACTCCTGAGAGAACTTCTTGAGACGGCGTTGCATTTCAATGAGCGTCGACTTGCTCCTCTTCTTGGGGAGAGCGCCGACTCGATCCATGGACCATCTTTGTGGTTACTGTCGATTTCTCTGAGCGTAAGGCGTTGATGGCCTTCGACACTGCTGGATGGCTCATGGATGTGACCGGCAATGCTTCCGGGGACATTTTTTACCGAGGCATGTTTTTCCGGGGACATTTTTTCCGGAACCCGGAGTGCAGGGCGCAAGTGGGGGCGGTTTTTTCACCTCTACCGTCGTGCTGCTCGCGACCGCATTAGTGAATGCTAAACACGTAAACTATGCACCAGAAAGTGTTACGCATGTACATTGCGCGCAGGGCTGGACAGTATCGCGATATAGATGTATCGCGATAGTATCTCAGAGATACCTTCCAGCATCTGTATCTTTGTTTCAAGATACATTTGAAAAAAAAAATTATATCTCACTAGTGAAATGCATTTACGATGTATCGATTGTACCGCGATACTTTGCCAGGCTTAGGAATCTCGTTACATTTGTTCCTCAAACTTGTTTGTCGTGTTTTTGCGATAAACCGAAAGCCTCATTTTTGGTGCGAGCGGTCCTAGAATCTGGGTCTAGGAGAACACGATACAAGCCCAGTCGTCACATGCCAACTGGTCATAGGCGAACTCGTCCGATGGGCCAACTTCGCACAGGGCAACTCGTGCGAGGAATTCTCGTGCCGGAATAATTCTCGTCACACGGAGGACTCATATTAGGACTTATTATTTATACAAAACAAGAAACCTTCTCCCGCAAAAAAGAGAAAAAAAAAAGGTTTTGTAATAGGATTAGTTAGTATCTCAAAGAGTAAGTTACTATTCACAATTTGAGTTGAGAGCGAGATAATTATGACGTACATTCTCGGAAATATTACATCGAATTGCAATAAAGCAGATAATACATGCATATAATCGTAGCGATCTTTAGAACTGGCATGCCAAATCCTGAAGGTATGTATAAGCTAGTAAATAAGGGATTTTTTGTTTGTTATTTATGCAGATTATACAAAGGTCTCCGATAGACAACTGGACGTTTCTTCCAACAGTCTGAAGTGTGCTGATTGTGGAAACTATTTTAAATACCAAGAAACATCCGGCACCGATTTTAATTACCAAAAAACACCCGGCACCAAGTAGAATTCCATGCGGAAGATCAATGAACAAGAAAAAACAATAGCTGAAAAAACAAGTGGAAAAACGACAAGTAGACGAAGAGCACACTTTCCCTCTCCAGCCTAAAAGAAAAATTAAGAAAAATATTTTACCGTTTTTTTTATGCTTTGATGTATCTAGGTAGAGTGGTCTGTTTGGTCCACGAGATAAGTATACATGTGCCCCTCACGACCATAACACTAACGGTTTCATGAAACTTTATTGATTGCTTTGCAATAGTTCGTATCCCTGCATACACAATGAATTCCAGAACTGCATTTTCTGCTAGCTGTGTGCGAAATCTTTCTTTGTACAATGGAACGACAAATTTGGTACAATAGCATCAAAGTCTTATCAAATACGAGCGTCCTGTGCGTATTTCTAAGTCGGGTTCAAGTCCCTTTTGTTACTAAAAACATGCTAGGACTAATTCCGGGCGTTGCAGTTCTTTTGTGTAAAGCAAGGTTGGCGCTGCTCCTTCCAAAACACAGACGACTTTGCAACCAGTCTTCCGGTGACGAACGACCACCTGTGCCGAGTGTGACCCAGATCCTGAAGGCCGCTGTGACCAGTTGTCCTGTCTCAAGTTTTCCGGTGACAAGTGGGCCGGTTCCCCCAGAATTTTGAATATGAGCTAGCCGCACAACCCTCTGTATACAGAGGGGAAGCCTGGTTGCCTGGTATGTATAACGCAGATGAAGTCACTGAAACTGAAATAAAGAAACAAATTGTGGTTCGAAGAAAATTCACTTCCCCAAAAACAGCAGTATAAGCTCATCCCGATGATAAACACTTAAGACGACAGTTTGAGATGCACCCTCACGGCAAAATCAGCTGGTTCATTTCGAGAAGACGCCCTTTGTGAAGTATGATATTTTTAACGGCATTTAGGATGGTAGATGTGAATAGGTGAAGGGTTTGAAGTAAGGGTAGAGGCATAAAGTAATGCAAATAGAGGAATACAATCACTGCCAGTTGCATTTGCCACCAACCGCATCCTCCACACCTACCACCGTTCAAGAAAAAAAAAAGAATTTCTGTATGTTTCTCTATCTGGATTCCGGGATATTTTTTTTTGCCATATTTGCAGACGTATCTCAGGAATATCAAGTGACATAAAAGACAAATGTATCTCAGTAGCTGTAGCCTTAAAATACAGGTGTCTCAGTATTTGTATTTCCGAATACTTTTTGAAGTATTTCTGCCCAGCCATGCATAACATTTTCAGAGTTATGTATACTACAAGTCTGTCGTAAATACACAATCCCTGCGCACCAAATGGCATTCGGCCTAGTGACTACTGCCATGCTTGTTACTCGAAAGCATTGCGTAATCGAAGAACGACATACACAAAAAGCACAGAAAAACATGAGTCTTACGTGATGTTCAGTGCTGCGCTGACGTTGTCAAAGATTGAACCAGTGAGGCCCTGTAGCTGCATCTTCCCATTCTTCTCGTGCATAATGACATATGGAGTGAACTACAGAGCCAAAGAAAATACCAAACTGCGGTTGACCCAAAGGCACCCGTACCCGGATCCTGATCCCTAGCTGGCATTACTTACCGGCAAAGCAGTCACCTTCAGGGAAACGTTGCTAAACTTCCCCATTTCTCCTATAGTAACTGAATATATATATATTGTATATGGCTTACTCGAGTGGAAACAACAAAACGGAGTTGTGTCATTCACTCCGCTCAAGCAGCAGTAACTGGATGCGGCCAATTTGTTTTGTTGAAAGTACGTGTACGCTGTGCTAGCTGCAGTATTCTTCAGACCCGAGCAAAGTCGAGTGTCGTTTGATCGAATATGCGCGCCAGTTTCTTGCTAGTCGAGGATAAACTTCTCCCAGTCGAGTCTTCTTCTTGAAGTGAAACGCTGAGGGATTATTTTGTTTTATACCCGAACCGACCGAGATCTTGTCGTGACCTTTGTAGACCCGGTGTGTACACATCTAGAAAAAGACTGGCGCACACAGAGAGGAACACACGCATCGACATGGCAGTGCGGTGAGTGAATGGGTGACTGAAAAGTACATTCACTTTGAATATGTATTTTTATTTATTTTTTGTTTGCTCGTTTGTTTGTTTATTTGCTTGCTTAGGAAACGGGAAGTTGGGAGCGCACCCCACCTCAGTTCAAAAGTAGGAACTATTACCATCCATGCGTTTAAAGATGGCCACTCAAGATCACAAATTCGAGTGCTCGTTGCCTATGCGCTTCGATACTTTGCTAAAAGTGTGGAGCAGTAAAGGTCATAGCGATCGACGAGCACAAATCAATGTCAACCAATGGGCTGGCACAACAAATAATGCATATTCAGCGTGCAGATTTCGAACGACGATAATTTGCCCAAGTTTGGACAGCAATGCATGCAATCCGAATTTGGCCAATTACCGTCACGCGGGTGACATGCTCAAAATATTTTCAAACACACACACGCACACGTATGCACACGTGCGCGCACACACACACACACACATAAACATACACACACATACACACACGCAAGAAGAAAAATAAGGTCACATAAAGTAAAAGGCAAGCCCGAGGGGCCGCGCAGAGGAGCCGGAGGAGAGGTCCGGGCGTCTCCTCGCCCCAGGTGCGACACCATGCAGCAGCCGAGCTTTTGCTGGGGCGAAAAACGACGCTTGTCGGCGACGTCGATTAATAACGCGGCTTGCGCTTGTCTCCGAGTCAAGCCTCCGGCGCTGATACGCGAGCGCTGCTCGGTTCCCAGGCTATAGAGCCGGGCCGCTTTCCAAAATACACGCTGCTGTTTATTCTGCAGCCCCGGCATTTTTATTATTCGACGTGCGCTACTAGACCCCGCGCGCTTGCTCTTTGCGGAACCTCGAGGCGATATGCTTCTCCTCTATAATTAGTCACGGGGCGCCTGCGATCGACGAGAGGCCGTGCACACAGGCGCTGCGATAGACTTGGGTGCCACTGCCGCTGCAGAGTTGGGATCGAGCGCGCCGAGTCCGTCTCGAAAATTAATAAACTCGCGGGGAAAAATTTACTTTCTAAATGAAAACAAGGATCAGAAGCGCCGGTGCGGGATAATGAGAGCGACCGGCGCTCTTACGTAAACTCGGAGGTTGCGACAGTTTGGGGCGACGCCGCCGACAGCGCTGCATGGGTCCCGCAAGCGGTCGGAGAGTCAAGAGAAAACAAAGAACAGCGAGCAACTTCAAAATATGCATAATCAGCGCCGCTAAGTAGGGAGCGACATTTATCGATGGCGTATACAAGTTGGCAACACTTTGAACGTGTCCTCCAAAAACGGTCTCGAGCAAGATTTCCGTGGGCACCTACCAAAATATACCTTTATGGCGTGCGGCTTCGCGACAGGCGTGCGGAGCCCGAATGAAGTCGAGACATAAAATAATTCATCGGTCAGACACAAAGACCAGGTAATGATTGGTCTGTACAGGAGAAACCGGAACGGGGGTTTGACTTGGAAAACAAATGTACCCAGCTTTCTCGCTTGTATAGTTTATGATCAGAAGATTCACCGTGCCTAATATCATGTTTCGTCTAAAGAAAAAGGAAAAAAAAAAATAAAAAGGTGACAAAGGATTTTTCGCGCAATTTTTGGAAACAATATTTGAAACGTCTGTAGGTGCAGAGTACCGAAATGTGTCAGTCCAGTGGAAACGGTAGGGGACTTCTGGCCGCTCATCTGCAGCATTCGTGCGTGTTCTGTTAACCTCTTCTCTCTCGTCAAAGTGGCGAGCTCTGCGGAGAGCAACCTTCCGACATATCCTCTTTGGAGACAGCCAAACATGCCATTCTCGAAAGAATAAATTAGAGGGTGCAAACACGCCCAACTATAGATGATGGAAATGCGTCCACAGGTATAATTTTCAATGAAGCGATTTGGTCCGCCACGTGTGACGGCTTCTCACCGTGGCGTTCCTCCCCCGTGATTTTAGTTTTATACAGTCGTAGAAACAAGGAAGAACTGGGGAACCACAATCACATATGGGATGACATCACACTCTTAGGCCTATTCACACTTAAAAGAGCACTGTGTGACATCGTTTGACTATACGCTACTGGGACTTACATCGAAATGTATACGACCTCGGCTTCCCGAGACTCGCGTGCTTCGCATGACGCAAGGCACGCGTCGAACCTGCCGATGTCCCGGCGACTCGCAGTCATATCCTCGACGTATACTCATCGAACGTAGACAAACGTGTACCATACGAATGAGCTTTTACCTTACAAGTCGTCAGTGACTCCCGCAACTTAATATACGTTCTGGTCTCATGATCGCGTCATGTGTGTGTGTACTCAAGAAAATTGTGCTTACACTCAACGAGAGGAAGAAAGTACCCCCGCTGCATCACTTAGGGGCAAGAATTCGAGACCATTAATATTGTATAGGCGTGGCGCATGTCTATACGAGTCTGTGATATAGATACAAACATAGGTGGCATCGCCGCAGGTGACACGACACAGACTGTCGATCAGGCCGGACGATGGCGGCGGCCTCGTCCGCTTGTGTCGCGAGCCTGCGACATGGCCCGGAGGAAAGGTCTCTTAATTATAACAACTCCCGACGCGGTTGGATGTTTATAAGTGGCCATGGCAAATTTCAGAAACTGCTTGCAGCGGCCTCGACGTACGCCAATCGAACTTTACCAGTTTACGTCCCAGTTTAGGAACCTTGGACCCAAACCCGATGAGTCTCGTTTCCGGCTATGACTAGTTGACTACAGAGAGCTTCAGAACAGGAGGTCCCAAAGCCCTCAGTCCCCCTAGCAACTTGGGACGTTGCACCGCGGATGTGCAGATGTTCTGCGCATGCTCTGTGCGCCGGTCCAGGCTGCTCGGGGGCCCAAAGCGTTGGGACCCTAAACTTTTCTAATATGGGCAGCTTTATTAGACATTCGCAAAAAAAAAAAAAAAAAAGAGAAAGTTACACTATATTAAATGCGCGACGAATGTCCCGTCAAATTACTTGTAGCGAAGGCAGTGCAAGACCGGGTTAGCACGGCCCGTGGCGCACGCGACACTTGCAGCCCCCAGAATTGCCCCCCCCCCCCCCCCCCGCCTTTTTGTTTTGTTTTTGTGCGTGTGTTCCGAGAGCAGCGCGAGGTTCCACCATTGGTCATTCAGACGTCCGGCACCGAAGCGGCGATGCGTCACTGTCAGATGGGTTCATTTTGTGGCGGTCTCCGAAGAAAGGCTTTCCATCCATTTGCGCGCGGCCGGGACCCGAACTCGGCAAGGGGCTCAGCCGAGGAGCGTGCGTGCCGCGGGAGGAATCCCCCCTCGGCCACGCCAGGGCGTCTGCGCCATCCGCCTCATTTATAGTCACGCCGAAATGGATGGTCAATCTCGCGCTGCAGTGTCCCGAGGCCCCTCGTACAACTTTATACAGGCGCGCGCGGCCCAGCAATGGATCGTTCGGTGGGGCCACAGTGACAGAGGTTGTCCCTCCTTGACTCCGGCGTTAATCGATCAATGCGTCTTTATTGGCTGCCCATAATATATGCGGCATGAGACAGCTTTAAACTTTCATGATTCGGCTCTCCTTCTCCGAGCATGGCGTCTCGGTTGCGCTTTTCTTTGGCCAGCGTTGAACTGGTTTGGTTAGGCCCATTGCGGGTTACGTGTGGTCCACAATTGGCACAGCCCCCAAAGACTCCGTCTTGCGCACCTATGGGGGTTAGCGCAAACAGGACGTGAAGGGGCCCACTCGTGGGGGGTGATAAATGGCGTGAAATGGAGATGTTAAATTGTAATCGTCGGTGCTGCGATTGGGCCGTGTACAGCTGTAGGATGAATAACACTGAGGTACAAATTGCTCGGGGGCTCACATAGACCCGCGCTATTTGGAACGAGGCTTTTGTGCTCGGCAGTGTGTCTTTTGCGATGCTAATTCCGAAACCATCAAACGCATCGCACGAAGCAAGCACCAAGTCAGGGGACATCATGTACGAGGCTCGAAGACCTGTGAAAGAGCGTTCTTGCTCGTCGCAGAATGAGACGAGAGCATCGTAGGCGGATCGAGCATTGTACTTAATTCAATTTGGTGTATATTATTGGAATCGGTTACAAAACCAAACTGGATAATTTTTTTTTCTAAGAATCTATTTGCTGAACTAGCGCTCGGACAGAAGATACAGTGTCAATAAGTATGCGCTCGTAGCGGTTCCATTTATTTACGGCTGATGAGAGCAAGAAATTAATTACATAAATCGGTTCGTTGATTCTTACGAGCTATGTTCCCCCGATTCGGTCCGATTTATAAATATAGCTATTCCGCCAACGGCCTGAACGAGAAATTCAGTTAACCACATTCGCGTATGACCATACATATGTATATATTGTGATTTCTGGAAATTGAATGCATAGTTTAGCTTGGTCATTATTAATGGTTTCCAGTCTCATATCGCTGTTTCTTCTCGGGTCGAAGTTTTTCTTTCAACATACTTTATTGCCGCTCAGCTCTGTACGGTTGCATCCGTAAGTGGCCATCGTAGTAAGTCGAACTTGTATGCAAGAGCGAGGGTCTGAGCGTTTTATGTTTAGCTGGAACGGCCGTAAATACAATATCTGACCGATAAAGTTGAAAGAATTAGTGAAACGGATGAATACGACGTTTGACTCTCCCGGCTCACGGATCATTTTAGAAGCCCATTGAGAAGAAGAAAAAACAGGATGATCGGTTTCAGTACTTCTTCTACCACCTGCTATCGTAGTTCTGTGTTTACCTACGCAAAACCTCTGGCACGTCGAAGGAGATCGGTGGCTGACTGTGTACACGCACCGCAGCTAGGAGCACGTGTTGCGAAAGTTCGAGGTGCAGAACCCAGGGGTCCTAGGTTCGATCCCCTGCCCGTTTCGATCTGGATGAGCATCGCACCGGCGTGCGGTCGTCGTGCATGTATCACTACTACGTGATGCACGCTAGAGACCCCAGGCTAGCAGTCGTGCTGCACTGGCTAAATTGCTCATCTACAGTGAGTAACAATGTCGTTATACTCTGGCAGACTAAACTCCTGCTGTATAAACAACTAACGACTATTTGTTTTGTTTTTCTGGCCCAAGAAAACGTGCCCCAGCATTATATCTGGATTAATAGCCAACACGAACGGTATTATAAATTGAAGCAAAGTCACATATTTGAAAATGCAAGCACTGCATTTGGTCGTGACGGGATGTCGTCAATTGAGATTGGAAAATCGAAACCGAAACTTTTGCCAAATGGGATCCCAAGATGCTTGGCGCGGCACTATACGCCGCTAGGATCGCTTCGATTTTGCGAGAGGTCTATTGACCCCGTAAATGTGACGTCACTGCTCCAAACAAACCTTTGCTAGGGGCGTTCTTATGAACGAATACATGAGACAGAATTTCGCTCAGAAAAAACCTTCGTTCAAACATCGGACGTGGAATTTAAACATCTAAAAAGAATTGATATAGGAAGCCTGGATTTCCCACTTACCTCGACAGAAGTTTGGCGAGAATCGGCTGTTTCTGCAATATTTTCGACGGCAACTTCCGGTCCTCGAGACATCTCGAGATACCTGCTGCTGACGACGAACGCATGATGAACGTTTACATAATTACTGGAGTATGTTGTCTTGTATTGAGTGAGAACATGTCAGGTCTAAGACCAGGTTTATAAAAAAAAAAAAAAAAAAACGAATTAAATTTGCGTGCGATACGGGATACTGTCTGACGAAAATCATCACACACGTGGAGATGTGCTAAAATACAGCGAGAGGAGCACCTCTTTAGAAAATGATATCAGCGTCGGGCCCTCTTTTTGATTTTGCAGTTGACGTGCATTGTAATGGAGGAGCAATTATTTTAACTCTAAAATGGACTGTTCGAAACCGCAAATTTTGTTTTTCAGGCTCGCAATATGGGTGTGTATTTCATACCTGCTTGTAATCATCGCATTGTGAAAAAAAAAAAAAAAAATTCCTGCTGAATCTTTCATTTTCAGTAATACCCCAAATAGCAAAAGAGCTGTATAATAACATCGGGTAAGTTGAATATCTGTTCCGTACAGTTCGTTTGATCACACAAATGTGCACTGAAGCATCATCTGTGCCGTCAGAACTCTTCAAACGTGTGCTGGCCTGCACTTTGACGTTGAAACACTTCACGTCGTCGTCGTATAGGATTCGGCTTCACAATGTTTTCACCTTCTCAAATATTGCGAAAGCGAGCTCCACGGGAAGGCATTCGCGGACTCGCGCACCTTGGGCGTCGATCAATGCTGTGCACGGGCACTCTTTGCTTCCGAAATCCCACAGAAAGTTGATCTCAAGAATAAATGTTTCGCCGATCGTCACCAACTTAATTCAACGCAATCGCGTACTCCCTCAGAAAGATCCAAAGAACCCGCGAAGCCATCGTGTCGTCTGGTAGCAAGGCGAAACCGGTTGTGAACTTTATTACGGGCTTTTATCTTCGCTTTATGGTACTGAAACGAAAGTCTTCATGCTTAGATATTGAGAAGACACAATGCTTACAAAAAATTATTTACTTTTTCATCAGACATTTTCTAACCTCACGTCGAGCCCCCATGTATTTGTACATAACAACGGCCCTAGCAACGGCTTGTTTGGAGCACAGCGCCATGTTGTCACGTCATAATTTGCGGGGTCAATTGCAGCTGCTGTAATTGCGCAGCGAAGATTACCGTATTTTTTGTGTATCGCCCAAACCAGACACCGCCCGGCCGTTAGCGTCAGAACGGTGGATCGTGGAAGGACCCATTTAATAGTTATCGGCAACATAACGTATGGTAAAAAAATTAAAAAAAGCGCATTGTTTACTCGCTGCTACGTTGTACCGAAACGCGAGCCATTTGAACGACCACTCCAGCGCGAGTGTGCCGACAAGCGCAGGGAACGAGCCCCCGTTGCCCGCAAGATCCATTACATGGCCGCACATTTTCCAAAGCCTCCCGTCGGCACCGGCCCAACCCCGCGGAAGGGAAGAGCCGAACACTGCATCACCGCAACCCTGACAGCCGGGCCAAGCACTCGACAATCAATACAAATGGAAGGGGATAGCGCACAATGGCATACGCGTGGAAACGCTGGCAAGCAAAAGAGCCCTGGCCGGCGAATCCCTTACCGGACACCGCACATTAATTGAAATTTTCTCGAGTCACGCGAGACAAGGCGAGGTGTGTTCCCTTCCGACCGAAATGACTGCGGCGTCCTGCGCGCGTAGGAGCGCGCTGGAGGCCCCCGCAAAAAACGGCCCTCGTGTGCGCCACAGGTTGAAGGAACCGCTGCCGCCCGCAGGCCCATCCGTCTGGTAGTCTCGGGGATCATTTTAATATAGCTGGGCGTGAGCCCCTAAGAGGATTACAGCGCGTTCTTGGGGAGCAGGCAGCGGCAAGTGCCATACGCGGCGGGGACTGGCGGGCATTTTAATTAGGCTCACAGCGAGAGGGCTTCATCGTTCTCGTCGCCTGGGTCCGCCGCCGCCCTGTTGCCGTCCCTTCCCACCACTGCCCTCTCCCCGACGATTTTCCGTGCCGCGTTTGACTTCTTCTTTCTTGTTCTGCGGTGCGGATTTCTGTTGGCGAGACTCTGCCCGTCTCCGCGGTGTCCCGTGGAGAAGGGGATGATATACAGTATATGTCGAATGTATTCTGCCAGACACTGCCACCAATGCTGTGGCGGTGTTTTTTTTTTATGATTGCTTTCTTTTTGATCGTCCCATCTCGCGAGCTTTCTTCTTATTTGCGAAGTCTTTTACCTCGGCTGTCTCGTCGCGTTTCTCCTCGGGCTGTGAACGTGCTCGTCCTCCCTTCGACTTAGGTGCCGGAGCGCGTTAGTTCGTTCGATACGGGTATTAGGGGAACTGTGGATGGGCATTACGGACCTTTACGCCATTATGCGGTGTTGCGAGCGGCTCTGTCCCGCCTCGCGGTCAGGAGAGGGCCTAGCGTCTGACATCGCAGTCTTAATGTACTCATCTTTTTTTATTGATGATCCACTACAATGATTGGTCACTGTCTTTGTGTTCGCAACTCTCTATATTTCCATTTTAAGAGAACCGTGAAGTGCTCTTTTGCGCAACCTGGTACCCAAGATTTATATATTTTCAAAATTGTCAGATGACCGAAAAGGTATATGGCCAGCAACTTGACCCGTAGAGGAGCACCCCTCCCCCCCCCCCTCCCCACCCCTTCTCTTCTTTTCTTTTTCTTTCTTAACGTCGAAGGAAGAAAAGAAAAGATGAAGGAAGTTTTATATTCTCCTCACAATTGAAAGCTTAAAGCAAATTATTAGAGCACACAACACATTTTTGCTCTAAAAATGTTTAGGGAACAAGCTACAACACATATTGAGCATACACTTGCAACGAACGAATGGCCTGCGGCGCGCCTCTCGCCCACCGGCGCGAATGCTTGATGACCGCGACTTCCATTGCGATTGGTGGCGCTTCCCACCACCCCCAATTCAATGAGGAAAAACCCAAGGCTGCTGGTCATCCAGCCATTCAAACTGCGCCAAACCTGTTCGCGCCGAGGCCATTGTATTATCAGGGAGTAGGATGTATCCCCCTAGTAAAGTATTTGCCTAAAGGCTGATTGAAACGAGGGAAAACAATTATGTGAACACGTTGGTCCTTGCAAATTCTCTTTTCTTACAGACATTATAGTGCCAGTAAAAAGAAACACCCTGTATGTAAGTCGCAAGGTATATGTTAGTGGCGACTCCTGATTATTTTCTTATCGCTCCACAGCCAATCAGATTGCGTCATCAGCCGATAAGAACGCTGAAGTATATACCGACCCAGGAGTCGACCCGGTCATTATTCCGGTTCGGGTTCGATTTCAGTAGCTTTGCATTCTGTTCCGGTTCAGTTCCGGTTTAGTGATGAATTCGGAATGACGGTTCAGTTACCGGTTTCACCAAGCGCGAACCGAAAAGAACCGGATTTACTTTTTTTCTTTTATCACGGACACCGTTTTACGCAATTAAGTGGTCATACAGGCAATCCGAAACAGTATCAAAGTGCGGTACTCACATGTGAAGTCAATCAGCCGGCACGCACAGTGACACCATGACGGTAGCACGCGTCGTACTCGCAATTACTACCCACCCCGCACGCCCGAACGCCTTGCTCGAACGACTGAGTTCAAGAGGAAAAAGACAGGGAAAGGCGGTATTTAAGATGATTAAAACTAAAAAGGGAGATGAAAGAAAACTGTCGACATGCTGCTTTTGAAAAATTCGCACAAAGAAAGGTTCTTCAAGCAGTGTCCAGGCCTCTGGGCTGCTCTGGGCGATTGGCGTCCCGGTGACCCGCGCCACAGCGTCGGTCGCGCTCGTCGCGGCTTCGCCTCTTGGCGCCACCAGATTTTGCCATCGCTGAACAAACACGCTGACAGCCGTCCACTTCTTTTATTTTGATGTTTATGTTTGCTTTTTTTCTTTCTTGTGTAATATTGCTTAACAGCAAGAAAATTAGAAAAACAACAGACATGACACACACACCCAGACACACAAAGAATAGCTCTTTAGACTCTTGGCATAGTCAGATATACTCTGTTTCCCCTTACGATGTTGCACTTTACACCGCTACGAGCCACCCGCGCCAATCCAAAGCTCGTAGCTTGTCACATGAGTTCGTGCTCTCCCCTTCGCACGCACCACCCACCCGGAAGGACGCGTGGCACCACCCGAGCTATGGATTGGCTCCGGTCGTCCGTAGCGTCCCTTGAGGTCGCTCCGAGAAAAGGGCGATTCACACACTTCCCTGAGTCCGACCGAATGCGGCTGCAACGGCTTGCGACGTTAACCCTTTTACGGGTTGCTATGGTGACGGGGTTTTAAGCCGCTTACAACCGCCCCGTTGCCATAGCGATCTGTAAAAAAGATTAACGTCGCAAGCCTTTCCAGCCGCAGTCGGTAGGACTCACGCAAGTGTGTGAACCAGTCTTAAAAAACGATTCACACAGACAGACCGGCGTTGAGTCCAACCAAGTGCGAGGGTTGCCATAGCAACCCTCTCGGTGAGACTCAATGCAACTGTGTGAATCGCGTTTTAGAGTGGTTCACACACTTGCGTGAGTCCGACCGAGTGCGGTTTGCGACGTTATTCCTTTTTACGGGTTGCTATGGCAACGGGGTTTTAAGCCACTTATAAAGCGGCTTTAAACTCCGTTGCCTTAGCAACCCGCAAAAGGAGTAAAGGGTGATTCACACGCTTCCGTTGAGTCCAACCGTGTGCGTGGGTTGCTATGGCAACAGCTGCGTCGGCTCCAACAAAACCGGCTTTTGCAAGTCCTGGATAGTATCAAGATACTTGTACCGCGATACTATAACTCGTAACTTTTTTTTTTGTAACTTTTAACTGCAACTATATACATTTTTTAAGCAACTGTAACGATAACTTAAATACGTTTTTTTTTTTTTTTTCAAAAAGTAACTTAAAACTATGCAAAGATACACATACTTTTCGCGAAAAAAATCACCCTCTTTTGTGAACACTAAAGCGGGTTTCGACCATGTGCGGGGGTTGGGACCCACATTAGACGCGACAAAATAAAACAAGCGCTCAAAACATTTTTCGTTGGAGCAAAATCCCGGAGCAGAGGGCAGACGTTTTTCTACTTCTGTTTTTTTTTTTTCTTTTTCATGGCGCGGAAAAACGGATTTAGTATTCGCTTTACTTAAACTTTTTTTTTTTTTTTTTTTTTGTGCGTGGCTCTCTCGCCCGTCTTCACCCTTCCGGCCTCACCGAACACGCCCACCTCTTCGGCCAAGCAACAGAGCCACCTCCCGGAAATACGCGACGCGTAGACACCTACGGTGGACTGTTTAACGCCGAACGAGAGCCCCTGTCATCGGTTCTGCAGCAGTCATGGTGATAGCTTTCTTTGCGAAAGGGAGTCGCCGCCAGTAGACACTGTCTGACCTGGGCCACAGACGATGTTTCTACTGGTCGACTTGCCCTTTCCCAGGGGGCGTGAGCCCGTGGTCTACATACACAGTCGAGTCTTTGGTTCTGCGTTGCATAGAAGAAACTAAAAAGAAAGCGGAACGCATTCCAAGACGACTTCGTGTTGTTTATGTTCACTCCTTTCTTTACCTTGTTTGCTACAGCGGTCTTTTCCAATTTATTCAGTTCCAGATGGTTTAGCCTTCTACTCCCCTCCCTATTATTGTAATGGACCCGTCTGTTCACCGGAATCTCCCTTTCCTGTCAGCTGGGAAAGGGGAGTAAGAGAGCTCTTAAGGAGAAAGAGGAAGGAAGAGAAAACATCGCAAGAAAGAAGGAAATATAGTTGGATGGTAATTAAGCGTTATCACTCAAACGAGAGGTTGTCTTGAGTGACAAACGGCAGGTGTTACCGTGGGACGGCAATGAGCTGCACTTTGACCTTGTCAAATATATAGCGGCGATGACTTGACTGCTCGTTGTAAACGCTGCAAAAAAGTCTACGCAGCCCGGAGGTCCTCTTCCTCCAAACTTCGCAAGTCTCTCAGGGTGAGTTTCGAATTTTATTTTTGGAGAGAATGTACATTTTTAAATAAAAAATAAAGTTTAAAATAGTGTTATTACCTCGTACTATAAAAACACAATCACGTCAACTAACGAGAATAACGAGCCATTAAATTACGAAGCATCTTTTGATATTACAGTTTTCAAAAAACATTATATCGATAGATTACACGTGAAGTTCAGTATTCAACTACAAACGTTTCCCATTCAGTTACGGCAAGTTTCAGTTTTCTAATATCAAATGCAGATGGCGACACGTGTCCAAGAATAATAGCTTGATTTGCATCTGTCGTCATGTGTAGTCATGTGCCGCTCGGAGCGCCACGTGAGAGACAGAAATGCCACCAGACGTGGGGGTGTTGGATGCCTAGATGCCTAGATGCCAGCAGTGAGCGAGCCTGAGATGTAAAAACAAGCGCGAGGCTGCGAATAGACCACAGCTGCTTTTGCGCGCGTTTCACTGTGCATCGGTACACTCTAAGAAATGCCTGCGCGTCTAATTACCCGCCAAACACTCAAAGAGCCAATCGCTGCGATTAACCAAATCAGCTCAGCGAATGATGTGGCGGAACATCTTTTTAGAACTAAAAATGAAGTCTGCGCTGTGGCATTACGCAATGCAAGCATGACGCTTTGCATTGCGTAATGCCACTGCGCAGACTTCGTTTTGAGGTCTAAACAGATGTTCCGCCTCATCATTCTCTGAGTTGATTTTGTAGATCGCAGAGATTGCCTCTTTGAGTGTTTGGCGGGTAAGTGGACGCGCAGGCATTTCTTAGAGTGTATGACCGAATTAAATTGACGCCGTGAAAGGGATTCCAGCGGTTACGGTTCCTCCACGTTTGCAAATTAATTGTTTTAATCAATTGCAGGAATTATTTTTGCAATCACACTTAGGCTTGTCGGAATGGTGCGACTATATTTTGTTTCATAGCCATCTCAGTGACTTTTAACCGGAAATAATATTTAAAAAAAATATATTGGTGTCTCTGAGGCAAAGCACTGGCCCACGGGTCCTCATTCGCGGGTTTTAATCCAGTTCGAGGTGCCCGCAATCTTACGGAGGCCTATTACTGAAAAGGCGCCGCGGCAACGAATATTTCGGTTGCAACTCAAAAGATTTCCATTTGGCCAAGAAATGATCACGCTGTTGTTTTTCTGGGGTGTGCCGGATCGCCCTTCGTTGGTTTGGCCCTAAGATCTGAATACTGACTTCGCTTTACCAGGGCGCAGCCTACACTACGGGCCGATGACGCCATTCAAGCCGTGCCAAGGTTGCAAGGTCATGCAGTTAGCTAGTTTTTTTTTTTTTTTTTTTTTTTTTTTTTTTTTACGGGGGGGGGGGGGGGGGGGTGAGCTTGTGGCCTGAAAATCTATCGAGACGGAAGATCCAACGAGTCGAAAGATCCAATTGGTCACGTGACAGGCGAGACGGAATATCCATCGAGACGAAATGTCCAATTGAGACGGAATGTCCAACGAGTCCGAATGTCAAACGAGACGGAAGATCCAACCAGGCCTGAATGTCCACCGTGACTGAATATTCATCGAGATGGAAGATCCAACCAGGCCTGAATGTCCACCGCGACTTAATATCCAACGAGACGAAATATCCAACCAGGTCTGAATGTCCACTGAGGCTGGATATCCAATGTTTTATGTTTATTTAATTCCTGTAATTTATCGAGCATACTACTCCCGAATAAATAATGATAAGCCAGGACCTTTTTCTTATTGCACATTTTTGTATCCCATGTGAAAGGGCTTGCTGGAATGCTCCAAATTATATTTAACAGTGTAAAGATCACATAAGATACATAATCTCCATGCCAGGACGGTAGGGGGAAAGAGTTATTATTATTATTATTATTATTTTGTTAGACCACCAAGGAATGGAATGCGCTAGTGAAATGGTTTGTGCCGCAAATGCGGAAAGTTTTTCTTTTTTTAATGTTTGTTCGCCCTCTGCGATAATGCCTGATACAGGCGCCGCAGGCTCAAAATAAATCAATAATAAAGATTAAAAACAACAAAAGCAACCAAAGTCGTTTAGTGACGCATGATGTGAATAAATGTGTCATGTTTTCCGCTGATCAAGTTGTCCTCTTTTGAAGACGTGGAGAAAGGTGCCGAAAGCGGAAACATTCTCCGTAACGTTTTTGTCTAAACAGTAGGTCTGGTGTGCACCAATCACTGATTATTGAATGTGTTTACATTTTATTCCTGAATACTGCCATAGCCTTGTTTTCGTTTTTGCCACAAAATTTATTAATAAAGCAATAACCTACATTAAACATGCCTCTAAAGTAAATATATATATATATATATATATTTTTTTTTTTTGCAGTTAAGGCTCTGCGAAGTTCTACGTTTTTATTTTTTTTTTCATATTTTTCAGCAGTTCAAGATGTTTCGCAAAATTAGCGAAAGTAAACATTGATAAGGTCTTCTTCGGTTAACCGAAGGATGAAAAAAAAAAAAAAAAAGGACATATAAAACCGTTTGGTTCTGCTGACACGTTACGACGGTGGTAGACTTTTCAATAACCGGGGTGGTCACGTTTAATCGAAAGCGCAACAGCGGCGATACTTTACATCAGAGCAAGGACACTCCTCGAATACTTTGGTTCCCAGTCTCCCAAATTGAATATTCTTTCCCGTCCGGTCGCGGGACATGAAAGGTTCTCGCTTCCTCCCCCTCGTGGGCGGCCAATCATTTTAAAATCTATCGGAGTCACTGGGTGTCCACCGTCCAATTGTCCACAGGGGGCCGCCCAACACGCTCATTAGTACGGACTATATTTGCAACGGACACGGGGTGACACGCCCGTAACTTCGGCAGTACAGACGGCCAGAGCCTACTTTTCGCCACGCCAAGCCCATGCACGGAAACTATCTCACAGCTTCGTAGTTTCGCCATCCCATACTCCGTTCACCCCAAACTTGAGAGTGCGGTGGAAGCTACGTCCTACGCCTCTCTTTGCCACGTCATCACGCTCCTGCTCATACCCACGCAGAGAGCCGGGTCAGGTGATAAGAGGGAGGCGGCTGATTGGTCCGGCGGGCACGTAGCTCCGACTGCATTCTCAGCCTCCGTCTAAATCAAGCACCCAGCCAAGGTGCCTCGGCAATTTTATTAGGCTGCCGCATATCATCCCGAGAATGATATATATTACGTGCACAAATTTACAATTTGGACATCCACTTTTGCTAGTGTTGAGAACATCGGATTTCACCACAAAAATTAACTGTTTAACATGGTTTGCACGCGACGTCATCGCACTATATGCTGGTGGTCATTGCGATTTGTTCTTGCTGAGAAAATCAAATCCTGTTGTGCAAAATGCACGCTGCAGAAGGTTCGCGCTCAGTGCAGACATAAATTATTCCTGCTTGGTGCAGCGTTGTGAGGAACGGCGCGAGCATCTGGCACCACAAAAACGCGCTTTCTAACAGCAGTGTTTTTGGTAACAAAGTATTGCCGCGAGCGCAGCTGACCAAGCAGGCAGCGCGCTCGTGGCCTAACGGTTATCGCGCGTGCCTCCCACGCGAAAAGCCAGGGTTCGATCCCTGGGAGCGACGCATCTTTATTTTCTTGCAATCTAGTTTTCTGGTAAATTCGAGAATCCTGTTGCGTGTTCGAGGTCCGAATGCTGTACGCGTCGAACATTCTACGCGGATTATTCCAGAAGCTTACGCATGTACATAAGGGGCTCCGCGTGGCGAACCGGAGTCAGTTTTCGCCCCAGCGTTCGACTCTGCTGTCACGCCGATCTCGACGCCCGCGACGCTTTGTTCTCTTCTGTTGTTATAGTTTTTCCTCTTTATTTTTGGGCACAAGTTCGCCCCATTAAACGTTTAGTTTCTTCAGTTATTCGCCGCCTCATCATTTGTCCTTCGTGACAGTATTTTCTGGGAACCACGTTTTCTGGTCTGTGCCGAAGATGCGGAGCAACGGAACCTTTACAACACAGTATGTTTTTACATACCCCCCCCCCTCCCCCCTCTTTTTGTTTCTTCCTTTTTTCGATGCTCTCCCGGAGAATACTTATTATTCCTGAGGGACTCAGTCCTGCGTTTGGACGTGTTAATTCGACGATTATATTTGTGTCATTTGTTAACAGTAATCCTCATTTTATTTTTATTTATTTTTGTGCACCCAAAAAACTGTGAACTTTGAACAAAAAATACGGAGGTGGTCAAAGTTTGGGGAAGAACTTGAGAACGACAGTCCTGTGAGATTTAGAGCGGCCGCCAAAGTACAGCTGTCCCTCTCAGGCCACTAGGATCTTTAATTTCGGGTATCGATCCCTCCCGTACACACTTGTAGTTCTATTTATCGTCGGATTATTAAATCACATTTAGTCCTTTCAATGCTTCTATTCTCGGGTACAACTTTCTGAGACAGTTCAGCAAAAACGGAAACATGTTTGGGAGCCTCAATGAAGTGTACATGTAAACGGGGTCGTGCAACAATTTTTGTACTTTCAGTAAATACTGCTAAGAGCTAATCCCTGGTGTCGATAGCTTCCAAAAACACCCTTTAGTTTTCCTCTTGGCTCAATGGCTGACGCGGAAAGAATGAAGAAAAAAAATCAGCTTTCCCCTCCTCAACTCGATATTAGAACAAGCGGCCACGTGATCTGACGCTAATTATATACCGTCAGTAATCATCATAGTCACGCGCTGGGGTTGGCCAAGAAAAAAGTATGGGTTGAGCCATAGCCTCCTCCATACTCACAAAGCCTGGCAGTTCGACGACGGCGCCATGAAGTGCCCGGTCGTAGATTTGGAGCGCGAGGATCTGGTAGCACAGAGAATCAAAATGCAACAGCACAGCGCCACCTGAACCTCTATCGTTTAGTGTTGATAACTCTATGTGTCAGGTTCCCTAACATATTGCAACCTAAGCAAACAGTGCAGTGTGAACCGGCTTTTACCGTGTTCCGCGTACTGCACTGCCGAAGCCTTTGAACCATGCTTTGAAGCACGCGCCCAAGTGATACCGTCACAGCCTTCAAAGGCTCCGGTAGTGCCGTACGCGGAACACGGTGAGGGGTTGCTGAAGGTCCCTATTATTTGACATGACGCCTCCACACCTTGCTTTTATTTTTTTTTTTCACACCAGTAGTTAATCTGCACAAATCACAAAATTAATATGGCTACATTCTTAAACTTTCTGATAAATATATCGATAAGAAAAATAATCAGTGATTGGCTGCAGTCATTTTAACTGTCCCTACACGAAGTGCTCAAAGTAATTTTAATTATTTAATGGTGTGAGTAATTCTTTAACATTGGACTTACTCTTGTCATGTTGTAAGCATAAGACTTTTGTGACAGTCCTACTTTGTGTTTACTAAGGCTCGTTTTTCCTTGTTTTCAAGTCTCGCGGACAAAATAAAAATCGCAGTGGCCAAAAATGAAACACCTGACAAAAAGAAAACACCTGACAAAAAGAAAACTTGGTCGCGACGACCAACGGACATTTATTTTTCTACATGCTCTTCTCGCGCGTCCCGACTTCAACCAGCAAGAAAAAAGGAAGGAGTACTTGAAACAGACCACGACGAACAAGAACGCTGGATCCACAAACACCCGAGAAGAGCTACAACGGCCACGATTCCACCGACCAAGCGAGCTCGGCAGCATATAGTAGGCCTAGCAGCAACACCGACACGGCGCACTGTTGTTCCGGCGGTCCTTGGCCAAGACCGTCTGCCCACGACCGGCTGGCCTGCTGAATGGAATATGCCCGCGCGACCCTTGTGGACCCTTCCCGGATGAATAGTTTGATCCTTGAACTAAATTTCAGAGGTCAATCTTTTCCCCTTGTCATCTCGATCTCCTTGTTTTCCGAGGCAGCGGTGACGAACGCTGTCGTCCAAAAGGGACTCTCATTGATTCTATCTCCTTGTTTTGTGTGATATAGAGCTCAAATAAACGCCATACGGATTACCTTCGCAACAGGGTATGTACACTTTGTTATTAGTATGCCATTTTTATTCTGACACAACGCTACGTCACTGTCGAGCTATAGCAGTTCGTGGGAGCTACGCGATGTCGGTCCAACCTTTCTTTGCCGAGTGTCACGTCAGTATCGAGTTGCAATCCTAAAAGATCGGTCCAGAAGCGCTTACCGAAACGCGGTCTATGTTGCGCTTTTTGGACTCCCGGAGACTTGGAAGAGGGAAGTGACGTCAACGACTAGAGAAACGCAGATTGGATGTTGACAGAAGAAAACAAAATCAACATCCAATCTGCATTTGCTGCGTTGTTGACGTCACTTCCCTCTCCCTAGTCTCCTGGGAGTCCAAAAAGCGCAACATAGCCCCCCAGAAACGCGCGCGTCCGCTCCGAGTGTGAACAGGTATTTGCGTGGCTCTTGCTGACACTCTCGTAGTTCAAACGTATCTTTTTTAACGTCGGCTCGCAGCTCGCCACTCGCAGCAACAAGGGTGCCTTCATGTGCGCTTTGCTTGGGGTGATGACATCTGGCCATTTTGTTTCGAACGGTTATTGTTATTTTTTTGTTCTGAAGCGCGTGAAAGAGCGTGTCCCTGCACGCGCTCGTGGCGCTGACTGTGCTATGGCGACATTTTGTTTCCTGCGATTTCTTTGTATTTTCCCTGTGAGCGCGTGCTGTCGGCATCGGGTACTACAAACGATGGCATCACCCTAAACGGAAGGACATTGAGGCACTCTAGCAGCAACTATAGTCCGTTTCACCTTATGTTGTACCGCAGAGAAGGCTAGAAGCGCGAGCTCATAGCGTTGGGAGCTGCTTTTAACGCACGAGAGCTTGTGCCGCCGAGATGTGCCCCAGAGCAAGGCGCTCGCGCTTGTAGCCTTTCCTGCGGTACATCATAAGGTGAAACAGCGTATAATACCGGCCGTGCCAGAAGCGTGCTCGCGTCATGTCGTGCAAAGAGCCGCAACGAGAACGAGCTCACTGTGTTGCAACTACGCTTTGGCTTTCTCCGCCAAGGCTTTGCAAACGCGTTCAGGCCTAGGCTAATTCTGCCGGCACGCCGTATTCCTGCAGAACGGCGCTGCTCCTATGCCACAGGTGATGTCACGAGAACTTTCACACCATCCACCAGATGTGAATTTAAAATCATTTAAATAGGTTTAAAATTAGTTCTCTTGTGTTTTACAGCGCGATATTGATATTTCCGAGGTGGTGCCTGTCCCTAGCCCATAGTTATGCCAAAACATCGGCGCTAAAATTTCGTTTCCGTACCCCTTTAAATTGCAAACGCTCCTCGTGCTCTGAGATGGACCCTCTCTTCAGTATAGGCTCTCTACCCACCAGCGTTACACCAGCGTGTCTTGTGGCACCTGCACGACGAGCGCGACTCTCGCACGGAACGACGCCAAGACGCACGCGTTTGTCGCTTTGCGACGCGGCGACTCTCGTCGCGAGCTTCAGCGTGTTTGCCGCTTGGGGGCGGGTCGGGGATTCATTGGTGATGACGTCACGCACGGGCCTCGTCGTCTACGTGGTTGGTCGACGTTGCAGCGCACTAAAAAAACTGTCACTCAAGGTTTTACACACACAAGGAACAAAACTCTCCCACAGCGCTCACTAACAACTTTGTGTTGCGTGATTAACTTCTGCTTCTACTTCAATTTGAGCGAATTTGCCTAAGCGTTAGAAGAGAATTTTTCGCCTTTTATTTTTCGTCTTTTTCTATTTAAAATTCGTCTCAAATTAAAGTAGAAGCAGAAGTTAATTACGCAATACAAAGTTGTTAGCGAGCGCTGTGTGAGAGTTTTGTTCCTTGTGTGTGTGAAAGCTGGAGTGACAGTTTTTTCAATGCGCTGCGACGTCGACCAACATGAACAACCAACTCGCCCAATCTAAAGTTCTACGTGGTATTGGCGAAGGTAACTATGGTGGGCTTGCATCGGCACCTGCCTGAGAGAGAGAAAATCGTTTTATTAAAATAATAATGAAATTCGGAGAGGGTTAGTCTAGCCGATAAAGCTGGCATTGGTCGCTTCGAGAAAGGAAAACAAAATGTTAAAAGAATAGATGAAGAGCGTAAAGAAAGAGAAGAATAAAGAAGGAGGTAAGAGGTGTAGAGTTATTCATCACGAAAGCACTTTCCTATGTTCATAACTGCCTGCCTAACCGCACGAGCAGAGACATGGCAGAGGCCATGTGCGAAGAAAGAAGAAGCCTCCCCATAGGGCTTCTGACTGCTTGCGAGGTGACACATGACTACCAATCCTTTGAACGACCTGACTGTGGGGGTATTCGTGGTCGCAGTGCTCGCGGCGGCTGCGCTTCTCGTCTGGCTCCTCAAGCGAATGCGCCAGCAGCGTCCTTCCTACAAACACGACGTCGCCGTGGCCCCCAGCGCGCATCCCAACCTGGTCGCACAGGAAGCCGCGTCGCCTGAGCAGCCCACGGAGCTGCAGATCTCACCGCCGCCCTTGCATGTCAGACGCCGGAGCTGGAGAACTTATTTTGCTCACCCACGAACATATCATCATTACCTCATAGCCAACGAGACTGCTTCATTAGTATGATCCGCCGAAGAACCAATCAGGAGGCGTGAGAATGAGACAAACATTTGTTTTCTAATAGTGACATATATTACAAAGGAACCTAATTACACATTTCTAACATTCGTTTCCCCTGCTGAAGCCTTGGGTGCCCTCCCTTGTGGCCCCTTCTGCCCAGATGACATCTGTCAAGTGGGTCAGTCGTGGTAGCCTATATATACCCTTAGGTTGAAGATCTGAAATGAAGACATACACTCTAAGAAATGTTGCGCGTCTACTTACCCGCAAAACACTCAAAGAGCCAATCTCTGCGATCTAGAAAATCAGCTCAGCGAATGCCCATACCCTTAGGTTGAAGCCTAAAAATGGTCTGCGGTGTGGCATTACGCAATGCAATGCGTCATGCTTGCATTACGTAATGCCACAGCACAGACTTAATTTTGAGGTCTAAACGTATGTTCCACCTCATCATTCACTGAGCTGATTTGGTAGCTCGCAGAGATTGGCTCTTTGAGTTTTTTCCGGGTAAGTAGACGCGCAGACATTTCTTAGAGTGTACGTTACGACAACGACGACATGCGAGACGCACGACTTAGAAAACTGCGAAAGCTACGGCCACAGCGAGTCAATTAGAGCGTAGGAGCGAGCCACGTGACAACGTATCGCCGAAGTGCGCCCCTCCTGGACAACTGCCTCTCTGATCGGCTTACGACGGGAAGGGGGGGGGGGGGGAGGGGGTATCCACGGAACGCCATTTTGTTGGACGTTGTTCATGGCGGATGCTCAGAACTGGCTCCCATTTTTCGTCTTCCCAGAACAACAATTCTGATTGTGTTCCTCGCAGGGAGTGATCCCTATCCGGGCAACACCGCCTAGAAGACAAGGCCGTAGTGCTGACAGTTTTGCGTCACCATGCGAAAGCCAAGGTTGAACACAGATTGGAAACGAGTGCTGCGTCAAGCGTTTGGCTTCGAGTCAAGTTTGAGCTTAACGTTGACGCAACCGTCGTATCCAATCTGTGACAGCGTTGGCCTACGTTAATGATGACATCTCTATCAGCACTACGGCTTTGTTATCTAGGAGGTGACTATCCGGAGCGCAAGATCGTCTCTTTCTTGCACAGGGGTTCCAATAATGTCAGAACGCCGAGCTCTTACTGGCTGATTGAACAAAAATGTGGGTAGATGAGCTCAAGGCACCCTATACATTGAGGTCTACCCACTATCCTTCCAATTAAAGCCAATCAGAGCTCGGCGTTGTTGTGACGTCACCGCTACTCCTGCCCAAGAAGCGGACGACTTGATCACCGCATTGGTACCCTTGCGCTCGAGGACCCTGAACGCCGATTAAAGTTGTGCAGGGGCGCAGTTCGCTTCTTCTGAAATGCCAGAAGCAGTTGTCCTTGAGCATCGTTCTGAGCACGCGCTCCAAACAGCGCCAACGAAATGGCGTTAATTCTCGGCCGTGGCAGTATTTTATGCGCCGCGAGCGTTCGGTTAGCCGTGTCACACCGGAGAACTTGTAGTTCGCAGAGACCAGTAAGGTCAGTCAGTACCCATCAATTACGTCACTTGCAAGCTGTATATTCAATTAGAGTTCCTGTATAGGCTCCCTACGGGAGCCAGAGTTGCACTTTCATGCATGGCATGTGGATTCAGCTCCTCACGTGACTGAATTCGGCGAATAGCAGCGCCGCGCGTTCGAGGCACGCGGCGCTCTCAAAAGCCGGGGAACGTACGCCGGGGCGTGTGCAACGTCTACTTTGCTGCACGACACTTGATACGGCTCCTCACGTGATCGGATCTCGGCAAATAGTGGCGAGGGCGGCACGCGGCACGTGGATTCAAACGCGCAACTCTGGCTCCCGTAGGGAGCCTATACAGGAACTCTATATTCAATGATCTTAAGCTGACATCTCTCGAGACATTGACGAAGGAAGCTAATCAGGTAAAACATGCCATCTGCATGCGTTTGTGTTTCTCTATTTTTGTTTGTATCTAATTGCCTTGCCTTCTGGTCTTTACGCGGGCAGAAACTGAAGGAGAGGAGGAGATGAGAGCGGCGGGATTGTCAGAACACCGAGCTACGGTTGGAATGATTAGCGGGCAGACGCAAAGGTATTGCTGGTATTGCTGCTTTTGTCACTCGGGGGGATCGGAGGCCGAGAGGTGGAAGAAGAAGCCGTTCGGAACGGCAGCGAGAAATATGTTGTCTTATGGAAACACCGTATCAGCCACTGGCCGAGTTAACCCCGTATCGTCTGACAACAGTACAAGCAACTACAAGATAATCCTTTCCCGTTTTCCAACCGGCAACCTATAATTCTACACTCCGTATTCCTTCACGCCGACATAAACGCTAGGCCTTACTCAGCGCCAGACTTTCTCGATGCCCTCAAAGACGTGATAGATCTCCAAGACGTAAAGGCAACCGGACAATACCAGATGAGACACATTTGAATGGTCACCTGCACAAACGCGCTCGCAAAAGCGAAGCTGTGTCAACAAAGAGAACTTCTTGTGAAAGGACGGAAATGTCTGGTTATAGACCCAGACACTCGCGACATCAAGATAAAAATTATTTGACTACCAGACCATCTTGAAGACCGACGTGTCGCTGAGGCCCTGCAGGCCTACGGAACCGTGCGGAGCATGAGCTGGGAGAAATAGAGATGCCCCGGCATGGAACATATGGACACTTTAAACAGAGAAGTGAACATCACACTTCACGACGACATCACGATTGAGAAGGTGCCACATCTCCTGAAGATTTTTGGATGCCAGTGCCTCCTACTCGTGTCAGGACGTCCACCTCTATGCCTCAGGTGTAACAGTGTGGGGCATGTACGCCACTACTGCAAGACCCCCTGCTGCTTTAAATGTGGACGGTACGAACACACGACTGATATTTGTGTCACAACGTACGCAAGTAAGCTTCTCGAGAACCCAAAAGGCCGAAGAACAAAGTGAGCTGCTTATGGATGTCACGGAGGTCATCCACGCCTCGGGGCACACACCACAGGCATCAACGATCGAAAAGTTCGTGGAACAGGAGCAGTACCAAAGTTCGTGGAACAGGAGCACCACATGCCATCAGCGAATGCAAGGATGACCCCATGGGGTCCTCTCAGAGCCACTGCCACCGCCTGACGAGGAAGGCATGTCATCCTCATCATCAGGGTCAACGATTGTCGGCGAAGTGGTTACAGAGTGCCTCGAAGAGTATGTCGAGGTGGACGCGGAACCCACAATCATTGCACCGGCCCCTGAGCCGTCGAGACCATGTGATGAGCCAGAATGAACTTCAACGCCCCCCGCCCGACCAAAAGTTCCTCTGCCGACTAGCTCCCTTCGAAGAGGTCCAAGAAAGACCGCCAGCCGGCAGGGATGCGGCACAAGCCGTACTCCAAGCTACTGGGAACCTCAAGGGTACCGAGAACAACCACTAAAATGTCCTGATGTATCCCGCCCTTCCATTGCATGTTCTAACGCTAAATGTAAGAGGTTTAGGGTCTAGAGGGAAGCAGTTTCAGCTGTTGCGTCTTTTTGAAAAAGAGAAAGTTGACTTTGCGGCAGTACAGGGGACAAAATTATCTACAGATGAAGTCATCGCGGAAGCGTTAGAATCCTTTCTTAAGGATTACAAAATCTGTGTTAGCCAAGCCAAAAAAGTCTGCCAGATGTTTTCTTTTTTTGTTTGTTTCGTAAACAGCTTGTTTCCATTCTTATCAGCGCCGCCTTTTGGAATTTCAAATTTTTCCTTTTTTAGCTTTCCTCCTAGCTCAACTCACAAATCGCGCATTGTACCAAACGGTCCAAGAAGACGGAAAGGAAGGACTCCCCTCTTTCTCGGACCCTCGTTCTTGCAACCGGAAACAGCCATTCTCCCCCTAGAAGATTAGCCCGTCCCTCAAAACTCGAACAAAAGTTGCTTTCCCCACGCCGTTCAGCCCTAAGCTGACAGTGTTGTGGAAGCTACGTGCTCCTTGGGCCAGCCACGCGCTCGTCACCCCACGGGTACTTCGAACGGCTCGGTTGTAACGCGCTGACGCTATTGACACCACCACAACGCTGACAACGCCACCAAGGGCAAAGCTCATAAGCACGCCTGCCTTGCTACTCCACGAGCGCGGGAAATCTTTTCTTTCTGTTTTTGTTTGCGCCTGACATCCCATGACGCATCGGGCTATCCACTCGCTTCTCTTCGAGCGCTTGCTCGAGTGCACCGTTTAATGACCTGGAAGGGCGTCTTATTTCCTGCGACATTTGTTTCCAGAACACAAATGAAACAATAGTTGCAATGGGAGATTTTATCTGTGTTTGCAGTGCAGACGACCGATCGGTGTCACAAACTAGGCATGACGAAAGTGCCGCTGCTCTACGGAGCACGCTTCAAAACCATAACCTTGTTGATGTAGCTTATAAAAAAGGTGAATCGATACGCTATACCCATTTCCAAGGTACGTCCCACGCACGATTAGACAGAATATATGTCTCAGGTGGTATAATCTACTCAATGAGTAATTATCAAGTCAAACCAGTTTTCTTTTCTGATCATTGCCTGGTATCAGTCTGCTTTGGGCCGCGCAGACTCCGAGGTGTTAATCAGCAGTGGGAACACTGGAAGCTCAACCTGAGGCTTCTAAGTGATGAGCAATTTTCAACTAACATCTCCTTACTTTTGTCGAATACATTGCAAAACATTGACATGCACATCTTTGCAAAATGGGATAGTTTCAAGCAAGAAGTAAAAAACATCGCAATCGAACGCGCTACAATTGCATCATATATGAACAAACAACAGCAGCGTGACCTTTTTAAAAATTTAGTGACCCTGCACGAACTTGAATGCTTAAATCCAGGCGCGTACAGCGACGATGTTAACATAGCACGAGCCCAGCTTCAAAAATATGAATCAAAAAGGTACCGCGGAGCATTAATTCGCTCGCGGAAGAAACGCTGTCTCCTCGGCGAACAACCTACGAAAAGAATATCTGGATGACGAAAGGCGTAACGCACTGTCAAAGGAAATAGTAGAAATCAACAAAGATGGATTTTACCGACGCCACTGAAATAGTTTAATCTTTTCACCACTTCTACACAAATATTTTTGGAACAGTAATACCCACAAAAGAGAAGACTGAGATAGAACACCTACTAGCAACGATGCCAAAACTTGACGAGGAAGATTACAATCTAATTGAAGGCCCCATAACATTAGACGAAATTAAGGCCGCCATTAAATCTCTTCCAAATAGAAAACACCAGGACCAGACGGACTAAGCGGTGAATTTTACAAAAAAATACCAAGACATTATATCTCCTGTTTTACTGGCTGTATTTAAAGAATCCTACACACAGAAAACTCCTCCCCCTTCATTTTACCGTGGACACATGGTATTGCTGCCAAAAACAAAAGATCCTGAAATGCCTAAAAAGATGGAAAACTACAGACCAATATCACCCGGCAACGTAGATTATAAAATTTACGCTAAAGTGCTCAATGAAAGACTTCAGTGCGTAATAGAAAAACTGTAGGTGAGCACCAAACTTGTGGGATAGGCGGCAGAGCTATTCAAACAAACTTACATGTTGCCCGTTCCATCCTAGAGTCTGTGTCAGACAGTAACGACCAGGTTGCACTTGTACAAATAGACCTTACAAAAGCCTTTGACCGTGTGAGTCATTCATTTTTATTTGCCATTCTTGAGCACGTAAACGTAGGAGAGACACTTTATGCAGGAATCCGACTTTGCTACTTGCATAGTTCCGACACGACTGAAAATCAATAACACACTTTCTGATGAAATTAAGATCAAATCTTCCGTAAGGCAGGGGTGCCCTCTCTGTCCCCTCCTTTTTGCATTGTATTTAGAGCCCTTATGCCTTAGCATCCTGAAAACAGAATGTATTCGGGGGTACTCTGTGGCAAATGTTGAGGTAAAAGTCCTCGCATACGCAGACGATGTTGGATTTTTTTGCGTTGACAAGAACAGTGTCGAGAAAGTGCTGTATCAAACAGCGCGTTACTGCGCAATCACAGAGGCTTCAGTGAATCCATCCAAATGCAACGGCTTCTGGTATGGTTCCTGGGCCACAAAACCACTTTTCTTTGCGGGGATAGCGTGGAATCAGGGTCCGATCACATATCTTGAAGTACCGCTCCCACAAATTCGTAGTAGCTCGACGTATTGCTGTACTGGTCCTCCCTTGCGACCACACTGAAAGGGAAGGCTGATGCGTGGAAAGGTAGAGACATTTCCATTTTTACTAGAGCAAGTGTCTGTAATATATTCCTCGCTTTGAAGCTTATGTACGTTCCTCAAGTGCTCCATTGCGCTTGAACAGATGTCGAAAAATTCTACAGAATATTTGCCACTTCGAAATGGTGCTCAACGTGGGAGCGTGTAAAAAGGGACAACGTTTTCCTCCTTCTCGAATCTGGTGGTTTAGGACTACGTCACATTCTTGTCCGCCAGTTAGTGTCAAGATTCTTTGTCTTTAAAAATGCCAATCACAAGTTCCTTAGAGTCATACTCAAATCACGCCTTGCTGAGAGTTTAAGTTATCTTGTTTCAATTGGCGAAACGTCGAAAAATAGGCCCTGGGGTTTTTAAGAGAAGTAGTCGATACCTTCAATTTTCTGAAAACACGATTTTCATTGGAATATTTGTTTAGCGTGTTAAGGAAGACACTTTCGAGGAATATTACGGAAAGCTTGTGTTCTCTACCAATTTATCGTACCCGTTTCACGCTAGAACCCATCAATGATGTTTTCAAACAAGTAAAAAAAAAAAAATGGACGTGCCTCCCGCAACCAAGACGTTCTTCTTCAAATTGCATACATCAACCTTACCAGTAAAAACTTACCTCCAGGAAAAAGGAATATTTGTACCGTGGACTGTTAATTGCAGACTCTGTAACAGGTCAGAAACCATAGAGCACTGTTTTATTTATTGCAACGACGCGTTTTTATTTTGGGATGTTCTGCAACGCAAGCTAAAAAAAAGATACAATTCTTAATGACCACAGTCTCCGCTTCCTCCCGTTCGCTGAGAACGAAACCGTCCCGTACGACACGTTCACTCTGTTGGGACTTCATAGTCTGTGGAAATGACGCATGATCGATAGACATGCAGAGAAACACCGTACAACGAAATCGCTGTTTCTGGAGCAGGGTAGCGCAAGTGAGTAGGCTAGAGCACACCAGCTCGGAGCACGTGGAGCGAAAGCTCGCGCTGCAGAACCCAGGGATCCTGGGTTCAATCCCCACCCCTGCCTGTTTCGATCTGAATGAGCATTGTACCGGCGTGCGGTCGCGTACCCCTATACTGCGTAATGCACGTTAAAGTCCCCGTGCTAGCGGTTGTACTGCACTGGCTAAATTTCTCATCTACAGCTGGAAGACTCGTCGCCCGTTTATGTAGACCAAGTTCTAGGTTGTATAAACATGCACACAGCGCAATTTTTTTTTGTCCCTATTCTTGGAAGACGCTCGACGCCTATAGTCGGCGTCTTGCGCTTGACGTTATATTTATCGGTTTCAGTCCCTGGTTCTGACGTCCCCGCGCTCTCGCGTCTCCTCCTCTGCCTCAGTTTCTCGTCGCATAGCATGGCGCCGGCGGTGGCCACGCTGCGGCTCTTTCGCGTGTTAAAGTGCGGCTCGAGGATCCCCCCCCCCCCCCTCCAGCCCCCACCTCCCTCCCAAAAAGAGAAATGGAACGCGTTTTAAATCGAAAGACAGGTTGCGGTTTGGTAGTCTTGTGCTACTGCTACCTTACGTACAGCTGGACTGCTTTCGACTCGGATAGATTGAAAGCAGTTCGAGTTTCGTTTATTGCTCTAAACAAAAGCTTGCCTCCCACTCCCCCCCCCCCTCCCTTCCTCCCCCCCCCCCTTCCCTACCCCCGGCTGCTTTTGGAAGTTTCGTAGTTTTGTTTGCGGCTCTTAGGCCGGGTCAGCCTGGCCACCCCTGGCATAGTGGCAGGGCATAGCCTCCTCTATACTCACAAATCCTGCAGTTCGACGACGGAGCCATGAGTGCTCGGTCGCAGATTTCGAGCGCTAGGATCTGGTAGCACAGAGAATCAAAGAGCCATTTCTTGGGGAACCTGGACGTCAGCGCACAGCTTTTGCAGCGGCGAGGATCCAAAACACACTTGTCCGCTCGGGAGAAGTGTGTTTCGGCGTCTCGCCGCAGAGGGGCGCCAGTCAAGTGGCTCTCCTCCCATCCTACGTCTGCCTCTCTACCTTT
This sequence comes from Ixodes persulcatus, assembly GCA_013358835.2. Classification (NCBI taxonomy): domain Eukaryota; kingdom Metazoa; phylum Arthropoda; class Arachnida; order Ixodida; family Ixodidae; genus Ixodes; species Ixodes persulcatus. Next base: position 108,998 of record JABSTQ010010904.1, read on the forward strand.
TTCATCTCGGCGGCCGCTTCTCGTGGCAATCTGCCAGGCTTTGTCAGTATGTAGGAGGCTATGGCTGAGCTTTAGACATTGTTAGAGGACGACTATTCTAATCTTTGATTGAACACGAGCAATTACCCGAATGTTTGGCAATGCTGATTGTTATAAACCCGAGCACTCGACTCGGGCTCATCACAATCGAGTACGTGAGGGTGTCACGTGACTCGCTGTGAGAAGTCGTGATGCCATGTGACGTCATGGTGTCAACAATGCTAATAAATCGAGTGACGTTCTCAATTTAAGTCGACTTGACGCAGTGAGTCACATCACTACGTCATGGGCCCACGTGACGGGACATTACTTGACAGCATGTCTTGAGAGCATGCCGTCACGTGACCACGTGACAGATGATTAATCATAGTGGCAATATAAGAACGCCATGAAAACCCACAATTTCTCATATATTGCGATTCGGTATAGAATATTTTATCACTACATATAAATACAGCTGCTAATTTTTGTTTCTCAAACATTCATTTCGTAATAAAAAAAAAGTTGCCGTGAACCGTTTTGAACCGGTTACCGTTATATCTTTTTTTTTTGCAGCTCAGTTCCGGTACAGTTCCAAGATGGTGGCGAAGATTTCAGTTCGGTTCAGTTCCGGTTTGGCTAAAAATAACGGTTCGGTTCAGGTTCGACACTTTGCTTCAAATCACGATTTAAATCCTGTTTAAAACCACGATTGAAACCATTTTGATTTCTATCCACAACCATGTTTTGCACGATCCTGCACAAAAATTTAAGATAAAGTATGACCGCAAGTTCACAAAAACGACGAGTTTGGGATGCTGGGCAGTTTCGAACGCACGCTGATTCGTCGGTTTCGTTCACTGCGATGAACCAACAGCGCAGAATCACTAGGAAACTCGTGCATCGTGCCTTTCATGCACCGCGTGGCAGTCAATCCAATTAGTAGCAGTAAAGAGCAAACACGAGACAACAAGAGTCTAATTCATAGTTTTTTTTTTCATATGCAATTGGATTAGATCAAGTAACAACCGGCCCTTCGACTCCTTGATTTGGTTGCCAATTAAGGTTGCCGCGATGACATCGTCGTTTCTGTCGTGAAGCAGGAGCCCCTGTCAAGACTCAAGACTAGTCGCTCGCGCTTGTGTCCTTTACTGCAGCCCCCCTTGAGAAAAGAAGGTGAGGCAGATATACTCAAATTCATACACAAACTACACAAACTTGACGGTGGTGATGATATTTCGACGTTTAACTAAACAATTGTGGGCATCTGAGCACTGCAAATGCTACAAGAGCGAGTTCCGTGCTTTGAACAGGCCTGCCGAGCGATTACCATAAGTTCGCCGAAAGGAGTCTCATCGACAGATTGTTTCGTATACTGCGACGTTCCATCGACACTTCGTTTCATCGAAAGGTTCTTGCGATCGTTTCATCGACACACCTTGCGTAGCTGACCGAATCCTTGACGGTTCGGATGAGAGCTGGTGCAAGCTCAGACCTGAGATTATATTAAAATTTCCCCGAGAGGTGTGAGGGGTTTTCGATCGTCGTACAGTGTTTGGAAGTCCAGGATTAGAGCTCGCGAACTTTTTCTAGCCCTATCGGAGCCGCCTGAGCGAGTTCGCTTTAGTTCCGTGGTATCCTTCATACAAACCAAATAAAGCCAGTAATTCAATCCAATCCACTTAGCAAGAAATAATACGTTGTCGACGAAACGTCGCAGTTGTATGTGTTCCCAAAACAAGTTTCCACGAAACGTAAGTTCATGAAATATGTCAATGAAACGTGAGTTCCTGAAACGTTGTCCACGAAACGCGTTTTGACGAAATTTTATGGACCCCTGCAGAGCACACGGGCTTGTGCAGTCAAAGAGTTTTTCAAGGCAGCATGCTAACGCGTGCAGTCTCCGCTTCGAACGCACTTATGGTGAAACAGAGCTTGCCTTCTGCTTATGCGCAGTGACAACCACTTTTCACGTGATCACACGCTTGTTTATCAATATTAATTTGGTTTATGGTTTGCACTCTGATACAGCTCGGATTAGAGAAAAACCTACACTCCTGGCCACGTGTGCCACAATCAACACAGAATGTTCACATATGACCGCTCACGTGAATAAAATTTGTCTGTTAAGAACAATTTTGAGAGCGTAATATCAGGTGGCGAAAGTTCGCTGTCAGCGTGCGGTTTGTGGCAAGCCCTTGACTGAGAAGGTTGTCAGCACAAGGGTTGTTTTTCAAGCAACTCAGAGTGAGAATGCCTCCACTTGTTCTACTGCAAGCAACCAGGAAACACAGCTTACACCACGCGTGAATGTAATAAAGTTATATAAAAATGCAAACATTACAGCCTGAGCAGTACGTACGCAAGCTTTAGCTTTCGATGCGCTCAAGAATGTAGAATGTAGCGCTTTTCATTTTCATCAGCGCGCGCGATATGCGTACGTACATAATATTTGACATAACGTCCCACTCCACCCCTTGCATATATTTTATATTTTTTGCACACCACCAGTTAGTTCGCACAAATCACAAATTAACATTGCTACATTGCATAAACTCTGCGACACCTATTCGTAAAATAAAAATAATTGATAGGCTGCAGTCACTTCACCTGTCCCCTGCACTCAGTGCTAAAGGTAATTTTGATCAATTAATGGTCCGGGTAAATCTTTAACATTGGCATTATTCTGGTTGTGTTGTAAGCATAAGCCTTTTGTGACAGTCCTACTTCGTGTTTGCCAAACTGAATATCTACAACAGCTAAGGCTCATTTTCCCGTGTTTTCAAATCTCACGGTCAAAATAAAACAGCAGTGACCTCAAACGAGAAAGATGAAAAGAGTTGATTTGTGTTTACTTATTGAGGTATTTAATTCCTTGATCTAGAATTCCGGAAACCCACGTCTATTACGTCATCACGTTTTTGTGGAAATCCTTAAAGCGAAACACGTACACGACAAATTGATCTCCGAGATCCCCGGGGTGATAAATGCGCACCGACAATCTCAATTTTTCGACGCGTCGGTTCTATTGTCATGCATGTGCCTCGCCATTAGCTATGGATGATTTTCACGTTTTAATCTGATCACATTTGCTGGAGACGCGAGCTCATAGCGTAGGCAACTGCTCTCTTTATACGAGAACCAGTGCGGTCGGTCCGCGTTCGACAGAAAGCTCGCGTATCGAGAAAAACGTGAACGGCCAGGGATGTCTATTTCAGGAGAAAAAAGAAGAGAAAAAAAAAATACTACACTGTATCGAAGCGCCACCACACATGATTTATTTTATTTGCGTTCAGGCACAGGTCTGGAAGGTGATCCCATCGCCATCTGTTGGTTCAGAATCACACTAACCAAGGGTGGGATTTCCCCTTGAATGCTCGATTTCAGTTACGGTTCTGTTCCGGTTGTCAAAAATAACGGTTTTGCTCCGGTTTTTGGTTCGGGTTCGGGTTCGGTTCGACACCCTGAACCAATCGCGAAGCAAGATAGGGTGAACATATGACGAGCTACACCCTGCCTTTGTGAAGGTGTCAGTGACTCTAGCATCGTATAGGTTCTCGTATGCTTATTGGACACATCACTGCTTTGACTGGGGCCATTTGAGGAGAACAACATGCGCACAATTCGTTCGTACGCGTGGTCAATTGATCGTTTCTTTATCTATATCATGATTAAAAATATCGAAGAAATCACAAGAGACCGCCATATTGTTTATAGCGAAAACAAAAGAGCGTAATCCAGCTGCGCCTTTTTGCGGTCGCATATATGTTTCAATATTTTAAATTACCGACTATTTTCATCTCGATATTCATAGTTTTATAGATGCCATAGCCACCTAATAGAAAAAAAGAGGGAAAGTGGGTGGAGAAGGAAGGTAGTTAGCTTAATCTTGAGAGACACGCCCAACAAAACGTTTTTCTTCGGGTAGGGATAATGCAATGCCACGCACATGCATCTCTACAAAATCATCATAAAAACAAAATCACCGAACACGAAAAAAAAAAAGGGTCCGTGTAGGCGTTCTGCTTACGACTGAATGCATTAAAATCTCTTGGGATCTGTTACGACCAGAGCCGTTTATACTGAGAGAGTTTGGCCTTCTTAAGGAGATTTTGACAGCCTGACAACCACGGCAGCGTAGTCTGACAACCGGGGGATGACTACTTCCGTCCTCCATATTGTGGCTCTGACTCATAGGAACTCTACGCGATTTCTCAGGAATGAACAAGACAAAGAAGTAACGCCATATTGTGTTACCGCGAAATCCGCTTGTTCTAGCGGCCAACAAGCTCCGCCCATTGGCCAAACTCTCTCAGTATAAACGGCTCTGGTTACGTCGATAGACTGGCGCCATCTGTCGGTTAGACTTGGGACAAACGGCATTTCCGTATATTTCCTTTTTTTTTTCTCGCATCATTTTTTTTTTGCTCGAAAAGCTTTTAACAACGTTGTAAACGACAATTTCACATAGATAGTGCGTACATTTGATATCGGAAATACCGCAAAGAACTTCGCTCTGGTGAAATGAACGTTCACGCGGTCACCTCATAGATGGCGCCAGCGTGCCAGTGTGTTTTCTCGTCGTTACAGGTCCGTCACTCACCCGTGGACCGAACTGGCCCCGAAACGTCGGGTAAATGTTTATTAAATGTTTGGTTAGAGTCCCTATTTTTCGCTGAAAGTTACAGGTAACCAGGGGGGCTATGCAAGACGGCGGTACGAAGGGACCCGGGACGTCGCCGCCTGTTGCAATTGGTCAGCGGCGTGACGCTGACCAATCGCAGCAGGCGGCGATGCCGCCCCCCCCCCCCCCCCCGCCCCCCCGGGTCCCTTCGTCCCGCCGTCTTGCATAGCCCGCCCCCCCCCCCCCCCCCCCCCCCCCAGAACTTGTTCGTAAGAAGCGCAAACCTGTGAACGAGCCTTAAGGGTATACTACGCCGGTTTTTCGAGCTACCCAGATTCACTACATTTGTTTTACTTTACTCTTCCCGGCATGTTCTTTAGTATCTCTAAAATCAGAATAGCTATTGAGAAACCGGCAACCATAGGCGAGGAGAAAACCAACATTCGAATTTACCCGTGCTTTCCAGTGATGTGACGTCGCATGTTGGAAAACGTGCAGGTTGAGCTGCAGGCAGTCTCGAAAACAAAGTAAGTTGCGCATTTTCGTTTTCTTTCATCTGAAGGGAGCTTCGGGATCATTTATTTGGCCCCCAAGAACGCGCTCTCACAACCGTTGGGAAGAAAATCCACTGCCCAAATACCAACACCTGTCGTCACGTTTTTAGTGTTGCCAGTAGAGCTTTTCAGTTTAAAAAAGCGGCGAGGAATAAACTTAAATGTTCAACAACAACAACACACACACACACACACACACACACACACACACACACACACACACACACACACACACACACACACACATATATATATACTATATATATATATATATATATATATATATTTCTTTTTTTTAATGGATAACAGTTGAGCCGTGTCTATTGATGCGTCGAACCAATGTTAAGGCAAAGTTGAAAGCAGTGACCATCCAAAATTCGCCGGAGGGAGACACTCATTAAAATAAAGCGAAATAGCGTCCTAGAATCCTAAGCTATAGTACCAGGCAATATTACAAAGACGAAAAAAAAAACACATACTCTAGCAGTGTGTGCACATTTGTAAATGAGTCTTAATTTTTTGAACGAATAGAACATCAATTTATGCTTAAACTGAAACTGCAATCCCAGAAAACAGAAGAAAAAAAAAAAAAAAGGTTCGCGATTTTGATTTGGTTACGAACACTGCCACGTGTTATTTGGCACTGCTTTTCACACCGTTTCTTGTCGCGCAGATAATATCTCTCTTCCTTCTGCTTCATGCACTGAATTTGAGCACCATCTAATTCCAAATGAACTCCGCAATAAGCAGAGAAAAAAAAAAGAAAAAAAGCGAATGGATAAGGGGAAGGTACACTTGCGTCATATCGGCGCACATGCATATGCACGAGCTTAGAATTCAATTTCTAAGTTGTTCGGCTGATTGGTATGCAGCGCGTCAGTGGCGAGAACTGGGAAAACAACGGGACCCTCGGATGAGGCGAGTGTGCGGTCCCGAAGGAGCCGCAGAGCAGTAGCGGCAAGGGAGCTCGCGCACGGAGCCGCGCGCGGGGGGGGGGGGGGGGGGGGGGGGGGGGGGGAGTCTTGCTCACAAAAGCGCCAAAGGTCAAACAACAGCCGGGAAGAAAGTACGGCCAGATTTACACAAGAGCACGGCGGCTAACAGATCGCGCAAACACCGTGTTGTGGAGACGGAGCCGCACGGGCTGCCCCCGCGCGACGGGCGTCGCCCGCACTTCATTCGGAATTCAGGCGACTCCGAGGACAAGAAAAAGGGGGATTTAATTAAAACACGGGTTGTCCCTCGAGCTAGAAATGAAAAAAAAAAGAAGAAAAAGCAGAAACAGCCCGCACTTGAACCTCGAAGTGTCCGAATCGGAATCTATACTTGAGGCAACTTTTCTTGACAATGAAGCCAAAGCTTATGGGTATACCCGCGTGCGCTTTTGCACACTCAGCGCCGATCACAGCTGTGCTCGCGCGGTCGTCACTCCTTAGGAAATGCCAGAAAAAATTGTCACCGAGTATAGTATTGTTGTGGGCGCCGCTATTTTGGGTCGTATGCAGAGCAGACGCAACCGATCGTCATGATTCAAAAGTGAGACTTCCTCAGCATTAGATTCGGTGTTAGGAAGCTCATGTAATATGGCTTTGCTCAGTCGCGAACTGTTTAAACGTTTGCGGAGGGCGGAAAGGCGTTTTCTGTGATTTCAGATAAAGCTTCAGATAACTTGAAACCACGATTTTAAGCCACAATATGGGCAAGTGTCGTTACTCTGAAGAGTAGCTTATTTAGTGGCAGTAAAATAAACTTAAAAAAAAAAGGCACCTGGCCGGTTTTTCTTTAGTGTTCGTGCGTGTGGCGCATGATTTGCTCGCTTTTCGAAGCGACGAACATGCGCATGCTTGGATGATGACTTGTAAACATTGGAATCGTGTATAGTTCGTAACCCGTTCCTTTTTTTTATTGCATTGTTTTTTTTTTTTTCTCTTGTTTTTCAACATCGCTTCTTTCGAATTTCGACGCTGCGCAAGAAAGGAGGCGGAGAAAGAAAGAGTTGCCAATACTGCGTTTCAGTATGCGCGGTTCTAAATTCGCAAAACCCATATCGTTTCACATCTGAGGCATGACACCATTTTTCATTGTGTATTCAAAGGGGCGGTGCAACGATATTCAATTGGAATGTTTTTTTCACTTTACACGAGCTTACTGGCACTAGAGGGACTCAAGGTTACTCGCACGCAACGCCACTGGCCAAGAAACTCCTTTGTTGCGGTGTAATTTCAGAGACAAAAGCGATCATTTTTATTCAATCTCTCTTTTGCAAAATTTTATGACGTTTGATGACGTAAAGTAGGGATCGCAGTACACCCATATGACGATATTTGAATGCGGTTCATAGATTGGACCCGAGCATTGCGTGGGCACTTGATTTGGGCTCGTGATAATTACTAGCTCGAGAAGCATTCGGGTAGTGGCCCGTGTCCAATCGCTGCAACGACGACCATAGCCGAGCCATAACAATGTCTGGAACTCAGCGCGTGTCCTGTGCTTTGCCAACCCCAGCGCGTGGATATGATCAACATTGGCGGCATATAATCGGCTCCAGATCACGTGGCCGCTTGTTCTGGCTGCGAGTTGAGGGGGTGAACGCTGCTTGTTTTTCTTTAATTTTTTTACTGGGACTTCTATTGCGTGGGGCGAAAACCGAACGCGTGTTTCATAGGTCATTAACGTCAGGGATCCGTTCTAAGCGGTAGTTGCGCAAAGTACAAAAATTGTTGCATCGCCCCTTTAAGATCCCCGCCAATGAGGGGTTATAGCCTATCCTGGACGCCATATTCACTAGCTGCCATATTTGAAGACGACGTTTAGAGCGCATTCTCAGAACGAGCTCACATTAATAGGCTGCCAAGACCGGCAATCTTGATGGTGTGGAATACACGCTGCAAAAGAACTGTGGAAGCAGCACACGCTCAGCAGTCGTGCACACAGATATGGCCGCCAGTGAATACTTCCTATAGGCTATACGTTTGCACGAATGCGGCTGAAGCGCATCGAATAGAGAGAGAACCAATCGCACGCAGCGAATCCCCTTCTCTTTTTCTTTTCTGCCCAATTACCGTCGTCACGTCTCGATTCGATACGCCACTGCCACCACATCTATGTAAACGTATAGTCATAGATTAATTTCAACAGACAGAAGAAGAAAGAAAGAAAGAAAGAAGTAAAACAAGGCAGCTGTAGCGTCTCGTTTCGAGTGCAGGAAACGACTGCGAAGCGACTAAGCTCATGCACCGCCGACTGTCCACCGAGTTAAAACCGGTTCAACACGCGTTTCTTGCTCTCAATGAGCCTTTACTCCTTGGAGGCTCCCTAAGCAAAGACTTAATTAGTGGTGTATAGGTTAAAAATGAATCGATAAGTGTCCATTTTATTTTTATTTTGTTGTTTTCCTACAATGGTAGAGGTGTAAAAAGCAGCGCGAATTTTGTTTGTTTTATTGTCGCTGAAGGCGCGGTTAGGGGAGAATGGCTTGATGCCCAACTTTCAACGCCGTGCAATGCGTACGCCAGTCGGCACTGTCGGTTTTTTCTCGGTGGTGGTGGGATAGCGACTGCGGTGGAGGCTATGGGATAATGACGACTCCCGTCCTTGTAATGCCAAGAGGACCAGTACGCGAAACAGGTCGGATTCTTCGTGTGGGTCTGCAAACCGGTCGGAGAACCGTGGGCGTCACATTGAAGAGCGCGTGGGAGGTACTGCTATAACCGCACGAAAGGTTTCAACAACTTTATCTTTCTGAGCCACGGCAATTGCGACATTTTTTGTTTTTTCTTTGCGGCGTTTTGAGTATTGTTTGAGATGGTCGACATGAGAAAGCAGGTGCCTGCTTGTAGTTGCCGAGTCGAAACAGTAAAGGAACTCCGAAATAATGCGTCAGGATTCAAGTGCCACAGACAGACAGGCAAACGCTGTGTATACAGAGATTAAAAAAAAGTCTCCAATCACAACGTTTCGTGCAGACTTTTGTGCCGTCCATTCGGAAGTTGAGATCAAAAAGGGCCGAAGCAAGCGAACAAAAAACACACGCGCATGCGCGCTAGCACCGATGTAGCGACCACCCCCCGGGGTGAAAAAAAAAAAAAAAAAAAGAGTGTGAGACAGAGAGAGAAGAAAAAAGAGCGAACGAGAAGCGAACTGCGGCAAAGAATGACGACGAGAAGAGGCAAGCCGAGTCCGAAGACTCGGAGGTAAGAGCAACACGGCCCGAGCAAGCAAAGAAAATCAGCCATTGCGGCTTTTCATCTCTGAAAGGAAATCAACGTCCGGAGGCAAAATTGGCCCAGGGGCTAAACAAACAAACGATGGGCCAAAATATTTCCCGACTATTCCAACGACGACGGCGGCGGCGGTGGCGGCGGCGGCAGCAGGTCCAAAATCAAAACGCCCTAGGCCTCGCGCACCAACATGATAAGAGCCGGCCGATTGTGTATAGTTAGATGCGACACAATGGACGCACAGTTGCAGAGGGAGGCCACCCCGAGGCAACTGCCGCCTTTTTTGTTTTTGTTTTTTTCTTCTGCTGTTTTTCGGTGTTGCCAGCCGTTCGGGAGGGGCCTCCACACGGCGGTAGGCTCAGAGGCAGACACAGAGAGGGCTTCTGGAGCAACATTTCTCGCTCCAAGTTTGCGGCTCTATAGCTAAAGCTCGACTTCTTTTCAAAAGAATAGCGCAGAGTTATTCTCTCTCAACTCCGCTGCCTCCACCCCCCCCCCCCCCTTCTTTCTCCTAAAAAAAAATATATATACCATACCACTTGATGTTTTGTTTTGTCCTTTTGTACCTTCAAGCACTTTTTCACGCCCTCTCCGCCATAGCGGTCAGCAAATGTACGAATATCAGCTGACGAAGTCAGTGACAAACTCGCCCCGAGCGAGTACACGATTGAGTCACCACCTTAACTATTCATCGCTTACAAGTTCAACACCATATCAGCTGACACCCTAAAGCCGCAGTCACGGGTATATATCTCAAAACGTTCCATTCACAATTCGCCCTTTTTCGTATCGCCCCATTCTCGCTTGTACCTTCTCGTTTGAACCTTCTCAAAACATCCAAACCGCTTTTTTTTTCTTTTTTTTTTTCGCATTTGGTCCCGTTCGCACTAGGACCGAATAGCATGTGGTACTTTTTCAACCCTGGATTGGCTCCGACGGCTAGTACCATGCGCTGCAGTCCACTTTAATGAAAAAAAAAATAAAGTATGGAGTGAGGGGAACCATTCCGAGTGCACCCTCCCGCGACCCGGGAAAAAAGGGACGTACGAAGCCGTGCTTTGACACAAAAAGCAGTTTGGTGTTTCATTGCCCAGCGCCTAGCTGCGACCACTTCCGGACAACACAACGAGCGGGTCCTGCCTGGCCTCCGCCGCATGTTTCGAGAGCAGAAGGAACGTATTCCAGGAACTATTAGCCAAACCGCGGAACTAAAGCACGTGTGCGTGTGCATGTGCGCGCTTGCGCGTATTGGCGACTCCAGCGAAGTCGAAGCCGCGTAGCGGCCACGCCGAGAAACTCAGGAGAGAAGGTCGTTTCGACTCTGTCGTCTGCTATCGCTGCTTGGTTCTCGTAGGCAGCACAGAAACAAACATCGTTTCCAATAATTATTTTGATGCTTCCGCCGTGCCATTCACGAATTGACTAGAAGAAGGTTTCTACCGTCGAAAAAACGCTTTGCTTTCATATGTAACACCGATTTTACGCTGCAGTGCAAGACATTTATGATGGTCCAAGTGCTGAACGACGAAAACGACCTCCTTTCATCCGCCATTTTGCCTGACCAACGCGCCCCCCTATAGTTGGTTAAAGTCGCGAATAGACGAGTTCAGAGGGGGAAGAGGCGGACTCGAAGAAGGTCCTTCGGGAGTATGTGGTGACCCACCCAGCCATAACACCGACACCTCGAAGTGCCCAAGTTAGATTTTTTTTTTTCCTCGCAAGGCGAAACGCGAAGGATGTAACGAGAACGGACCAAATTGGCGGGCTCAACCAAGAAGGACGTTTTGAAAATGGTCCTTTCGACAAGGTCGAAACGTAGAACGGGCCCAAACGATGGCCACCGACAGTCACACTTCCAAGTTCTCTCGTACTTCATACAAAAGGCACGCGGTGTTCGTTGCGGGCATAATAATGACAGAATTCGACCCTTTTCAAAACCCCACCGAGCAACATTGGCGGTCGCCATTTCTCGGGCATGACGAAGCGTGTTGATGATGATTGGATCCGAATCCTCGGCGAACGCTGACGCGCTGCAGCTCTCGTTTTCGATAAACGGGCTGAGCTGACTTGACGCCAAACGCTGACGCATAGCTCGATCTCGTTTCCAGTATACATGCTCAGAGTGCGTGCCCAGGTAATGACGGATTTGGAATAACTGGCGCTGCAGCTACTGGATGGCGCCGGTCCATTATCTGCGGAACCGCCTCACGCATGTTCGAAGCACGTTTACTTCGGACATGGAGCGAAGACGGCGGTGTCTCTAGCAGCGAAAAACGGCACTTAAATTCTGATTTTCCCATTGGCTGAGCGAAACGGCATCTAAAGTCGCATTGGCTGTGACGCGTCATATCAGATACTTCGTCACGGAAGCCGGCGAGGCCGCTCGAGGTCAAAGCGGACGCGCCTCAAAAACAAAGCACGAGGAAATGCACAGCATCCCAGATGCATCGTCACGGAAGGCGTGGAGTCGGCGGAGTTCGCCGCGCCTGGGCAGTGGGGGAGCGTGATGTCACCGCCGGAGCGAGGTGGGAAAAAGGAAGACGTGGCGCGCTGTTTGTAGGAATGCGCTGCGTGTAGGAATGCCTTCGCATTTCTACATGGAAGCATTAGGTGTCCTCTTGTAATTTTTGTTTCCACGACCAATGTGACAAAAGCGTCATACGAGGAGGAAAAACGCCTTAGACGGCGGTATCTGCACACTGTCTCTTATACGATGTATTAACGATTCTGACCGCGGCTCGAGGGTTTCTCGCCAAGCGCGCAGCAAAGCAGAATTACTCGTTTATTGCATCTTCAATAGCGATTTGGTCGCGGTGGCTAACCTTGAACTAACGAAGATATAAAACAACATGTCTGGTCAATTACTTTCGGCTCTCGCTAATGAGGTTAAAAAAAAACGAGCAAAGCACCAAACCTACGGGGGTAGAAAAAACAAACAAAAAGATGATTGGAGATGTTTAGAAGTGAAGGGCGTCTATACAGCCATATTAATTAGAAGCTAGTTTATAAATAGGAACAACACATCGAGTATAATTTATGAAGACCGCGAGGCATTCAGGCGGGAGCAGGCATAAAACAGGCGGGTGGACAAAATATTAAATTGATAGGCCAAGAAGTCACGTTCAAAGCTCTGTCCCGAAGGAGCGACCTGTCGCTCCTTTTGAACATTACTTCTTGTATGAATATACTTGTCGGGCGCGTTTAAGCCCTCATTTTTTTATAATCCTGAGCAAGAACACTTCAGTCAGGAATTCGTACAGCGGGCACAGAATTGAAACGATGAAAAAGGGCACGACGAAGCGCACCCGAACATTTTAGAGTGCAATTTCGCTTCATTCGAAATGTTATTTTTTACGAAAGTATCTTGTATTACTGAGCATTGAATACCAATACAAAGAACGAAGGTGGCAATTAATATCGCATTTTGTATCTTAATGTTAAAACAAAAATTATGTAAACACACACACACACACACACACACACACACACACACACAAAGTTTTCCCACGACACTTGAGCGTTCGATTAAATGAAATTTAAAAGGATGTCTCCAGGATGAAGCATGGGTAACAGTTGCGAACAATACGAGCACACCTTCCCAATCAATTCTCAAGACGCGCCTGTCCCGGCTTCTGCTGACCCGGCATCGAGACGCTGCAGCACGAAGCGGCAACATCAATTCCGCTTAACAAGTCCAAGGCTCTAACAGCACGCTTAGCGGGCATTTCCTTAGCCAAAATGCGGCAAGTTTAGGCGCCGTGCCACCCGAATACTCTGGTGTGGACCGAGCGTTTCCACACTGAAGAAATGACACTATTAGCGGGTCCTCGACCCCGCCGCCACTGCCCCGAGCGCTGCCCACCACCGCGTAAAGCCGATTTTCACTCGTCGCTGCGTTCCCCCCGCAGAGCACACAACCGCAGCAGCGGTACACCTAAGTGCCGGGAGCATGGACGTAGGAGGGAAACTAATTAAGGTGGCGCTATAAATTCAAGTGCCCCGGCAGAGGAAAACCCAAAGCTCATAGCCGGCGGCGAGACCGACGAGCGCTGGGCCAGGAGCATTTGGCAACAATGTGCTCAAGGCCTCGGGGTGGTCCCCGCTAAAGAGCCTGGCTGGACGCAATCTGCACACGGAGGTGCGCCCCATCACCGTGAGGGGGTGCCCGCAGTCGTCTCCCCGATGCCGGGTCGCAGGAATTTCGGTATCACCGAAGTGCTTTGTGAGGAATAAACATTTGCGTCGAAAAGCAGATTCTAAAAAAAAAAAAAAAAAAACTTAAATGAAACACAAGCACACACACTCACACTCTCTCTCTCTCTCACACACACACGCACAAAAAAAAACAAAAAAAAAAAACGTAATAAATGTTAGATTTGTTGCGGCAAGCAGACGCGTCTCTGTCCCGATCCTGGTATTCTTTCGTCAAGGACTTGGCAGAAAGAGAGAACCGCCGCCTTGTGAGGGGTACTTGATTCTCATTCGAAAACATCCTCGAGATCCGTGTCACGTCTAAATTCAGCTCGTCCACTCCGCAATTTGGAGAGGGTCAAAAGAAACGCGCCTGTGCTGTTCTCCGCAGCAGCTGCGAACGACTGGTAATGGAAACGTAATATGTCGCACGTGGAGATGCTGGTTTTTGCAACCTGCGGGCTATATAGTATGTAGACACGGCTTGGTGCCTACCTGTGTTATCCCTCCTTCCAAATAATCTCCACAAGCAAAGTCGACTGAATAACGTTGAAAATTGTTTCAAGACGCCGGTAACGTGTTCACGCAATAGCTGTTACATCTGTGAGTGAAAAACGAGAAATTAATGGATGATGTTATTTTAGGCTTTCACTCAGGCGGTCTAAGATTTTTTAGTTTCCTCGAGAGAAGTCATTAAAAAAATAACCAAAAGACTAAAAAAAAGAAAAAAAAACGCGCAGTTAAAAAATAAATAAATAAAGGCCTTGACTTGCCACTCCGCTGCCGTTCATAGAAGACAAGCGAGGTTGGAAGGTTCACATCCCGCTAGGCTGACAAAATGCCTAATATGAGCGCTAAACGGTTTCCACCCCCCATTCCGGTTTGCGGAGGCATCTTCCGCCATCGACCTTTTGGCATTCGGAGAGTTGGCTTGTTTTCTCCTCTTGCGGACCTGACGCAAGGCGTATTCTTTACGTGCTGCGGAGGCGTTATATAGGTGTACCCGTGCTTCCACGTCGTTCTCAGGTGTCACAGCGCAAACCTCCTGTTTTTTGTTTGGTTGAGTTTTCCGGCAAAACCTTGTTTTGGACTCGATGTTCGTCTTTCTCCGTAAATGTCAGTGATTGCCCACGTTCCCTGCAGAGAAGTACACTCTCAGGAAAAAAGGTATATTGTCTTACACCCCTCGTCCCACATAATACACCTCAAAACTTCAGCTCGGCGTACAGCGCCCAATAGTTGAACTGACGGTACCAACTTTCACGAACGGCTTGATAGCCGAGTGGTACAACTTATTAAAATAGCTAATGTATGTGATACCAACCACAAAAAGAAAACAAAAACAAAAAAAACAACAGAAAGAACGTGTTTTTTTTTTGTTTTATTGGAAAACCTCGTTTTTTTTTTTTTGTTGTTGTAGTTTTTGATACGTATATTAGCTTTTTAATAAGTTATATCGCGCCGTTATCAAGCCCCTCGTAAACGTTGGGGTCATCAGTTCGACGTCGGTGCGCTGTACGTCCAACTGAAGTTTTGGGGTGTATTATATGGGACAAAGGGTGTAAGAATACATCTTTTTTTTTTTTCTGAGAGTGTAGATGCCCGAATCATTTTAATGTGAAAACATCGAAGTTTGGGAATTCTATGTGCCAAACCAGCGAAGGGCATGATGTGAAACTATTTTTGGCCTCGACATGGAAGTAAATTCATGGTACCAATGTGACTCAAATGTGTAACGGAAGAGCTCAGTCATCGCCTGCAGCAACTGCGCGAGATTTCAGCTTGGAGGCAGAAGTGCGAGCGACAGAAAACGAGTCCGTGTGCTCAACGGCTTTCTCTGAAGCTAAAAGTCAAATTTGGGGGTTTTACGTGCCAAACCAACGACGGCATCTGGCACGCCCCAGCGGAGAACTGAGGATTGATTTCGACCACCTGGGGATCTTTGGACGTGCAACTGAAAGCTCGGTTACACGGCGCCTTCTCCGCAATAAGCCTCCGTCAGATTGCGGGCACCTCGGCAGGGATTCTCTGAAGCTGGTTGCTCTGTCCTTTCAGGGACCTCAGTCGATGGACCAGCGAAGCAGCGCTTCAAAGAGGAAACAGTGGTAACGATGGGTACGCGCATCAGCGTGTGCCTGGCCTACTCGTGACCCCATAGAGTAAGTCCGATTGTTTGACATTTCTGTCACATGCCCATACCTTCGCCTTCTGTAAACACGATTAAAAAAAAATTAAGCACCCGATTTGTATTGCCTAACTTAATTTGGAGAAACAAACAAATTTTGCATGCTTTTTTTTCGTTCAAAATAGCAGATATTTTGTTTCGAAACGCCCCAACAGACCGAACGGACAAGATGTTCCCACATCACATCTGTCGAGAATATACTCGTAAGCCTTTTTTATTATTTTTTAATCGCTGGAGTGTGTTTCATCTGCTGCCTCCAATTACGAATATTAAGGAATAAACACAATCTATATTAAAATGGAGCGCTGCTCGCGAGCTTCGTCGAGACGACGCTCATATAACGATAGCCGTTATAATTATACCGAGCAACAAGAAAAAAAACAAGAAAAAAAACTTTTAGCCTTTTTTTTTTCTGCTGAAGAAGGAAGACCAGCGAAGCTGTACTATGGTGGGAATGAAGTAATGGCCAGCCGCAAGTCGGCAAGCCAGAGTGGAAAGGCTCGAAAGGTTGCCGCCGTCGCTCATAGATGGCGGTAGCTGTCCATAGTTTTGTGTCATCAGGTCATTTGAGGACGGACACGATCCTGGGGAAACTAGCCCTTAACAGCTCCGCTTTAAAAAAACTACGAAAGCAAAATACCTGGTCCAATACTAGGCCCAGTAGGGACTTGTGCCACCTTTGGGTGCTAGCCGTATAACCGAGGATCGGAAGTCTCCGTCAGGTAGAGGAACCCCGGAGCGAAGGACGAGCGCGGATGTAGTTCCGTGGGCAGCCTTCCCTGGACAGCGAAAGACTCCCCCCACCTTGAAGTTAATACGACGCCAACACGTCGAGAAACGGCCACCTGGGATAACTGCGACCCAAACTGAAGAAGGAAGCGGGCGAAACATCATCCCAGAAACACCGATTTCTTCCCGTCACCGCGCTTGTCGCGTTCGCGGCCGTGCGCCGCCAATGCGCGAACTAATCGAGCGCGGCGAGATCTACCGTCCCACGACGAGGCGTTTATCCGTCCGCGTGCGCGCGTGTTGCTCCCAGCGTGCAGGGCGCGCAGCTCCGGCCGCGGTGCGTGCCGCGGATTCCGATGGCGGCACCGGCGACGAATCTGCCGGGGCTAGACGGTGCTTGACCCAGGCGGTTCTAAGTGCACTGCACGCGGGGAGCGCTTGGCGGCACGTGCTCGCTGTCCTAATGAGAAGAAGGGCGGCGGGCCCACGGGCGGGGGACGACGGTGGCAGCGTGTGTGGGCGACGCCCACGTGTATAAGCCCCACGGCCGAGCCGGGTCCGCGGGCGAGACCCGTCGGCCGGCTGCTGCCCCGAGGAGCTACGGAGCAGCATCCGCCCTGAGCTGATGGGCACCGCGCGGTGGGCGTCACGTGCGCGCCGCAATGGCCGGCACCGGACACTGCAGGATGAGGGCACGCGTCAAGCGACGCCCAACGACTCCGACGACGGCCGTGCCCGTGCCTGAGCGTGGCTTCGCAGCTGCCCCGCGGGACGGAGCGCCGCAAAAACGCGAGAAAGTTTTATATTGAAGACCACTTTTATTGGCGGCTTGCGCTACCAAAAGCGTTGCTGTGATCGACATTCCACGATCGACCATCGAAATTGCCGCTGGCGATTCATAATGCTGATCTTGACGCCACAGTTAAGGACCCTAAGAGGGAGCCACAGGAGCATCTCGTCGCCAATATTAGTCGTAGTTCTTAGCTTTGTACTGTATTGAACCGGTATCGCTGGGTTTCGAGGGTAGATCGACCTCTCGAAGAATAAATATTAACACCGCGGAATTTGCTTTTCTTTTCAATACTGAGAAGCTATATTTTGGTTGACATCCCTCTCTCAATCACTTGTCGAAGGTGCTACAACTGACAACTCCCGAAACATTTCTGCCTCAGATATTCGGAGGTTTTGTCCGAGTCACCTTACGCTGACTAACTTCCCACTGTCTAAACATACACACAACACACTTATAATTATATGTGCTTCTTCTGTACTTAGATTCAACGCATTTACAATTATACAATTAGGTGCTCTTTCTGCCCTTACATTCAGCACACTTAAAATTATACTATTAAGTATTATTTCTGCTTTTACATTCAACACGCAAGTTCTCTTTTCCTACGCGCACAACTGCCGTTTTTCTCTCTATTAGCCCCGTGCGCGACCGAAAGCGTCGCTGTGGTCGGCCTTCCACGATTGGCCGAACGCTGACTATGACGTCGGAAAGGGGATTTATCCTCGACGGAAATAAGAGGAATGAAAGAACTTTAATTTTGACGGTGTTGGCAGTGTTCCTCTGAGAGCGCAATGATTTCAAGCTTCCACCATGCTAATAACAAACACCATCGAACTTGTTGTTTGCAAGGTAATGACGTCACAAGGGGGAACCACAGGAGGGCACCACCAAAACTTCTCGCCGCTAATACTCTTTCGATGTTTGCGGTATAGGGTTCAGTCTTCAGACTCACGATGCCTCACCATGCAGGGACCGTGAGCGAACACTGAGCGGGACAACGGGTGCCAGAGTTTGGCAATCTATTGTCCTCGGTGACCTCTTGCTGCCTCTTGACTCTTCCCGAGTGACGCCGCGCCTAGCAACCGCCTAGCAACGGGGGACGCCATGCGAACGACGCGCGCCTGCCCGACATTACCGATCCACCCCATGCGCGCATATACAGGACCACCTGTTATTCCGTCTACCGACTTCGGTTGTTTTAGGTTTTCTGGTTACAAAATTGTCGAATGTTGTGCCGTTGAATGCTCCAACCACGGTCGTCAAGGTTTTCGTTTTTGTATGACCCAGAAAGAAGAAAAAAAGTTTAAATATATATAGTCTATGAAAATCAAGTGAACGCCCACGGTAGGGTCCCGACTTTGAGAGCTAGGAATTCCTGTTTACAAGTACGGCTTTCTAAAAATTCCGAGGACACCTAAGGACTTCTTATGAGTTGTGAATGCGGAGGCATGAATGTCGTTCTTCCGCTCCCTTAGTTCGTCTCCGGTATACTGGCGTGGACGGCCACGTTTCGCTACTGCCGAGGTTGCGGCCGCCGACGATGTAGATGCCTCAGGCGTCGCCATGTTCCTCGGCGCCGAGAGGAGCGGAAGCGGCCGCAAACGCCCCCCCCCCCTTTCCTCCTCCCCTCCGCCTCCGCCCCCCCCCCCCCCCAACCCCCCCCCCCCCCCCCCGGCAACGCCCGAGACGAGAGCGGCGGCCGAGCGCGCGATCTCGTGAAGCGGCCGCCAAGGGCTCTCTAGGAGCCGTTTCGCTCAGCCAATGGGAGAATGGGCATTTCTTTCGCGTTCTTTCGCGGTTACAGACGCCACCGACTCCGCTCCATGGGATAGTTAATGCTTTCGCATTAATAATGGTTAGTAGCTTCGATCTCGTGACACAAGCTCTTGAACTAGCTGCTTGCCCATGAAGTTATGACGCTGATCATGTCCTGGTCAAGAATATATGATGCGACTATTTGTAGGGGGAGACAAGGACGTCCTATGCTACACACTGTGGAGCCTATTTCCCTTCCCTTCCTCTCCACACCATGATGTGAACCAATTAAAACTTTAATGGATGACTTTCAATAAATGTAATTTTACGCATGAAAAAGCGAGTTCGTTGATTTTTTCTCCCTAGTTAATTTTTATGTACTGATACGATGATGGATGCTGGGTCCTCAACACTGTCAGGAAGGACCAATCAATTGAATTTAAATTTATTATTTCAAAACGAGCTAGCTCACTGCGGATAGTCGTCGTCTAACGCTGAGTCGCTCGAAATGTATTTAGCAACCTTCCGGTTTCCTCGAAATTGTCCAGCTAAAAAGAGTGCTGGTTATTGATAAAAGAGCACGGTTGAGGCCCGCGGATAGGCACGGGTCGAACATCTCACATCAGGAGTATCGCCTAGCGCAAGCCATCTCTTTTGACAGACTGACATAATATTTTTTTTAAAAATTAAATGAACAGAAAGTTTCGTAAAACTAACATCTCGGATGAATGGCTTTAGCTATTTTACATTCTAACACAATTTCCATAAAAGACACGGGTGCACTCCAAAGCTTCTCGTTCGACGATGGCATTCTGTAAAGCATTGACCACGTGTCTGCGCTCGCCAACCCAAAAATTCTACCGAAAGTTCGTCAGCTTCAATTAAAAGTTGTTGTTGTGCCTCGCTCTAAAACAAAAGAAGTAAACTAAAACTGAAATTTGCGCGAGGCACTGAGCGTACACGATGCGTATGCGTACGGAGGAATCTTTGGCAAGGTAACCGAGAACTAACTCACTGTAGATCCTGAATAGACACCAGACAGCATAAATACCGCTTTAAAACAAAATAAAACAGCCATACGTTGGAGAGAGCTCAGCCGAGTTCCAAGCACACAACCACAGCGCCCCGACGCCGGTTGGGCTCGAAAATGGCGAACTATCAGCCCCGAGAAGTTCGCGTGGCGCCCCCTTACGGCGAACCGGGGTGACGTCGCGGCGAGGAGAGACTTTTTCCCCGACTCGCCCCGCTCGCCCTGTAGAGGCTGTGACGACGCTAGCTGTCGGCGCGCCCGTTTCTATTGAGTTTATTTTTGCGTATTTTTCGTAGGTAGTGTAAATTGTTTTATGTGGCTTTATTGAGGTATGGCCTGTAGCTACAGGCGAAACTTCAACCAACATTTTAAGCATGGTTGACAGGGCAGGCAACGCATGAATCACAGCTGGTATATGAAGAGGAAGAAATATGGCCACAATTGCAGGAGCTTCACTATAGATTTACATCTCGCACAATCAATACTTGTGGTGGTCTGAATGAATTGGCAGGTTATGTATACTATTTCTATTTTGTATCTCTGTTTGTAAACAAGATCGCCGAAGCAGAAAAGCTGCATGCTGCTCGAGCAAGATGCTAAATACAGTCTGGGCCATGGGGAGAGAATCACAGGTAAGACAGCCCAAGTGCAGGGGCAAAGCAAAAAAACAAGGAACATTTATTTATATACATTGCTCGCATTTGACCTGTGCTGGATTCGGATAGTATTTCAATGGACTCCACGGGTGGTATCTGTGGACTTGTTTATATCAACCCTCAAGTAATGTATAACAAACGTAAGCTAAGGTGTCTAGCTCGGTATTAGTCCCTTAAGCCCTAAAGTTGAGATTTTACCTAAGTCAAATTGTCCTGAAGCTAAAATACCAGAAGCTTTTCTCACGCAGACTGTCACCCTTCACAGGTTCCACATTTTCTGCTACTAGTGCTGCATCTACCACTGAACAGCCGTTCGACTACTTGCTTTCACTCCTGTTTTCCTCTGTTGTCAGAAAGTCCAGCTGTAGGGAGTTTGGAGGCTGAGGAAGCTTTTGGGGGCCTGCAGCAGTGTCTCTTTTAATTGGAAATGACAATTCAAACTAAACGGTGTACTTTCCGAATACCCAAGGCTGGAATAAAGAATGTCAGGAAAAAGTATAAACATTCCAAATTACGGTACTATTTCTGTGCATATTTTGGGCAGCTAAATACATCTCATACAGGCAACTGGGGGCAATTCGGCCGTTTTTGCTGCTACCATACAAACTAATTTCCAGTAATTGTGCATCTTCTAAGAAATATGCCTGCATACGTGTATAAACTATATAATTAATTCACGAAGAAGCTACATTTATGTAAAACAACCCTGTTCCCCGAGCACTTCAAAGACCATCCGACGCAGAGCCTTTAAAACATCTGCGAACCAGCGCATGCAGAGTGGCAGCGCAGAGTCGGGGTCGCGAGTTAATTTGCCGATCACCCAAAGTCCCTTGATTTAAATGCCACTTCAAATGCCTTGAAAGCGGGATGTAATATCGTCCTAAATCATGAACATGCAAGGAACAGAATTCCAGCGTCTGAAACACCTGCGCCACCACTTCACCGACCCCTCATAAGATTGCCTTGTGTCGTGTGGGCGGACGGGGAGGTTCATCGGCAGAATTGCCTCCGCCAATAGCTTTCGGGATTTGTAACCCAATTTTAGTAAAAGGGACAAGCAGGCTTATAAAATGTACGGAAGCACGTCAATATCGGCCTAACTCAACGTCTTGTACACCGGGTAAACGAGGTCCAGCTCCTCGAAGAGCTTGCAGCACACAACGCCAAACCAGGAAACCAGTGCTGAGAAGCGAGCCGATGCGAGATCGCGGAGCGGAGTCCTTCCCCTGACGTCACGGTACACCTCACCCAATCAGGGCGTTGCGACCGCAGCGACGCTTGTGTTCGCTCTCGGGGCTAATAGTCCGTTGCAACTCAAGAACGAAGGGCGAGGGTAAGACGGGCCGGGGAGGAGGAAGCAAACGGAACCCCGGAGAAGAGGGAGGGAAACCTCCTTCTCTCTTTAGCTTTCCGTCTGCTTCCTCCTTTCCAGCACGTCTTACCCTCGCCCTTCGGTCTTGAGTTGCAACGGACTGTAGGGCCCGACCACGCCGTTCGCGTGACGTGTCAGTGACGTAGTTGACCAGCTGTCATGCGGGCCACGCCCGTTGGCCAAACTCTTCCCCTATCTGGTGCCCTGCGAACGCGCGATGACGATGTTACCGGTCTCGGTCCCTAGCGTCACTGTATATGCCCCCGTAGGGAGCAGAGTAGCGCCATTGATTGATGTTCGAGTTCCCCGACAATCCGCGCTCTCTATTGGCTCACGGCGATCACGTGGGCAATATTTTCCCGCGCTTTCGTAAGAGGTTTAAATCTTCGCGGTTGGAGCATTGGCGTGGTATCGGCAGTCGTTGTTTTTGCAACATTTGGAGCGGTTGGAAGGGTCCCAGATGCCAGGTGCTGCGGTTTCGGGTGTAATCACCGGAAGGCTAGAAAACAGCTTTTTCATATCACGAAGGGGGAGAAACGCCGCAAAACGACGACTTTTCTGGCTGTCGCGGATCCGTAGAAAGGGCTTCACTCCCACTTCTTGTACTCAGATGTGCGAGGTAAGTTATAATATTGCGATAGTTGATGTAACAGTTTGAAAAACTGAATGAACACAAACTGCGATGGTCATTTTGACGAAGATCAGTTCTCTGAACGCCGGTACGACGACAAACGGGAGCTAGCGCGAAATGCAGTGCCCTCGATCTTAGCCCCAAGGAGAGCTCCTCTTTTCCGAGGAACCGAGGAAAATGTATATTGTGTGCGTAAAAAAAAAAAGAAAAAAAAAAAACAAAAAAAAAAAGAACACGCGTTAGTCGATTGTTACTGCATAGACTTGCCGCTAGCTCGCCGTAAAATTCTCTCGTCATATTTTTGTATCACGTTTACTACGTGTTCGTGCGATACCGGATTGCTTGTCACTCATTGACTGTACGCTGGTTTTATTCTGCGCATGTGACTTGATTAGCGCGTCTTAGCTTGGAGCACATGGAATGAAAGTTCGCGCTGCAGAAGCCACGGATCCTGGGCTCAATCCCCACACCTTCCCGTTCCGATCTGGACGAGCATCGTACCGGCACGCTTTCGTGCACCAGTACTGCGTGATGCACGTTAAAGATCCCAGGCTAGACTGCACTGGCTAACTGGAGAAACTCCACAAAAAGTTGGCGGCAGAACCGCAGAACTGCCGCACTCACAGCAGAGCCCGCTCTGTCGTCTGCTACCGCCGTAAGGTGATTTGGGTTTAAAACAAGGCTTCTTCACTCGCTCAGACCATAACAAGTGCTGCAAATGCTCTTAGAGCGCTTATCTATGATACTGAAAACAGTTTTCACGCGATAAATAGCCTTGATATACATAATACACCGTGCAAGAGTTGGGGCATTTTTGGTATTCGCCGCTAGTCGCCGAGTGGGGGTTGGCGTTACTCTAACGTTACTCTGCTCCCTACTGGAGCATCTACAGTGGCGCTATCGGTCCCCAGGCAGGCGAGCAGCGCGGCCTTTTCGGACCCCTGTCGGCGTCCCAGCGCGAGCGGCGCGGGAGGGCTCGGTGCGCGGGTCTCCGCTGGCGCAGTCTTCTCCGCACGGCTGGGACAAAGCGCCGCGCGGGGGACGCCAGATGGCCGTCCCAGCGGAGAGAAAACTGATGAACTGCGAGGGGGGAGGGATAACGAGATTCAATTAAGCGATTAATTACCCATGCGCGCGACGCGCACACGCGTGTAAGGCACCTCCGCACCCCCCTTTTCCGCCTGCGATTCTCGATCTCAATCCCCGCGGCCGGTCCTATAATTAGCAAATAAAGCGTTTAGTCTATAATTAGTTGTCATTGGAACGCAGAGACGGGGTGAACGGGACACGCGTCTCCCACGAAAAGCCCGCCCCGTTTTTCTTGTCCTCTTCGTTTTTGCTTTTCTTTTCGGTTCGTGTCTTCTCCGCGCGGCGGATCGTAACGAGCGGCATTTTAATCTAACGCTCTAATTATAAAGTAAGACCGGGACGCGATAAAGCAAACAGTCGCCCCATTAGCGACGGCGGCCTCGGCGCGGCTCAGGCGCGCGCGCACGGGCCAGGGGTCTCGGTAGGGCCCGCCGCGGGCTGGGCCGGAATGCGGGCCGGACGAGCGCTCCTCTGCATCCACACGCACGGGACGACAGTTAGCCGCCCTTCGGCGCGCACAAAGACAGCCCGTGGACGGCACATAAAAAGCGTGGCAGAGGGTCAACGCTCCGCGAGGCTCTGTATCGGGACCGACATCGTGAGCTATGGCGCACGACAGGGACGACCGGCGCTGCTCGCAGTGGCGGCCTCGCTCTTGCCCGCACCGAATTATGCGACGAAAAGTTCGCCTCTGATGCGTTGTCTCCTCGAAGGCAGCGGGCTTCCCTTTTTGGTCATCGCGCCGCCGGGTCGACAATCTGCCCGGCTGCTTTCTGTCCGTCTTGGCGTGGGAAAGAGCGGGCCTGCCGACAAGTGCCTGGCCAGAGCCGCCGATGTCCGAGCAAAAAGAGGGACTACTACTATCAGTTAATGGCGAATCCAAGGAGACAGTAGTCATTTCCACCACCATTCTTTCTATCGAATAAAAAGTGAACCTCGATTACTCACTTTGCTGATTCGTTACGTTTCGTGGTGTAGACCGCATGGACCTAGCATGGGTGGGGCAGTATCGCGATACAAATGTACCGCGGTAGTATTTTAGAAATACAATTGTGGATTTTTATATTTCTGTGTCGCGATACAATATTTCAACTCTATTTTGTGTTTCTGTATCGAAATACATTTTCGGGTGTATTCTTGGTATCTCGATGCTATTAGGGCCAATGTATTTTGTTACAATCTTAAAATAATTGTTGACAGAGGGTCAAGACCAAACTTCGTCAGGGACGCTTTGTGTCTCTGAACGCACATGACTTCCTTCTTTATTGTGCAAAAGCTAACAAATGTTTTCCCACACTTTAGGTGGTCGACTATTCCAGTCGATTCCAAAGGTTGAAGGCTCCGTCGGCGCGCCCAACTAACAGATAAAAGGATGCGGGTTTCTTGAACTTCATTCCATGGTGACTTTATAAGGTCAATGCTGAAAGGCATTCGAACTGGACATAATCATAGTGACTTCTCGAGGTTATTTGGGAGGACACAAACGGAGATTTAGATGCTCCTGGGATTTTGTAGCAGAAATATCAGACAGACAGACAAAGAACTTTATTGAGGTCCTGAGAAGCGCCACCCTTAGAGCAGCACCGCGGGCCGCTCCCACGTGGGGACGGGAGGCCTAGCCTCACCGCCGCATCGTGGGCTCTCTGGACAGCCCGGAGTTGTGGGAGAAGTTCGGAACTCGTGATGGCAGAGCTCCACTCCTCCTCGGTGACTTTATTGGGCCCCCGTAACGAGGGGCGCCGCCAGAGCATGTGATCGTAGTTGCTAACCGACCCGCAGTCCGGGCAGGTAGACTCGAAGGTATCCGGAGCAATAATGCTGAAGAAAGCTAAACTGGGATATGATCTAGTCTGCAACATTCTGAGTGTGATTGCCTGAGACCTGGAGAGTTTACCATGCGGGGCCGGAAATTTCCGCCTGCCCATTTGATAGTGCTTGGTAACTTCGTTAAAGATGAATAATATGTCTTTGAATTCCCCGTAGCCACCCTGCAGATTGGCGTCCTTCCCGGCGCGGAGGGTTAGAGCGCGCGCCCGAGAGTTAGCAGTATCGTTGAGGTTGGTAAGGGAATCTAGCTCAGAATTGAGATGTGCCGGAAACCAAGTAATGGTGTGCTGGGAGATAATCCTATTGCCAAGAATTTTAGAGGCCTCGTCGGAAATGGAGTTAGAAGCAAAAGCCCGAACCGCCGATCTAGAGTCTGTGTAGATGTGCGATCTACTATCGTCCAGGAGAGCGAGAGCTATGGCCGCCTGCTCGGCCCTCGATGAAGTAGAATCTTTGAAAGATGCGGAATTGAGGATCGAACCCTTGTGATCGATGGCAACGGCAGCGAACCTGGCCGAGTGGCCATACTGTGCGGCATCCACGAAGCAAGCCGAGCGAGGTTCGTCCCTAACGTGTCTGAGAAGCGCGACGGCCCTGGCTGTGCGCCGGCCGACATTGTGCTGTGGATGAACGTTACGAGGAGAAAAGGAGAGGTCTGAATGCTGGCCCTTTGGGCGTCAGAGAGCTGATGTCGCCGCTCCGCAACGAGCGTGGGGTTGAGGCCGAGTACGGCCAAAATCTTCCTTCCGGCCGGCGAAGACGACAGCCGAGCTACCTGGGCAGTTTCCTGTGCCTCGATGATCTCTTCCAGGGTGTTGTGAACCCCTAGCTGCATGAGTCGCTCGGTGCTGGCCTGCATGGGAATGCCTAGCACTCTCTTTATGCTCTTTCGAATTAGCGTGTCCAACTTCTTCTTCTCGTGACCGTGCCAGCAGTGCATGGCCGCCACGTATGTGATGTGGCTCATGAGGAAGGTGTGAAAGAGCCTCAGGAGGTTGTCTTCTTTGAGACCTCCCCGCCTGTTGGAGACTCTGTTGATTAATCTGATCATGTTCTCCGTCTTCGTGGTGATTTTGTTAATCGTTCGACTGTTACAGCCATTCGACTCTATCAGCATGCCAAGCACTCTAAGGACGTCCACCCTGGGAATGGGATTACCGGTATTCGTGCGGATCGTTATGTCTACTTCGGACAGTGGCATCCAGCCTTTTGGTTTGGGCCCCCTCCTGATAGGCCTGTATAGGAGCAGCTCCGACTTGCTCGAGGAGCACTTAAGGCCCGTGTTGGTGAGAAAGTGCTCTGTCTGGTCAAGGGCTTCCTGAAGGGCAGTTTCGACCTCGCCCTCGCTACCGCCGACACACCAGATGGTGATGTCGTCGGCGTAGAGAGTGTGGTTGATGCCTTCAACTGTGGAGAGTTGTTTAGATAGCTTGCGCATGGCAATGTTGAATAAGAGCGGGGAGATTACCGCACCCTGCGGCGTACCTTTCGGGCCCAGCTCCACGGGGTCGGACTTGAGATCGCCAATCTTGAGCGTGGCTTTCCTGGATCGTAGAAACGAACTGACAAACTTGTGAAACGTGTCGCCCAGTCCGAGCTCCGAAATGGAGTCCAGGATGTGCGCGTGGGTGATGTTGTCGAAGGCTTTTTCTAAATCGAGTCCTAGGATAGCCCTGACATCCCTCGTGTTCTTGTTAAAAATTTGGTGTTTGAGTAGCTTCATTGCGTCCTGCGTAGACAGGGACGGGCGGAAACCGATCATGTTGTACGGGAAGAGATTATTCCCCTCGATGTGCCTTGAGATGCGGTTGTGTATAACGTGCTCTGCCACCTTGCCCACACAGGACGTAAGGGAAATTGGTCTGAGGTTAGCCAGCCCCGGAGGCCGACCAGGCTTGGGGATCAGGACGACCGTCGCCGTCTTCCAGGACTCTGGGACGGATCCCTGCTCCCAAATGTGGTTAATTTCATCAGTGAGAAATTCAATGGAGCCGTCTTCCAAGTTTCGAAGCGCCCTGTTGGAGATGCCATCGGGGCCTGGGGCCGATCTACCGTTGAGGTTCTGGAGAACTTCCCTGACCTCGTTGACGGTGAAAGGCTCGTTGAGCTCCAGGCAGGGGGGCCCCTTATAGGACGGGTAATCCGCTAGGCTCGAGGTACCGGTAGGTAGGTATTTGTTTGTCAGCGCGTCCAAGATGGCGTCTTCCGTCTCGGACTGCCTGGCCTCGTGGAGGACTCTGCTAATGACCTGACTCTGATTGGAGTTGGAGTTGGACTCGTTCAGCAGGTGCTTGAGTAGATTCCACTTACCGCCGACTCGCATTTGACCATCTACCGAGTTGCACACCTCGTCCCATTGCTGTCTCGTGAGAGATTGGCAGTGGTCTTCGATGGTTCGGTTGAGCTCCGCAATCCTCTTGCGGAGCCTGCGGTTGAGTCGCTGCCCCTTCCACCTGTCGAGAAGCGCCTGTTTTGCCTCCAGAAGGTGTGCGAGGCGGCTGTCCATTCTATCAATCTCTAGGTCCGTCTGGACCGTCTTTGTCGCCGATTTGACGTCTCCTTTGAGCTGCGTCGCCCAGCGCTCCAGGTCGATAGACGAGTCCTGGATCAGTGCCCGCTCCTCTCTGCTCTTGCGAAACTGATCCCAGTCCGTGATGGTAAATTCCTTAAGCGGTTTGCTCTTCACGTTTATGCAAGTGGCGAGTATGTTGTGATCACTGCCTAAATCTTCGTTCAGGTTGTGCCAAGACACAGCCCCGACGTTCTTGACAAAGGTCAAATCCGGCGTGGAGTCCCTTGAACATGAGTTGCCGATCCTGGTTGGGAACGCCGGGTCCGTGACGAGCGTAAGGTCGTGATTAGCCGCCGCCTGCCACAGGTCGTCTCCCTTGCGCGTTGCACGCGAGTAGCCCCACGCTCGGTGCGGGGCGTTGAAGTCGCCGGCAACGATGAGCGGGGAACCACCGGCTTTACCAGCTGCCCTGCTAAAGAGCGATGCGAACCTCTGTTTTAGATCCTTAGGTGAGCTGTAGATGTGGAGTATAAAGATGCTACATTTAAGCGGACCACTTGGAATGATTTCAACAAAGGAGTGCTCAATCTTGCTGGAGTCTAAAAAAAGATCATGCGTAATGAAAGTGCATCTTTTGGAGACGAGCGTACAGATACCCCTCTTTCCTTCACCGTAAATGACGTGCGATTTGTAACCCGGTAACGTGACAGCGTCGGAAAGTGTTTCCTGAAGTAGAATGACGTGCGGCTTTTCCGGATGGGATCGAATGAACTGCTGGAGGACAGCCCTCTTGCGCTGAAAACCCCAGCAATTCCATTGCCAGATTCCAACTGCTTTAAGATGAGCCTCCATGACTGGATACGCCAGTTAGCCTATCCTGTACCATGCTACAAGGTGAAGCCGCTTGGAGGTGTTGGGCACCAAAAGATGCCGGGTTTCCGGTCGGAGAAGGTTCATTGTTCGCAAGAGCACAAAACTCCATCGTCCCTCTCCTTGCCTCCAAACTGCCCACCCTGGCCTCCAGCGCGTTGAACTTGCCGTCAAGGGCATCAACTTTATCGTTAAGCATCGCAACCGCTTCGCTGAGTGATTTGAGCAAAACCCTCATTTCAGTCTGAAATTCATCAGGTCCCTCATCGCGAACGGGATTCGTTAGGGCCCTCTTTTTGGCCGTACGCGCCTCGGAGGGCGCCTCGACGGGAACCTCCATGGATGTTTCCTCCCTTTCGGGTTTGGGGCCTGCGGAGGCTGCGAAGCCTCGCGCTTGCGAGCCGACCTTAATTCTACCATCTCTGACCTGAGTTGTTCAATAGCGCCCTTCAGCGCCGCGTTTTCCCTTTCCAACTGTACGATTCTGGTGTTGTGTTGCTCAGGCGGCGTACCCCCCGTTACTTGTGTCGGGGACCCTTTGACGCGATCGGCCCACCCGGTCTCGTGGGCAGCAGGCCTCCGGATTCGAACCGCCGAGCCCCCAGAGCGTGAGCGGCCCCCAGAGCGAGAGCGGCCCCCGGAGGCAGCCCGCGGCAGTCGGACCCTGGATCGCCCTCTCGAGGGCACCCTGGTTATGCCCGGCCCCCGGGATCCACTCCCGGCCCGGGGTGGAACGGCCGGTCTAGACAGCGGGCCCATCGGCGGAAAATCCTGGTTGTAGTCACGTCGCTCTTTTCTTCTCTGTCTTACGATGTAAGGCACTTGATATCTCTGCTTACAGGACTTGTCGGCCGTGGGGTGAGGCCCCCCGCAGAGGGCACACTTCGGTGAACAAACATGTTGGTCGCTTGGGGAATTTACTCCGCAGCCCCTGCAGACCACGTTTTCGGGAGTCGGGCATACGTCGGCTCGGTGACCGAGCCTGCCACATGCGTAGCAGACCTCCGTTTGTCTTCGGTAGAGCGTGCATCTGAGCATACTGAGGCCGCACATGACGTAGTTTGGCACTTTGAGACCGTCAAAGAGAATGACGACTGTGGTGGAATTCTTGATTCGTCTAGCTTCGAGAGCCTTGGGGTTCCTCGGCTGTACGATGAGACTTCTCAGTTGCTCGTGATCTAATTCCAGGTCAATGTTTCTTATGATCCCTTTGCACGTGTTGTCGGGCGCAGCGAGGTAGGAGCTGACCTCGTAGATTGCTGAGCCAATGGAGATGGCTTCAACCCGCGCATAGGTCTTGGCGTTGTGTTCTGAGGGTGTGCTGACCACCAAAATGTTCTGGACGGCGTTGGGGCAGATGATGTCTTCCGCGGCATTCGTGAAAGAGAGACCCGCCGCAGTCACGAGAGCCTGGGCGATCTTGACTTGACTAACATTTTTAACGTTTATGCCTCCCCGAGGTCGGACGATGACTCTAAAGTGCTCCTTCGGCAAGCGAGGCATTCTCGAGGCAGCTACAAGGCGTTTCTTCACGCTGGCGGGAGTGCGGGAGCCGCCATTGCTGCTGCCACTTGGCGTGTCGGTGGGCTGCTCGCTCTCGGCGGGCAGGCACTTCTGGGAAGATTTACGCTTGGTAAACGCCGACTGCCAACCGGCGCACTGAAATTCTTCTGGGGAAATGTCTTCCCCCTCCACTGTAACTTGCATGGTCATCTTAATCAAAGCAAACGAGGTCGCACGGGAGCGAGCCCGCCGAGCCTCCACCGGTGAGGTAGGCCTATGGTGTGAGGCTTAATGCGTCCGCGGTTTGGTCGAGCAGAAAGTCTCTTAAAAAACTGGCAAAAACTCCACCCACCGTGGAAAATTTGGTATCGGCGTGGTCTGGACTGCTTTAGGCGTCGAAGGAGACAGAGATCACGAAAACTAGATCAGAATTTCCGACTGAAAACAGTTCTAGGTTGAACGAAGAAGCAGGGCGCCGCTGCTACTGGCTTCATCCTCTTCTTTTTCTTCAGAAATATCAGAGATACCAAAATAAAACCGCGTTCAAGCCACGGTAAAAAAAAAGAAAAAATGCTTGATTTATTTATTGCTTTTCAAAATACAAGATGCTAATTCTGCGGTAAATTTGATTCGAGCTTAATCCAGGCTCCAACATGCATTGAGAACTCGCTTGCTGTTTTTCAAAAAACAACAACAACAACAACAAAATAGCGTATTCTAGAGCATGCTTCGTTTTTGTTCTTCGTATGCTCTAAAGCCGGGGTCACACTGCTTATGCATCATACAAGAGGCAGTCTGCATACAGATTCGAACGCGAGTCACCGCGAGATCCGTGCTTCGAATGCCGCATGGCAACCAGTTCAAGGAGGAAACTTGGCACGCGGCAGTCGAACTACGAATATCATGGTGACTCGTGCTTGCAGACTGCCTTTTGTATATGATGTACGAGCAGGGTGACCCCGGCTTAAGGGGTGCACCAAAAACACCCAAAGTATAACAATGCATTTCAGTATCTGTATTTCAGCCTCTCCAAAATGTATTCTTGCATTTGTATTTCCAAATTCTTTTGCGAGTATTTCTGTCCAATCCTAGGACCTAGGACCCCTCCCACGCTTTTCTAGATATGAGATTTGAAATGTAATCAAGAATGCTCTTTGGTCCTATTAACTCTCCCGGCGTGCCCGCCCCCCCCCCCCCCCCTCCCCCTCTCCTCCTTATGGCGCAAGAGAGTGGCCACGTAATGAAAGGGCAAACTACGTGCAGGACGGCATACTGAGAAAGGCGGGTTCGGGTTTGAGTCGACAAACCCTGGGTAGCCGTATTACTTGCTGTGGAGTTGAAGTCGTGTCTGAGAATGATAGATGCACACCTCATAACAATATAAATGTATATATGGTCTCTGTTTTTTTTTTATAGCCAGTACATAATTAAAAAAAAAATCTGTCAGGGGCTTTTTAGCTCTAGGACCAAGTGGTGGCCACGGCGGCCATCAAAAAAGAGGTAAATTGAGCTAATTAGCTAACCAACTAAAATATTTAATTAACTGTTTCAGTTCTTTATTTTTGGGGGCGTAATGTATTTAGAGAAGTGACGGTCGACCTCAATATAAGTATGAAAATCTCAAATGTGACGAAAACGTTTTAGTTAATTAGATAACTAAATAAATAATTTCGCCTTTTCTTTTTGATAACCGAGCAAAAAATAAATAAACATGACACATTTCGCCTTTTTTGCAGTGGCCACCAACTTCTTCCCCCAGGGCGTAAAGCACCAAACGCTAGCTCCCTTAAGAAAAAAATTATAAATAATAATTTTGGACTTACTACACAAACAAAGAAACGAAAACTTGAAAGATTAAAACATTGAGGACGAGGACGGAAACAGGACTGCTTTCATTGAGCAACTGAACATAGAATGACAGAGACGATAAAACCGCCCCCCCCCCCCCCCCCCCTAAAGGTTTCATCGTGCTCGTTCACAGCCGCACGTGCGATGACTGTACTCCTCAATTCTCTGATACCAGAATTCTTGGCGGGCGCAACAACAAATTTGGGAGAAAAATCATTGAGTCATTTGCCATGGGGACTGTCATCAACATTTCCTTTCCCCACCTTCATTATCACTGACAAAGACCGAGGTCGAATTCCTAAGACCAGAAATGACTAGATTATTGACTCCTCGTCGTGACGCTAGTGCTTTTTAAAACTTTTATATTTATAGTACATTTTTTTACCTTTGGGACTGTCAACAACCTTTCTGCATTATCACTGACAATTACAAAGGTCGAATTCCTTGCGCCAGAGATAAGTAGTTTCTTGATACGTCGTCGTGACGCCAGCGCTTTTTATACTTTTATATTTATAGTAAATTCCCTCTCCTTTTAACAATTTTCTTCTTTCCTTCTTCGATAACGATAAAAAACAGTAAAAACAAAACAACGCAAAGACAAGGACGAAGTAGAAGGAACAACAGGACACAGCGCTGACTTTCAACTGAAGATTTATTCGTGAAGGCGTCTGTTATAAATAGCAAACATTCCACCCGAAAAAAATCAAGGAAAAAACACAAAAGATATATAACATGTCATGTTTTCAATATAACACTGTCACTGCTTTTGCCCTCATCGTTTTAGGAACTGCCGCTCCTTATCCGAAAGTACAATTGACGGGGCACTTACACAGTCAGGACCCAGTCGCGCAATATCACGTGCTTCTATTATTTCCCGCGTCACTCTGTCCTTATTTTTAAAAACCACTTGGCATCTCTCGAAGGCAGGAATGCACCCGCAATCTCTGCAGTGCACGCCTAAGTGCCCTGACACGACTTTAAAAACGTTGTATCGATGTTCTCTGAGTCGATCGTATAAACATCTTCCCGTTTGTCCTACATATCGACGGCCGCAAGATAAAGGAATCGAATAGACCACTCCTTGCACACAAGAAACGAACTGATTTTGGTGTTTCGTAGTGCACACGATCTTGTTGTCAACATCTGAATTTACTCTTCTGAAAAGCCCTGCCAACTTATTAGGTGCCGAAAACACAACCTCAACGCCTACTCTACTTCCCACTTTCTTCAGGTTATGTGAGATGCCATGAAGATACGGTACAACGGTGACGTTTTCGTTCACTAGTCTAGCCTTCAGGGTGGAGTTACTTCGCCTTTTCTTTAGTAAGGTCTCAGCCACTGCAGTTAATAGGTACACCGGATAGCCAGCAGTCCGGAGTCTAGAAGCTTGTTCTTTAAAACTTATATCAACCTGGTGCGAGCACGACTTGTCCAGAGCATTTTGAAAACACAGGTTAACTATCACTCGTTTTACAAGTTTAGAGTGAGCCGATGTGAACGGCAGAAGTGGTTTATTGCTTCGTGGTTCATATCCCCAACACATGTGATCATCACAAAAGTGAAGACGGAGGTCTAAAAACCTAATGGAGCTATTTATAGGCAGCTCATGCGTCAAAATGAGTGGTTTAAGGCTATCGCTGAAAGTAGTTAAAACAGAAGAAACTTCTGCTCCGAAAGCCTCTTTGTCACAATCTAATAAAACCAAATAATCATCCACAAACCTAAAAACTTTTGCAACCTTAAAAACTTCAAGCTTTGTCAAAAGGACTCTATTATAAAATGCGAGATAAATGTCGCTCAGCACGGGAGCTATGCACGATCCTATACAAACACCATTCTTTTGGATAAACACATTGTCATTCCAAGTCGCAAACGTCGACTTCAAATAAAACGCCAGAAGCTCTAGAAACTTGCTCACACTAAGCCCTGCTTCATTTTGAAACGCCACATAGCCATGCCTATCAATGCATTCTTCAACACTTGCCATTAACTTGTCATGCGGGAGCGAATAATACAGATCTTTTATGTCTATCGAGCAGGCCAAAAGACTCCTGCTAGAATGGTCTTTTAGATAACCAATTATTTCTTCTGAATTCTTAACTCGAGAAGGGTCATCTATCACAAGTACATTCAAACTCTTCTGTAGGAAGGTAGCCATAGATTTGTGCCACGTCCCATTTTCCGATGCAATAACACGCAGAGGACAATCTACTTTATGTGTTTTGGCTGAAAAAAATAATTTGAGACTTAGGCCTTTACATTTTTCCACAGATAGCGCAAGTTTATCTAAACCTAGTCTCTTACATATCTTGCGAGCATCTAGCTTAACTTTTGCAAGTGACACATCGTCCCTGTTAGAAAACGTAGCATAGATAGCATCAGACGCTTTTTCCAAAAACATGCCCTTTGGTGCAACAACAAAGCCGCCTTCTTTGTCTGCTGGTAGTAGCGACAGATTGTTATCCTTTAAAAAGGAGACAGTGCTCTTCAGAGGAATCTTATGACCGGAAGGCTTACAGTTCATCAAGACATCCACTCCTTCAGACACACATCTTTCTGTCTCTGATTCCGGTGCTCTTGCAGAGACTTGTCTCACCATTGATAGAAGTTCAGGAGATGTTTTCTTCGGCTTCACAGCGAACTTGGGGCCTTGGCACAGGACCCTTTCCACTTGCTTCGGGAGGTCGGTTCCACCCAATTTGTGGACCTTGTTTTCAGCAGCTGGAGTTGTCTTGTTCACGCCGGCCTTTTTCAGCCAAAACAGATAAAGTAGATTGTCCTCTGTGTGTTATTGCATCGGAAAATGGGACGTGGCACAAATCTATGGCTACCTTCTTACAGAAGAGTTTGAATGTGCTTGTGATAGATGACCCTTTTCGCGTTAAGAATTCAGAAGAAATAATTGGTTATCTAAAAGACCATTCTAGCAGGAGTCTTTTGGCCTGCTCGATAGACATAAAAGATCTGTATTATTCGCTCCCGCATGACAAGTTAATGGCAAGTGTTGAAGAATGCATTGATAGGCATGGCTATGTGGCGTTTCAAAATGAAGCAGGGCTTAGTGTGAGCAAGTTTCTAGAGCTTCTGGCGTTTTATTTGAAGTCGACGTTTGCGACTTGGAATGACAATGTGTTTATCCAAAAGAATGGTGTTTGTATAGGATCGTGCATTGCTCCCGTGCTGAGCGACATTTATCTCGCATTTTATAATAGAGTCCTTTTGACAAAGCTTGAAGGTTTTAAGGTTGCAAAAGTTTTTAGGTTTGTGGATGATTATTTGGTTTTATTAGATTGTGACAAAGAGGCTTTCGGAGCAGAAGTTTCTTCTGTTTTAACTACTTTCAGCGATAGCCTTAAACCACTCATTTTGACGCATGAGCTGCCTATAAATAGCTCCATTAGGTTTTTAGACCTCCGTCTTCACTTTTGTGATGATCACATGTGTTGGGGATATGAACCACGAAGCAATAAACCACTTCTGCCGTTCACATCGGCTCCCTCTAAACTTGTAAAACGAGGGATAGTTAACCTGTGTTTTCAAAATGCTCTGGACAAGTCGTGCTCGCACCAGGTTGATATTGCCGCGCGCGCAGCTTGCCAAGTAGGAAGCGCGCGCGTGGCCTAACGGTTATAGCGCCTGCCTCCCACGCGAAAAGCCAGGGTTGAACTCCTGGCCGCGGGGACGCCTTTTTGTTGACATCTAATCTAATGTTCTGGTAAATTCGAGGACCGTGTTGCTTGTTCGAGTTTAGAAAGTTCTACACGCCGAACCGTCTACGCCGATTATTCCAGAAGCTCACGCGTGTACATAAGGGGCTTCGCGTAGCGAGCCACAGTCAGTCTCGCCCCAGCGTTCGACTCTGCTCTACGCCGACTTCGACGCCCGCGACGCTCTGTTATTATTTTCTCTACCCTTTCATTTTTGGCACAAGTTCGCCACATTAAACGTTTCTTTCTTCCTGTTTATTTATTGTTCTTTTGGTCACCCCCCGTGACATTTGGTGGAGGTGTGGGGTAATGTCTTGCTGAGGTGGCGATGATTCTTCATCAATCGCGGCGATTTCGGCGGAGTTCCAAAGTTCCTCGACGTGGCCCACAGCGGCACCTTTTGTGAGGTGTTGCGTTTCTTGTCGGAAGTTTGTCACGAGCACCACGGTGCGCCCATCCTGAAGTTTAGTCACTCCTCTTGCGATGCCTATTCCTCTTCCCAGGAGCAATTGAAGGTTGCCTTCAAGAACAACTTCGCCGCAGGTAGCTGCATCGGTCACGACGGGTACGACAACACTTGATCGCGGCGGCAGGTTCACGTGGGCGGCAGCGACTCGGATGGCGGCTGACGCTGTTTGGGGTTTCTCTGAAGGTGGAACAGGCTTGCGCAGCGTCAATCTGTTCTCACCAAGGTCGATGACGGCGCCGTATTCACACAGAAAGTCCATGCCGAGGATGACGTCTCTGGAACAGTCTTGTAGAACGACGAACTTCACAGGGCACGTCTCACCGTGGATCTCGACTCGAGCAGTGCATCTCCCGACTGGTGCAATGAGGTGTCCTCCGGCGGTTCGTATTTGAGGTCCATCCCACGGCGTCATGACTTCTCGAAGGCGGCGGGAGAGCCTCCCACTCAAGACTGAGTGGTCTGCTCCGGTGTCTACGAGTGCTGATGCGTCGTGGCCGTCGATGGCGACGTTTAGGTTGTTTGACACCGTTGCAGGGGCGTCGTTGGGGTGCGTGGCGTCGAGAGAGTGGGAGCGCTCCGGCGTTCTTGGAGGCTCTTTACTTGGGTCGTCTTCGGCAACGGCACCTCCGGGCGTTGCCGCACTTAGTTTTCCCGACGAGATAGGGGGGACAGGCTCTCACGGCGCGACCGACGGAGAGGCGATGCGGAACGTCGGGGGGATGGAGAACGGGAACCTCGTGGTGCTGTTGGTGCTGGTGACGGAGGGCGACGGAGGTATTCCTCGATGTCTCTTGGTCGTTCTCCAAAACGAGGTCGACGGTCGTTTGGCGCGAATCCTCGCAGGCCAAGCTGGCGGTAGGGGCACCTTCGGTAAACGTGGTCAGCCTCCCCGCAGTGAAAGCACACCGGACGTCCGTCATCCGTGCGCCACACGTCGGTCTTTCGAGGTCCACGCTGCTCTTGGCGCGGAGTGTACTGCGGCGAAGAGACTTCTCGTCGGGGTGCAGCTGGGTACTGACAGGGTGACAGGAGGCTGCGGACGACGAACAACTGCGGCGTAGGTCACAGCTGGTGGTTCCGGTGCGGCGTCGGCGAGAACGTCTGGCTGGAGCGCTTGCTGGACCTCTTCTCGAACCATCTCGGCGATCGAGAGTGAAGCTGGACGTTCGGCGGCCGGTAGCAGCTTCTTCAGCTCTTCACGGACGATGTCCCGGATTATTTCGCGGATGTCCGTGTTGTTGCAGCCGGGAGACGAAAAGGCAGCGACGCCGGGACCTCGGTGATAGTGGGCGGCACGAGCTTGAAGGGCACGTTCAATGTTGGTGGCCTCCGTGATGAAGCCTTCGACGGTGGTAGGCGGGCTCCGAACAAGGCCTCCGGAGATGTTTTCCTTTACGCCGCGCATCAAGACCCGCAGCTTTTTTTCTTCGGGAGCGTTTGGGTCGGCGCGATTCATCAGGTGGAGAACGTCTTCGACGAAGCTTGTGACGCTCTCGGTCTGCCCTTGGTTTCTCGCTCGCAGGAGTTCTTCGGCACGCTGTCGTCGCTGTTGGTTGGCAAAGGTGCGTCGCAGCTCGGCCTGGAATTCTTCCCACGACGAAATCGACGCTTCGTGGTTTTCAAACCAGGTGCGGCGGAAAAGGACCCAGCAGATCGGAATGGATCTACTTGGTCCTTTTCCGCCGTCGACCCTGGGAAACCGGTGGATAATCGTCGCCACAGATTATCTCACGCGGTACGCAGAAACGAAAGCCCTTCCTTCAGGGACTGCTGTGGAAGTCGCCAAGTTTTTCATCGAGTCCATCGTTCTCCGGCACGGCGCTCCCGAAGTTCTGATTACAGATCGCGGATCATCGTTCATGGCACAGATGACCCAAGAAATCCTCCGGCTCAGTCACACCAGCCATCGTCGTACCACTGCGTACCACCCGCAGACCAACGGGCTGACGGAGCGACTCAACAAGACAATCGCCGACATGATCTCTATGTACGTCGACGTAGAGCACAAGACGTGGGACGAGGTGTTGCCCTACGTCACGTTCGCCTACAATACGGCGGTTCAAGAGACCACTGGATTCACACCTTTCCAGCTGGTACATGGTCGGAAGGTAACGACCATGCTGGACGCCATGCTGCCCCATGAGCCATCTGACAATGAGAGCGGCGACGCCCAGGCGGTTGCTCAACGGGCCGAAGAAGTCCGCCAGCTCGCCCGACTCATGATTCAAGACCAGCAACGCGTCGACGCGGGCCGCTACAACCTTCGTCGCAGGGACGTCCACTTCCAGCCAGGAGACAGGGTGTGGGTGTGGACGCCCATCCGCCGCCGTGGCCTCAGCGAAAAACTCTTGAAGCGCTACTTCGGACCCTACAGAGTGCTTCGTCGACTCGGGGATCTGAACTACGAGGTGATGCCCGACGGAACACGGACTTCATCACGCCGCCCTCCACGACCAGAAGTCGTCCATGTCGTGCGCATGAAGCCGTACTACGCTCGATAGGACTGTGGACCCTATGTGTTCCAAATGACTCTTTAGCTTACCGTTCTTTTTTTTTTTTGTTTGGTTTATTTTGTGCTGCATCGGGGCGATGCACTTTTTAAAGGGGGTAGTAATGTCGCGCGCGCAGCTTGCCAAGTAGGAAGCGCGCGCGTGGCCTAACGGTTATAGCGCCTGCCTCCCACGCGAAAAGCCAGGGTTCGACTCCTGGCCGCGGGGACGCCTTTTTGTTGAGATCTAATCTAATGTTCTGGTAAATTCGAGGACCGTGTTGCTTGTTCGAGTTTAGAAAGTTCTACACGCCGAACCGTCTACGCCGATTATTCCAGAAGCTCACGCGTGTACATAAGGGGCTTCGCGTAGCGAGCCACAGTCAGTCTCGCCCCAGCGTTCGACTCTGCTCTACACCGACTTCGACGCCCGCGACGCTCTGTTATTATTTTCTCTACCCTTTCATTTTTGGCACAAGTTCGCCACATTAAACGTTTCTTTCTTCCTGTTTATTTATTGTTCTTTTGGTCACCCCCCGTGACAATATAAGTTTTAAAGAACAAGCTTCTAGACTCCGGACTGCTGGCTATCCGGTGTACCTATTAACTGCAGTGGCTGAGACCTTACTAAAGAAAAGGCGAAGTAACTCCACCCTGAAGGCTAGACAAGTGAACGAAAACGTCACCGTTGTACCGTATCTTCATGGCATCTCACATAACCTGAAGAAAGTGGGAAGTAGAGTAGGCGTTGAGGTTGTGTTTTCGGCACCTAATAAGTTGGCAGGGCTTTTCAGAAGAGTAAATTCAGATGTTGACAACAAGATCGTGTGCACTACGAAACACCAAAATCAGTTCGTTTCTTGTGTGCAAGGAGTGGTCTATTCGATTCCTTTATCTTGCGGCCGTCGATATGTAGGACAAACGGGAAGATGTTTATACGATCGACTCAGAGAACATCGATACAACGTTTTTAAAGTCGTGTCAGGGCACTTAGGCGTGCACTGCAGAGATTGCGGGTGCATTCCTGCCTTCGAGAGATGCCAAGTGGTTTTTAAAAATAAGGACAGAGTGACGCGGGAAATAATAGAAGCACGTGATATTGCGCGACTGGGTCCTGACTGTGTAAGTGCCCCGTCAATTGTACTTTCGGATAAGGAGCGGCAGTTCCTAGAAAGATGAGGGCAAAAGCAGTGACAGTGTTATATTGAAAACATGACATGTTATATATCTTTTGTGTTTTTCCCTTGATTTTTTCTTGTGGAATGTTTGCTATTTATAACAGACGCCTTCACGAATAAATCTTCAGTTGAAAGTCAGCGCTGTGTCCTGTTGTTCCTTCTACTTTGTCCTTGTCTTTGCGCTGTTTTGTTTTTATCATGTCTTACCAACTAGCCCAAACTTCTACGTTAATCAACGACAAAACCTTTGGGGGGGGGGGGGGGGGCGGTTTTATGGTTTGTGCCATTCGATGTCCTGCTGCTCATTGAAAGAAGTCCTGTTTCCGTCCTCGGCCTCGATGTTTTATTCTTTTAAGTTTTCGTATCAATTTAACAACACGCTCGTTTTCAATTATTACAAACAAGAAAACAAACAAACAAACAAACAAACAAACCTCCTTGTATAATCTCATAAGACGAAGAAAGACACATGCGACATATTGCAGCCTCCAGTACTGACCTTCTTTTGTCTTACCGAGATACCGAGTCACTGAAACGGGTGTCGACGAGCCTCCCCAAAGGCCAATGCTTGGGAGTAGGACACAATAGAATCTAAGATGGCAATAACCTAGCCTGATATGGTAATAAGGAAGTGAATTGCAGTAAACGGAATAAGGGGGGAAAAAAGTGAAAGCCGTTTACAACTCCCTGTAATGCCGAATTAGAGAGCAGCTTTTGAGGAGGAGGAGGGGAGGGTACGGAGGGGGCGGTATGCCCCTCCTCCTCATTCGTACCCTCTCCTCCTCACTCCTCCTCCTCCCATCTTCCTCCTCCTCACCATCTCTCCTCCTCCCTCCTCCTTCCTCTTCCTCCTCCCTCCTGCGCGGTGCATTATGGGAAACGTCCCATAATGCAACGCGCGCGTCCCCGCGGTGCATTATGGGACGTTTCCCATAATGCACCGCGCGGTTACGCCGACGGTGACGGCGACGCCGATGCCGCTCAAGCCGGAAACGGGCGCCAAAGAGCTGCGCTCTAAAAAACTGAAGGTTTTTAATCCTCAACTCAAAAGCAAAATGAGAAATCACGTGGTCGTGACGTGTTTGGACACTGGAGGCGACGACTCCAAGCTTCCACCGTGCTTTTTAAGCCACACCATAGAACTTTTTATTCTCAAGTGCTGATAAGTGCCGTCACGGCACTCATTGGCCACGAGCGCGAATCCAAATATTCGTCGATGGATTGATTGTTGACGAACGAATGCGTCCGAGTGACGCAGGGCTCGTGTCCGATCCGTGAGCTGGGTTCAGCTGACGTGCTTGGGCAAAGCGGATGCATCACAGTGAAAAGGCGGAGAGCTTTCGAAGCAAAGGAGGTACCGAAATAGTCTGGCTATATTTTCAAATTTCCCTACCGAAAAGCAGGCTTTGGGCTTTCTACTCTTGTGCACTGCTTTTATTTTGGCGCACTAAACGGTATGCGATTCGTAAAATTCCAATTTACCCCAGCCGAAAATTCATTTCATGTTGCCTTTAAGCTGAGACCGCATGCAGCCAATGCAACAAGCACGAGAGCACGAGGTCGCGGCTTTAAAACATTCTTGGGCAGAACGAGCGCTCGCGCTGGAAAGGCGCGTCTGAAAGCCAGGAGCGCGGGCTAGCTCGCGCTTCATAGTCGTTGATCGAGCGAAAACCCTGTATGCTCCTCGTCGAGCCCGAGCTTTCTGCCCTTGAGAACACTTCGTCGCACGAGCGGCCAAAGCCCGGCAGAATTGGCAACGAGCGCGCGCATGAGCAACCCCACCTATTAGCGGCGAGAAGTTTTGGTGGCGCCCTCCTGTGGTTCCCCCTTGTGACGTCATTACCTTGCAAACAACAAGTTCGATGGTGTTTGTTATTAGCATGGTGGAAGCTTGAAATCATTGCGCTCTCAAAGGAACACTGCCAACACCGTCAAAATTAAAATTCTTTCATTCCTCTAATTTCCGTCGATGATAAATCCCCTTTCCGACGTCATAGTCATTGTTCGGCCAATCGTGGAAGGCCGACCACAGCGACGCTTTCGGTCGCGCACGGGGCTAATAGAATAATGAAAGCGAATACTTTACTAGGGGGAATACATTCCACTCCACTCATTTGCATTAGACAGAACGCCTACAGCGCCGAATCCAGCCCTGACGGAGGGGAGGTCCGCGTCAGTCCACGCGCATGTGCACGTGGATGTTCGCGGTGGCCGCGGCAGTGTCGTCTCCGATTCCACCTAAAGCCCCTTCATGTTTCAAACGTAGCGCAAGGTGCGTCGATGCACGAGGCACGTCCAACGTGCAGGGAAGATCATGGCGGCACAGCGCAGCAAAGTATTTGGCGCAGCACTACAGTGTACCAGCACTGAGCTAGATTTTAGACGCCATGTTCTTCCTAGAAGTGGCGCGCGGCACGTGTCTTGAGCATTTCCACAACAATGAATTTGGTATGTACAACAACCATCATCATCATCATCATTTACCGCCCGATAGCCGAGACCTCCCCGACGATTGATGGCTCTCGCCAAGCCCAGAAAACCTGTCCGCGCAGAGGCTATTGTATTTGAGTAAAGTATTTGATGAAAGCCTCCGCATTGTCTCCTCTCCCTCTATAAAACGTCATCAGAGTCGGATCGCGCTAGCTCGGCTAATGGGCCCGAGCCCGAGCTTCGACGCGCTGATTGGACACGAGCCCCAGCCGAACACTGACATAGCACTAGTGCCCAATCTCAGGCCTCGATCGATCTGAGTGTGATGACGCGCTTGGAGGCCTTCTGTCTAGGTGGTGTTGGCGGGAGACGGAGCTTCTACGGGGAAAATATAAAGGGTATTTCAGCTAACCTGTGACGAGACTTAAAAAAAGCTGGTGCACGCCAGAGCGTCGAACTAATTCAGTATTGTTAACAATCTTGTTAAGCAAATTTTTTTTTTTAATTCGTATGCAATTTCTCTAATACACAAGTTGTAGAGTGTGCTCAGAAACATCCCATCGTTTTTCTTTCCGTTGTGTGTCTAATTTGTTTCGAACTTGAAAGGAAACTCGGAAATCTCACGCGATATTTACCTAAAAAAAAAGAATCACACGAACCCTTGCAGTTTTTTTTTTTTTTTAAATTGTGAATATTTACTTAATGTTTACAAACATGCCGGCCCAATCGTTCGAACGACGCTTTGAAGAATGTCTCGGCTACAAGAGCACTCGTTAAAGCGGCAATGAATCACAAAAAAAAACAGACATGAAAAACTAATGAACGAATTATTTTGAATTACGATATGTTTCCAGAGTCTCAAGCTATAGTATCCCATCTGTAACCCTGTGATGGTAGCTGCACCCAATATTTTGAAGCCTGGACAGCCAACTTCCTTGAGCCCTCCGCACTTTGCGCGTCCTGATCAGGGCTGGACTTGAGTGGGCCGCACAAACAGACCTTCCCGAAGAGCTTCGCAAAGGGAATTACAGCTTCGGATGTACGTAATTGCTGAAAGGGATCCACATGTAATTGGAAGACGCCGCATTATATCGGTAATCAATCATTCAAATGCAACATTCCACCAAATTAAGATCTACTCAATCGTCGGAAAATTGAATTATGGAATCCTACCCTTCCCCTCTAAAACACACACACACACGCACGCACGCACGCACGCACGCACGCACGCACGCACGCACGCACGCACGCACGCACGCACGCACGCACGCACGCACACGCACACACACACACACACACACACACACACACACACACACACACACACACACACACACACACACACACACACACACACACACACACACAAAAAAAGTAACACTGCGAAAGGAAACGTGAACGAGAAAGACAATTTCGCAGCAAAGTGTTATAACTAATCAACGAACTGTAAACACGGAGCAATAACATAGTTTTGTTTCTACCGTCCACCGCTCCGAAAATCAATTTGAACCTGTTTATACAGATTCGTGTAAATGTTAAAATAAGGACAAAACCAGAGGGATTTTTTGCGACGCAATCCCGACCGCGCGCGCGCTAATCCTCTTAACCCCTCCATTGTCAAAGGCAGACGCAGGCCGACAACTCCGCCCAGCCTTCGTCTCCAGGACTCGCTTCGCCCGGGATCTGGCTTCCGATCCGAAATCTGAACCTTGTCAATTACAGTGACGGCGGATTCACAACAGATAGCAGACTCGGGGAGGAGGAGGGACGAGCAAACGTCCAAGTCCATTTGTCGTCGGCGCTTCTATCGGCAGAAACCATCTCGAAGGGGCAAAATGAGCAAATGGGGGGCTCTGGCGGCTAGACCCCGTGGGAACGCCGGGCGCGCGCCTGCTTTATTCAATTTGCTCATCGTCGATCGCATGTTCGATTGTTACTACGTTGCGGCCATCCAACTGTTTACACGCGTACACGTGTATCGAACCGGGAGCACGCCATAAATAAAACGCTCGAGATGGCAAGATCCGCACTACAGGGAAAATGGCATATATGTTGCATGTAATCTCCGCAGTGATCATACGCTCGAATTAAACTTGGACACCACTTTGGTTTTCTATTATTTGGAAACGCCTGATCGATCAACCAGAAATGATAGAATGCAATGTACACTTGAGCGTTCGTTTCGGCTGAGTGCTGTTGGACGCTGCTCCTTGTGAG
Source organism: Ixodes persulcatus (assembly GCA_013358835.2). Taxonomy (NCBI): domain Eukaryota; kingdom Metazoa; phylum Arthropoda; class Arachnida; order Ixodida; family Ixodidae; genus Ixodes; species Ixodes persulcatus. Next base: position 153,894 of record JABSTQ010010904.1, read on the forward strand.
TGATTTCTTTCATTAGGACGGGAACCGCGCCGCCATTCCCCTCTTCCGACATGAGCCGATCGGCAGGCAGATGGAGCGCTCGAAACCGGCTGCCATGGAGTGTTAAGATGTGATTAGAAACTTTCGGCAAAATAATGATAAGATTACTCTCTGGAGTGATCATAACGGATCGGAGCGTGACATTAAACGTCGCTGAGATCGCCCTTAGTTGTCTGGAGCTTACTGCCAGAGTGTAAATTAGGGTATAGGCTGAGTATGTTCTGCAGTTGTCTGAATACATCTGAGGTTCCATCTGCCTTCAAATATAAAGCCTCGCTTTCTCTTTGTAGGGGAGTAGTTTGGCTAGTCTTTCACAGAAACCAGCCGTACTGAATGCAAAGACATTCGTTCTGCCTGCCACGATGATGTCTCTCTACGACTTAAGACAAAGAGAGTCAGATGTCTTTCGCACTCAGACACTCGAAGTACAGCGAATGTGGCAATGGAATCAGAACACGTGGGAGCCGCGAGAACTACACGTTTCGCCAGATTACGAACCGACCGTGGGAAACTTCCGCGTGACATTTTCGGCACCGCAAACAAAACAAGAAAAAAAATGGAGCCTTTACAATTTGCTTTTTGTCGCGAGTAGATTACCGATGCGGACAGTTTTTCTTTTTTCAAGAACAAGAAGCGCAGACTTCCTGGGAGGCACAAAAGGAACGCGACGCGTTCGTCGCGACGTCCCATGAGCCGGGAAGGACACCCGACGGTGATAGAGGCGCACGAGCGCCTGCCTCTCATTCCGGGAGAACTGGCCAGATGGAAGGATTACCGTGTTCATTTGTTTTCGTCTGTTTTTTTCATCATTCCCCTCTTCCGACTTGAGCCGATCGGCAGGCAGATGGAGCGCTCGAAACCGGCTGCCATGGAGTGCTAAAGTCGTGACACGACACTCGGCTCTAGTGAAGACCTGCGGGCTTATCTCGGGCAGCCCCGGTTGGCAGTCGGGTACAATCAAAGCAGAGCACGCCAAGGAGGGATCTCCGGAGCGGTTTGAGAGAAAACGGCACGACGCTTCTCCGGCCATTCTCGTCGTGGGGATGAGCGGGAAGCAGACGCTTTGATGGATTGCCAATGAAGGCGCTTGGCGTAATGAAGTTGCTCGGCTTCTCCACGACCGAGTTGCTTCTCACACTCCCGAGTGCGCGACAGCCACCTTGCAAAAAGCCAATGACGAGGGCGCCGAACGCACGAGGACCTTCGTATTCGAATAGGAGAAACGAGATTTTTATTTTGAACGAAGAGAGAGAGAGAGAGAGAGGCAGACAGACAGAGAAAGAGAGAGAGAGAGAGAGAGAGACAGACAGAGAGAGAAACATATCATGTGCGCCTTGGTCAATCCCTTTTATATGGGTAAGTGCCGACAACTACCGGAAACAGCAGTCCGAAGAAACCGCCACAATAACGTGTCGCTGGTGTCGCGTGGCGCCCAAGTTATCATTTATCTTTTCGATCTAAACGGTAATATCCGCGCAGAAAAGTATGGAATTTAGATAGTTAAATGGTGTTTTCTAGACATCGCGGGCAAAAGCGTGTAAACGCGAAGTGGTTCAGGGGATGCTGACGTCGACATGCACCCTCTTATTGTCCGCCAGGGGCTAAACAATTGGTAGGATCTGAGCTATGGCAGAAGGACAATCTGAACTTGATGGGGCTGTCCTCTGTGCCCCCGGCTTCAGAGAGCGGACTCTGGTCGAAGAGTGGAACCAACCCTGGTTCCAGGACCGACGAGGCCGGAGCCTCGCATCGCTGGCAGATCGGGCGAGGCGTCGAGGACGGCCCGAGGCGACTCGAGGAGGACGAGTCTCGGAGTTCCCTAGGAGGAGGAGGAGAGGGGAGGCGCCCGAGCATCGCCGAGGTCTCGCCCGAGGCCGATCGGGGAGCCGGCCGCAGTCAGGAGGAGGCAGCGTGGCCCGGGGCGTCGGCGGGCCCCAATCTAAAAATCCGCCAGAGATTGCCCTCCCTTTCCCGGCGCCCTTCCCCGGCGCCGCGCTCCCTCTCCTCGTCGCGGGTAGCCCCGGGGAAACCGGCAGCGCGAAATATCCCCTCCGGATCTCCACCATATGATACAGACACACGCGCGAGTGCACAGACGGACGCTGCGGGCAGGCACGTAGAGCATACGCGGATATTTATCCGTCTATGTATACAGCCCCTTGCGCCTGAGAACTCTATATAATCCGCTACGTCCAATAATTGTCCCGCCCCGAGGCCAATTTTACGTTGCCATAACAACGCGGGACGTTAGTGAAAGTGTTTGCTTTCGCTCCTCTCTTTTCCTGGCGGAGGGAGTCGCTTGTTGGACGGCTGCTTTTCTGTGTGCAGCATCCTTTCTGGAATATGGGAGCGCCTCGAATCCAAGCCCGGGGCGGTGCGCCATTGCGCATGCCCGGCACAGGGCCACGGGCCCACTCGCCCCTCCCGAGCACCTGGGGCCGTCTTCTTCGCCGACGGCCCCAGATTATATTAACACGGACGAAAAATGTCACTGGAAATCAATAAGCAATACTGGGGCACGTTCGCACCCGACTCTTTGCTATGCGCATTCAGTGGCGCTGGTCGGGCCATGCACAGCCGCCACTCGACGCGGGCAATCGGAACGTCCTATCTCTTCTTGGGAGTCTTGCGTAGGCAAGCACTTTCTTCTGCCCCATTGTTGTGTTTTTTTCTTTTCTTTTCTTTTTCTAGGGAGCGTAGTTGAGGCGAGGAAGAGAGGGAATTTAACCTCTTTAGAATTTTTGTGTTTTTTTTATTTGTAAGCTGGACTAGCTCTCACGTACTACTTTGTCAAAGAGGAAGGCACTGCTGGAGACAAGCAGTCTTATAACTTCTACGTGAGTTCTGGTGTTTCGCCTTGACTTTTGTCAACTCGCATTCCATCTGCCCGACTCCTCTCAGAAAGGTTCCGCAGCGGAAAAAAGTTTCCGCCTTGCCCAGGGCTTCCAGAAAGTATATGAATCGCCCTGTCCCGCGTCACAACACTTTGTTTAAATAGTCACGCTACTTAGAAATCTTGCGGGCTGTCTCTTACATGTGTGCTCACGCTCTATCATCCGCACACTTGCTCACTATCGCTCACATCACTGGTTGACATTGTAGGTGATATTTCTCTTTTGCTCTGGCTCTCATGCGCTGCCCCATCTCTTGTTGATTCTGTTTCTCTCTTTCTTCCTCTTTCTCTCTCTCTCACTTACACACGCACGCACACACTCATAGCCACGTTTTTATTATTTCAAGTTCGCACTTTTCCCGCACCAACTCGCATTTGGATCCAGAAGCACGACTACACAAAAATGGCCCACCGAGATGGCCATTATATACCGTTCCCCCGAAGACACACACACCTTTGCATAATATAGTGCAATACGCAGTACAAAGTACAGAGTACACGCGTAGTGAGTACAGTACACTGTAGAGCACCTGCAAGAAGCATGGGCCCGCAAGTGCTGTGGTCATTTTAAGTTGTCCCACAATATTCTGTTCGCAGTGCTCTTATGTTCTTGGAGATGGCGAGGCAGGGTGCAAGCGATCTAAAATATGACCTCTCGCAATGGGTGTGTTAAAAAGTAGAAATTCTAAATCCACGTTGTAAAATAATTGACAAGAATGCACAAAAGACTAAAGAGGACACAAGACTGCTTACGTGTAGGAATGCGAAAGCATTCCTACACACGGCGCATTCCTACAGGCAGCGCGCTAGGTCTTCCTTTTTCACACGGCGCTCTGGCGGCGACATCATGCTCCCCCACTGCGCAGGCGTGGCGAACCCTGCGGGCTCCACGGCTTCCGTGACGATGCATCTGCGTTGCTGTGCTTTTCTTTGTGTTTTATTTCTGAGGCGCGTCTTCTTTGACCTTGAGCGGCCTCGCCGGCTTCCGTGACGATGGATCTGCGTTGCTGCGGTTTTCTTTATGTTTTATTTTATTTCTGAGGTGCGTCCGCTTTGACCTCGAGCGGCCTTCCCGGCTTCCGTGACGAAGCATCTGCGTTGCTGTGCATGCCCGGCACAGGGCCACGGGCCCACTTGCTTCTCCCGAGCACCTCGGGCCGTCTTCTTCGCAGACGGCCCCAGATTATATTAACACGGCCGAAAAATGTATAAGCCAATGGTAATTTAACTGCCGTTACGCTGGCCAATGGGAATTGAACTGTCGTGTCGCTGCTACAGATGGTTACAGACAACACCGGCTTCGCTTCATGAGACAGTTAATGCTTTCGCATTCATATATGTACCCATAAATAATCACTCCAAGACAACATTTTTACTCCGTGTGAATAGAGAAGATAGCAAATTGACAGCTAAGAATGTTATATTACAGGGTGGCAGCTAAGCAGAGTTGCTGGAACGAAAATGACTAGAATTGTTGGTCTGTGGGCAGCAAGCAAATGTGGTGAGAAGCTTCTTCTACTACGCAGATTGAGTGAAGCCTACCTGAATAGTGACAAGTTTCACTCGGAACTTGATGTAGTGGGTATCTGGTGCCTTGTGCTGAAGACACGTAGAAAAACGTGGCAGATTATCAAGCATGTTCCTCTCAACTGTTATCCCGTCCTTAAAAATGCATATATACGTATATATTTCAGGTTTCGCTCTTCTTTCTAGATGCGGGCACTCAGTATACGTTAAAAAAAAACAAAAAAAAAAAAACATCAGCACTTAATTTTAACGAGTAAAATACACTTTCGCGGTCCTCGAACCGTAGCCCCTCTGACGTTCCACTCGACATAACCATAGAAACCAAATCTCCTCCCTGACCCCTTAGATCACGTAATCGCACCATGCTGCTGTCCCCACTGGGATTCCACTTTCAATCCCCCCCCCCTCCTCCCCTTCATCCCACTCGTTATGCATGCCGTCGTCCGTCACCTCGCTCTTCCCTGTTCGCAAACGTGATCCACGTTCGTCCACGGTGTGTGTGCGTGTGTATTTTTCCACGACTTTTGTTCCCTAAATTTTTTTTCTGTTGAAGACTTTTTTTTTTTACCTCGGTCTTGTCGCCCTCTTTGTCTCTGATTTGCACCGGTTCAATTAGAATGCGCGGCTTATTTGTGGAGCTAATTAAGCCGATCCGCGCTTCCGCCGTCCTTTAAGTCACGCCATCTGCTCCGGAACGCGCAGGCACGGACGACGGACGAGGAGCAAGAAAGTGCGGCGGGAAGCGCCGTATTTGAACGGTACCCGCTTTCAGGGCAGGGTTCGGGAACGCACAGCCTACGTGTCGTTCGGATCTCGGTGCGGAAACTTTGTTGGAGCAGCGTGGGACTCGGGGGAAAAAAAAAAAAGGCAGCACGCGCCACCCCACAAATGACGAGTGGGAAACCTAGTGCGCGTGAAGTTCGTGCTGTCTTTCCAGGAATCGTGTGGAGCCAAGTGATATCGCCGCTGCAGTTTCACGGCTTTGCCGGGTGTAGTGTGTGTTTTATGGATAGCCATTTTGGTTGTACTGTGTAAGCTTTAGTTTAAAAGGGTGATTTTGGTTCACCTGGCGCTATCTTGCAAAAAAAAAAAAAAAATCACTACATTACAAATAAATTTTCGCAGAGCCCTCTTGAACCGGTTCTCAAACAACGTGCGCATATGTACACACTCTCTAAAGTCCGTTTCCAGCGCTTTGTTTCCCTATTAGCCATGCTCTTGCATAGGATATTCTTTCATTCGCACGCTGTGCAAATAACTTGTTTTTGATTATTTCTTGTTAAGAAAATGGTGTCGCACCTTCGTGCTGCGAGCTAGAATGAAAGGGTGATTGAGATGTGACGTGAGAACCGACGATTGGTGAGAAGGTCATGGTGTAATGTCACAGGAAATATGATATCAGCGTCAAGTTTAATTTGTTGCTATGTTTGTTTGTTTTTTCAATAAGGGTTAGTTGCTTGAAGGTCATGGGTTTTGAGTATATTTTGTCGTCCCGGTGACGGCATTATTGACTGGAGCAAGGTGGGCAGGCTTTACCTCGAGATAGTCGCAGAGAAGAACCGCAGGGCGCACACGAAGATCCAGTAGCTCCTCTTTCAGAAACGTTGCTGTCTATGTAATATTCACTGTACACAAAGTGTGATTGCTCTCTTCAAAAACCCATTGGACATCTTCGTCGAAGACATCGGGAGTAGGTGGCGCGTCAACAAGCTAGGAAGGACAGTTGAATCTCACGCTCACGCTTTCCCCATGCGTCTAACCACGGAGAGGCCATTGATGCGATCAACGGCAAAAGTCTAGTAATGGCGAAGCCCGGAAAACTTTTCAACTAAATTCACTCAAAACTCGATCTGCGTTTGTAAAATTGTTTTTCACATACTCAACGTCCCATCAGTGTTCGAATATTTGGGTCGTAGCATATCCCGGGTCTTGCCATTCGCTAGCTGCCCTTAAAAAAAAAAAAAAAAAAAAAAAAAAAAAACGAAAAAACACTCCGCATACTCCGGGGAGTACTGAATGTTTTTTTTTTTTTTTTTCTTCAGAATGTGGATCTATATATTCTCTGTTCTCTGCCCAACACAGCACAATTTACATCTTGCATGAACATTTCATGTTTGTCTTGTTCCAGCGTCACCGAGAACCCTCCCCATAACATTCTAACGGGGTCGTCGAAGAAAAAAGAAAAGCAAAATGACGGTTTCCCTACGTCCACAGACGCTAAGCGTATTCCACGTTTCGCGCGAATGTCGTCCGAAGGACTCGTGCCGGAACGCCTTATAGGCTACGCAGCAGCGGGGCCACAAGGGGGGGGGGGGGGGGGGGGGGGGGGCTTCGGCGGTGCAGTGCGGCAGCGGCGAACGCAGGAAAAACAAGCGCAGGCAAGAGAGCTCCGGCCAACGACGACGGCACAAAAGACGGGGCTCTAGTCGAACGTGCCCGGACTCCGAGAGGCCGTCCCGACGGTGGCTGCTGTTTGTCCAGAGGATCGAAGGAATCCTTCCGAGGCGCAGATTTCGGCGCTTTCCTGGCATCCTGTGCGCGGGGAGAAGGCTGTGGGTCCAACGAGCTTGTTCGCGGGCTGCAACCAAAGCCGAGGTGAACGTCTTCGCTCGACCGATTGGCTGCGAAGTCACATACAAACAATGAAGCAAGGAATCAGAGAGACGCGGAGTCAGAATGTTTAAAATTCTCGGCGGCCGAGCGACCAAATGGTCCGCGCGGGTGTTTCTTTACTGAATTCGACGGATCCGCCGTCCGCGCTGCGAGTCGTCTCGAGGAGCCCAGCAAAAGACCAACAAATAAAAACTTAAAAAAAAAGGTTTAAATAATGCGTTGAACCGCAGAAACAAAAGCAGAAAGAGATGCCGTAGAGGGAGAATCTGACTGAAATATAAACTGTTGCCTGGAAAAGGCTGTCTCTCCTCCGGTTCGTTCAAAGCTCTCATGTGATGTCACTATGTTCAGAGAGTACGGTGTAGTGGTGTCCGCTGTTTAAAAGATACCCACACTTTTATTTTGGCAAAGTGGATGCTCCAACGCAGTAGCAGAAAATCCACATTTAGTTAGGAAAATAAATAAAAGACAATATAGCGGATAGACTGCAGGCACTCTGCACTGACGGCGACTTTTGATTTTGTTTCACCACTGACCCTTGAACTGTCCGACTTATCGTCGCTGCCACTGCGGCTGACGTCCTATACCCACCAATTATTAAAGACTTTTTTTTTTTTTTTACGACAATCTAGAGTGGCAATTTTTTTTTTTTTTCGGCAGAGTTGGTCATAGCCATGCATTGCTCTTTTCGATTCCTCATCCCTGATCCTAATCTAATATAGTTGATCGCCACTAGATACTATTCCCCCCTAGTAGTAATCGGCGCTGAATAATTTGCAGCGGCGCTGGAAATTACCGCAGTGACGTTTTTTCACGACCGCGCGGAAGATTTCACATAAATATAGATCACCCGCTAATTCCTCGTTCTAACACGTTCGTCTAATTTCAACCTGCAAATGCAATTACCTCTGCAACAGTTATATTTATAACCGCGGTATGAGGTGCCGACGTAGAACACATGTGCGGACCCAGAGAAGTACGTAGCTTATCAATCGTGACAAAGCATTTAAGAGAAAACGCTCTGCTCATTGCGCGAAAGAAAAAAAAAATGATAACTGCGTTTTTTTTCTTGCTGGCATTATGGTTGAGGTGAAGCGAGGCTTCGTCTTTTATATTCATTACGTGAAAGTGAGCAGGTGTCCAATGTGCCGGGCAATTTTCATACCAATGCCGGAAAAGATCAAAAGACGGCGGAGCCGCGTTTACCATAAACTACGTCTATGCAGATGTGAAAAATAAAACAAGGAGTGAAGCATGTTCCCATCCTAAGTGAGCCTCGTTGCGGAATCAGTAGATAAAAACGAAAAAAAAAAATCCCAACAATTGAAAATTTACGAGAACAGTCTGAGAGGTGCGCGAAGAACAAGAAAGTAGAACCCCCCTGACTCCCTTCCTTCATTATGCAGCAGATCGAAATCCTTCGCCTCCAAAAATTGAGTTGAGAAAACTCAAAAAGAGGCGGTCGAAAAATATATACCGCAAAAGAACGTCTAACTTTCTTCCGCTCCATATTCCCCCCCCCCCCCTCCCCCACCCCTCCTTCATATCGTTTTTTAACTTTTATTTTTTTATGTTTTCTATTTTTCACGAACGTGGGAAATTTCGTTATGCCAGAGCAGCTTTTCGTCGAATAAGTTCAAAAGTGAACTCCACCCACGAGCTCGGGAGAAGTTGCGGGCTGGTAGACGCATACCAAAGTGCGAGCGTTAGTAATAATAATAAAAAAAAATAAAAACATAAAATTTCAAGAAGAGCAAGTCAGGTTTCTTTACGGTGTCGACTTATTCCGAGTCGCCCTCCTTCGCTAAAAAATTTTTTTGATTGTCATTATTTTCCGAATTTGCGGAACACCTCCAGAGAATAGACTAAAATAAAAGAGGTTCGTGTTTCTTTTTTCTTATTTCTTTTGCGGGGAGCCACATATGTTTGGTAACGCAATCAGGCCATCTTTAAAAAGTGCAAATTCGGTGCGCGCGCGAGATCCGCCACCAAGTTACATTCCCAGCACGAAGGCCACTCGCGGCTGCGAGATACGTCTCTATATCCTCCGATCCTAGTGTAGTTTTATTTCAGAAGGAAAGTTCTGAAACCAAAACAACTACTGCAATGTTGAAAGCTGAGAGAGGGTAAGCGGATAAAACGAAATTTCACGCAGGAAAGGAAACGTTTTGTGTGTCTGTGCGCGAACTAGAGTGTAGAACTCGGCAAGACAGACTGCACCAAAGTGAGCAATTGCACAAAGATAACTGCCAGACAATCTGGCACTAAGTTTCTATTTTCCTCCTTCACGCGATGCCATGCGTTAGGTAACCCCCCCACCCCCCCCAAAAAAAAAAAAAAAAAAAAAAAAAATCCAGATTTACTTCTTCTTTTTTTAAGTTTTCTACCGTTTCGGAGTGACCAGTGTGACACCAGGCTCATATGGACGCATAGCTTGGCGCTCGTCTGTTGGATCCGTTGCGCCTGCTCTCTAATATAAGGAGGGGGCCTTCCGCCGTCACGACTTCTCTTTCACGCTCAAAGGTATTCGACAAGCAACAACAAAACAGGGATATGAAAAAAAAAATCTATTCATCACTTAGCATTGCTGTTATTTGGACTTCGTCATGACAAGTCTAGTTCTGCGTTCGAAGGTCACAAAAATCAAAAACGCGCTCGAATAGCACAAAAACAAAAAAAAAAAGAAAAAAAAAAACTTGTAGATGTCAGACTACGAGTCCAGCTCTACGTGTCTCTTCTGCGTCTCTTCGAAGTCAGATATTGTTGCAGGCCTATATCTGTCTGTTGAGGCAATCAGGCGCTATAGCTCCCTTCTTCTTTCTCGATTCTCTCCGCATTGAATGTTACACAATCAACGCAAAAGTTTTACACGACTCGGAATTAACTCACGCAAGTATCCAGCTTTCATCCTGAGCTCAAAAGCGAAATGACAAATCACGCGATCGTGACGTGTTTGGGCACCGGAGGCGACGACTCCAAGCTTCCGCCGTGCTTTTTAAGCACACCATGGAACTTATCATTCTCAAGGGACGATAAGTGCCGTCACGGTACTCATTGGCCACGAACGCGAATCCGAATATTCGTCGACGGATTGATTGTTGACGAGCGCATACGTCCGAGTGACGCAGTTCTCGTGTCCAATGCGTGAGCTGGGCTCGGCTGACGTGTTTTGGGTATCGTGGATGTATCACAGTGAAAAGGCGGAGAGCTTTCGAAGGAAAGGAGGTGCGAAATAGTCCGGTATATTTTACAATTTTCGAATGGCAGGATTCGACTTTCTACCCTCTTTCTTTTGGCCCACTAAACGATATGCGATTAGTAAAATCCCAGTCTAAAATCATTAATCCCAGCCCAAAATTTATTTCGTGGCCCCTTTAATTTACATATGTGTATAATATATATACCGTGTGCTCCATTTTAATTCGTACATATTTATTACAAAACATTAGTAAAAGATGCAGTAATACGCTTTGTGCAAGTGAGTTATACGGCCACGGGGACATTATGTGGGTGGCTAATCTTTGCGATAAGTCGGATAATTAACTAAACTTCCTTAATTAACTTTCTAATTAGTAAAAATAGTGATACGGTTTTAATTAGAAACACGCTGAGCATAATTGAAAACTACTATATCAGTCTATTTTAGAACGACTTGAAGCTCGTTGGAAACTCGGGGGCGCGCCAAGGTTCCCACTCGTGCAGGCGCAGGCGCAAAGCTCGCAGTGGCAAAACGCTTCCGCGGGCAAAACGCGGAAGCCCACGAGCTTCGAGTCGTTTAAAGAGAATTGATTTCGTGGTTTTCGATGACGCTCAGTAAGTTTCTAATTGGAACCATATGTCTATTGTCACTAATTAAAAAGTGAATTAACAAATTTTACTTAATTATCCGTCTTATCGACAAGATTAGACACACACATAATGTCCCCCTGGCCCGCATAACTCACCTGCCCAAACTGTATTAGTGCACCTTTTACGGATTTTTTTTAACAAATCGGTTCGAATTATAATGTAATACCCGGTATATATATATATATATATATACCGGGTGTTCATTTTTAATTCGAACAGATTTATTACAAAAAATCCGTAAAAGATGCACTAGTACACTTTGTTCAAGTGAGTTATACGGCTAGGGGGACATTATGTGGGTGGCTAATCCTTGCGAGAAGTTGACTAATTACATAAAATTCGTTAATTAACTTTTTAATAAATGAAAATAGACATATGGTTCCAATTAGAAATTTCCTCAGCGTCGTCGAAAATCCCTAAATCAGTCATTTTCAGAAAGACTTTGAGCACGTGAGAAGCGTAGTAGTGAACTGAAGTTACCGCTCGTGGAGCAGGTACAAAGCTAGAGGTTGCGATAAGGCGCCCGTGCGATTTTTCCGTCTCTTATCTAGCCCCAGCCTTGTACCTGCTCCACGAGTGGTAACTTTAGTGCACTACTACGCTTCTCACGCGCTCAAAGTCTTTCTGAAAATGACTGAATTAGGGGTTTTCGATGACGCTGAGCAAGTTTCTAATTGGAACCATATGTCTATTTTCATTAATTAAAAAGTTAATTAACGAATTTTAATTAATTAGCCGACTGATTGTTACGATTAGCCCCCTATAACATGTCCCCCTGGCCGTATAACTCACTTGAAAAAACCGTACTAGTGCATCTTTTACGAATTTTTTGTAATAAATCTGTTCGAATTAAAAATGAACACCCGGTATATATATATATTATGTTTCACAATTTTTTTTTTTTCGCTTATCATGCGTGTTAATGACCCCTCGAGGAAGGTGATCCTCGCTCCCCTCCCCCGAGCCTGGACGCTCCCGGCTTGACAGCACGAGCAACAGAGGCGCTGAAGTAAAAGGCCGACTGGCCCGCGTTAACGCGATTAAAACGGACGGCCCGAGGCGTTTCCGAAGGCCCGGGGCGTTGCGGTGGCAAGCCGCTGCTGGCGGCCTGCACGGGAAATTGTCTGCCAAACGGCGCCGAGGGTTCCCGAACAGCCCTCCCTCCCGCAGAACGAGCAAACACCCCGGCCCGCGCGTGTGCAGTCTGCCTAATTTGCATGTCTGCGTAAGTTAACGTCGCGCTAACGTTCCGCCTCTTTCAGCAGCGCGTTCTCTTTCACTTGGCTCGTCGGCGCCCACACAGTGGGCGTCTGACGGCCGGCACAAGCGCACTCATTGCCCGGCGCATATTCATGTGTTTGTAGACAGGGCTGCTTCTTATTCGATTACAAGTTCGTCGTGGCCGCAGGAACGCCCGGCGAAGCAGCGTCCACGACAGCTCGGTCGGCGCAGCGTCCGCCTTGACGAAGAGCCCGAGAGCACGTCGCGCGGCGGCGGCTGCCAGCCGCTCTCGCCCCTGGAGCCTACTCGATTTCCCGATCCGGCCGCGTTTAGGCACAGAACGTGACAGCCGACAAGCCGCCGGCGCAATCGGGCCGCAATCGCCGAAATGGGAGCGCCCACAAGAGCGCGGCCAGCGCGCGCTCGTCGTGCTCTTGCGGTCGGTCACCTTTTCGCTTCTTCGGCACGCCTCTACCATAGTCACCCAGTGAGGGGCGAGAGCGGCGAGAGTGGAGCGCGGCGGGGGGCGCTGCGGTCAGACGCCATCTTGGTGACGGCGTTGGGCCCGTGCAGCGCCTGGACTTCACGGCCAGGGGACGCGAATTAGACGCTCGCACCGAAATTACCCTCGTCGTGCGAGACTCGCCCAAAGCGTTCGTATTTCGACGTGGACGCTTTAATATACGCGCATAAACGGTGATAATGGAGTTGTTTGCCGTCGCCGTTCGGTGCCCCTCACTCCGCAGCGAGGAACTGCGGCGATAGAGATCATTCGGTCGTGAATTGCCTGCGTTTAGGCCGACGGGAACGAAAATTGATACGTATACCTTTCGTTCTGTTCAGATTCGAGATATTTTCTCAACGCCAAGGGACACATCCCTTTAGAATGGAGCGAAGACGTCTACCGACGCATTTATTCCGAAATCCATTCGCCTGAGTCGGCAGAGCCGTGCACCGTTTCATATACCGTACACTGTTTTATTCGGGAGTTACATCAGGGAGTTTTCGTAGACCGCCTTTCCCCTTCCGCTAAGCCCTCCGAAACGAAGCAGCCGCTACTGCGCCGGCGCGGCGATGGCCTTGACTGTAGAGTTCCGGCTAGCGTAGCTGGTTGCGCAGAGCGTTGCGGGACAGCGGAAACGATCTACGAAAACTCCCTATTTTAACGCGATAGCGTTAAGGAGCTCGCGTCGCAGAAAGAGAGAGAGAGAGATCGCGTTGTTATGTTGGAAGAGAATAAAAAGGGGGGGGAGGAGAGGGCCAATAGTGGAAAGCCGGCGTCGGTGGCGTCGTGAGGGAAAAATCCTGATTGGTCGATAGGGTCACGACGTCACAGTCACATGACCTCGCGCGGGAATTTCAAACAACGCTCACGTGAAACGTGACATCACGCGTGGAATGAAAGTGATTAGAGAAACATGACACGTAATGCGAATGAAAGGTTGCCGCATGTCTCAAATGATTACACTTTATAAAAGAATAATTTTAAAGAAAAGTTGGACGAATTTTAGGCAGGATTCGAACTCGCGACCCTTTCGGTTGCGAGACAGAAACTGATTAGGCCATGTCCGTCGCTCTTCCTGCTCACTGGCAGGAAGAGCGTGAGAAGCGAATGAGAAGGCGATGCAAACGGGGCCCAATAACGCTATCGCGTTCCACTCTTAAAGGCGAAGTTTAAGCGTCCTCCCGGGTTTTTACTTCAGGTGCATGCGCTCAAAGAATAGTAAAAAAAAAAAGTCTCGGCATTAGACGCGCAAAAATTAAGCTACTATAAAAAAATCCTGGAGATGGTTAGAGCTTAGGACAGTGGTGCATATGTGGACAACTTGGAGATTCTTTGAAGCCACAGCTCCCCATACACCATGCAAAAGGCACGGTGTTCAATGCAGATATATCATGACGGAATCACGACTCAAGCATGATCGAAGCACGTTCGCTTCATGCATGTTTACAACATGTCTGCGGACAGTGTTTGTATGACCAGTGTGACCGTCGTACAAGGAAGACCCGAGACACTGTGTCTGCAGAGTGGCTTCATACATTAGCAGAATGACCGCGGCTTTAGCACTGCAGGTCTCTCCGTAGCTCGCATGTCCCTGACATTGAGGTCTGTCAGTATGGGTTTGACGCGAGGAGTTAGGTGAAAGTGCGAAAAAGAATGATACTGCACGTTCGGGTCATCTGCTTCGAGCTTCGTACTGCACAGCGTTCGTTGCGTCACCGTTAAGACCCATTCCCAAAGCAACGATTGCTTATACGTTTTATTGCGTTACGTTATAAGCCGCGGCCAGACATCCACGTTTCGAATGCCGCGTGCGAAAACTACCCCTTGAGTTGGTTGCCAGGGTTTTACGTGTAGCGCGGATGTCCCGGCAACTCTGGACGTAAGCATGCGTAAGCTCCCGTAACGCGAGGAAGCCAGCAGTTGTGTGAACGACAGGGACATGCTCCTGCGCGAGCTTCGATAACGCTTGGGCATCTCGTGGGCCTCTGCAGCGTGCACGCGAAGCACTCCAGAAGGCAACGAACGTGTGCTGGGGACGGGGCATCGTAAAGGAGGCGCCGTACTCATCTTGTCGGTGACTATTATAGCTTTTTAGTGAACACTACAGCATTCGAACTTTTAGGTGAACCCGCGGGCAAAGGACAAACTTAAGTGAAGCTCTTTTCTTAGGAGACAAAATGCGCGGCAAGACAGCGAGTTGTTGGGTACCAACAACTGAATCGAGGCACTCGGAGCCAATAAAATGCCGTTTGGAACTCTTTCCGCATTGAAAGCCCCGCGGGGCCTTCACGACGTCGAAACACGCGACCGATCCCGTCGCGGGCACCGACGCACGGAACACACGGCCGACCTGGTCATCATGCTATAACTCTAGGTCGGTTCCTGATGCCCACCTGTGCCCACGGGGGCCCTCCCCCGAAAACAACGTGCGAGGAACTCTGATGGCCGGCCTTATCGACAATCGGGATCGGGTAGCACGCTTCCCCGCCTACGCCCGCTGTGTTCGATGCCTGCCTCGAGATTGGGCCCCGAGATGGGGATACTCCTCGGGGGGAAGGCGGCGGTGTTTTGCCGCTGCGGCCGACGCGCCACGCACGTCGTGCACGTGGGCACCGGTGCGGGGTCGCGCATGAGGTCGGCTCAGTCTCGTGACAGCGGGGCCGTTTATCCTGGTATACGGAACACAGCAGCTCGCGCGAGCCGTCGAGCCTCCCGGTTGACAGCGCAGAAAAATGTTTCGTATACCGAAGGTCTCGCGGGGAGGGCGTGGCCTTTCCGCCGCTAAATTGCCGCCCGCCCCTCGAATTTCGGAACTCCAATCGCCGCTGGTAGGGAGTAATTTCTACGGTGTTTTAGCTCAGCTAACCGAGGAAACGTGACGCGTGAGTCGGTGATATAGATGGCACGCAAGCGAGTCATGTCGGGGCGGGGCGTGCGACAACGATATTATGGCAAACTATAGACTCTAAGAAATGCCTGTGCGTCTACTTACCCGCAAAACACTCAAAGAGTCAATCTCTGCGATCCAGGAAATCAGTTCAGCGAATGATGACGCGGAACATCCGTTTAGACCTAAAAATGAAGTCTGTGATGTGGCATTACGCAATGTATTACGTAATGCCACAGTGCAGAGTTAATTTTGAGGTCTAAACAGATGTTTCGCCTCATCATTCGCTGAGCTGATTTCGTAGATCGCAGAGATTGGCTCTTCGAGTGTTTTGCGCATAAGTAGACGCGCAAGTGTAGGGTCGTTGGCAGCTTATTAAACGCAGAGCGTATTATGTTCACCCTATTTTGCTTTGCAGTTCATTCTATTGTGTTCTTATCGGCTAATTGTGCAATCTCATTGGCTACGGAGTGAGAGCAACAGGCTCGGGACTCAACACGCCGTGCGTTTCTGTTGTTGACCACTTCCACGAATGTGTATTTCCCGCTATTGGACGTATCAGCTCGTGCCTCCAAAGAAAGAAAAAAAAAAAAAGGTACCTCTCTTCTTCCACCTCGTTAAAAATGAGACAAGAATAGTCAACTGGAAATCGCCAGACGGTTTGCGCAGCCGACGTTCTGGGCGAAGTGTTACACGAAGGTGCGAACACTTGGAGTGGCTCCGTGCATTTGAATCTTGAACATAACCCCATATTTCTTTTATTCTCTCCGCCGTCATTCCTCGGGCCTACAGTTCTCTAATGCATGTGTCCGACTAGAGCGACATACAGAAACAGCCGACACCGCAACAAGCCGTGAACGCGAGTCACCGGCACATCTGTGCTTCATATGAAGCGTAGAATCCAATTCAAGGAATCATCTTGGCACGTGATACAAGCAGCAGGGATGTACTGGTTTCTCGCGGCCGCAACGCAGTCAAACGCAGTCAAACACAGCTGTCTGAACCAGGCTTGAAAGCCTGCCGAAGACGCCATCGCGTGCATGCTGCACGTGTTTGAGGCCTGTCGATGTCCGTTGTTTCTGTTTGTCGTTCTAGTGGGAATCGGCCATAAGCCTCAGGTGTTAACCGACATGACTAGCTGCCATCAGCTTGCCTACCCACTTAGTCTTTTCACTATATTCGCCCCTTTTTTTATTTGGCAACAAACTCAGTGGCGCCATCTATTGGGTAGCCCCGTAGCCCCAACACACTTCTGGTTCACGTATATTTCCTACTTTTTTTTCTTACTCATGTTCCTTTCATCGTGAGGGTGAATGAAGTCTGACAGTGCTGTAAGTGCCCGTTTCCAGAAGATAGAGTGTATATTTAAGTTCGCAAATATTGCGAAACCCGCTGTCTAGTTCAGAACCGGAAGTGGTTGGGGGCTATTTGCACACTGGCGCCACCACCTTTCAACTCACGCCAGAAAGACCGAATACATTTGTGGACATTTCTTTTTTGTGTGTGCAGGCAAAATGTCTCCGACGGCCTCTACGCGAACCTCGGCGAAAAGTAGTACAGATTGCTTACTCGCTCTCTCATGTGAAAGGAGCACGCCGGCGGCGTCGCCTCTGTCGCCTATTGTTCGTAGAGCCTAGATTGTAGAGAGGGTCCAGCTCAAACACTGGGGAGCGTTTGCAGTTTCATGGCGGACGCCTTCATCGGAGATTGGTCGCTAGTGCGCATGCGCTGTGTTACCGCGTGGCTAGGAGGGAAGCAGGTGGAAAGGCCGAGACGCTCACGGACGACCAACGCGTTCGTCACCTGAAGCTCGTATTGAAAATGCGACCCATAAATCACGTGACCCCAATCGGGCAGTTGGAAATTCTCTGTAATACAGGCTCTCTAAATGTTCGCTGCCACTTAGCGGTTTTTGCAAACGGGTCTATTGCGCGGGCCTAGTGTGACCGTCATTATTACGACGAGATTTAAGGTTCTTACAAATTCCGCAAGCTTTTTCCGTGGAGCAAAACTTGAGCGAACGCAATCTGAGTCCAGCGGCTAAAAAGCACATATCGATAAAAATTATCTTCTTTATTCGTCGTTATCAGTGCAGTTCGTAGAAACAGCTAGGCTAACCTCGGGCTTGTTCTTCGGGACACGGACCACCACCAGTGTAGGGGGTACTCATTGGAGGCCATAGCTGTGTGCATGCGCGACTGCTGAGCGCGTGCTCACGGCGAGCTTCCACAATTCTTTTGCAACGTGCATTCCGCACCATCAAGATTGCCGGTCTTAGCAGGCTGTTAATGTACGCTCGTTCTGAGCATGCGCTCTAAACATCGCCCTCAAATATGGCGTCCAGTGAATGGCCCCCTATTCGCCCTTTTTTGTTTGCAACAGACACAGTGGCGCCACCTATTGGGTAGCTCCGGCACACTTCCGGTAGGGTATACTAGAACTGGAGGTGTGCCGACCGCATCTGCCTTTCCATAGGAGCTGGGTGCCGTGTGGCCCTATCCTGCCGCAGGAACCTGGCGTGGCGCTGCCAGTCACAGCGGGGCAGACATGTACGTAACACGTTACCAGTAACAAGTTACTTGTACCTGGTTACTTTTTCGGTAACGAGTAGCGTATTTAGTTACTTCTTTTTAGAAAAGGAACGAGTAACGTACAGTGCTCAGCAAACTTATCTGGAACACATGCTATGCCTAATCTTGGCTTGTTCTACTTTATTGTTTTCTATGTGTGCGTGCATAGCTGGCGCTAGCCCTAAGCTATTTCTTTTTGTGTCCCACTATGTCGGTAGCATACCTTCAGTTCACATTATTATGCGCAGTTCTCTAATATTTTATCTTTTTTCTGCATTCAATATTCCACAAGTGTTTCGTATAAGTTTGACGACGACTGTACATAGTTACTTTTAAGGCCAAGTAACGAGTAACGGTATTTCGTTACCTTTAAGGAGTAACGTGTATAACGCCGTTTAAACAGCCTCGTTTTAATTCGAACCGGATTATGCGTCTATTGTTACAAAGGCAGATGGGTAACCTGAGAAACAAATACAGAGAATGACAGTATAGCAACGTTTATCTCTGAACATGTCAGTCGAACTGTAGAGCTGTGTATGTCCTTCACCCAGCGAACACAATAAAGCCGGGGTCACACTGCTTATGCCCGTGTCCCACTAGAGCAACAGACAGAAACAAAAGACAGCAACAAGCCTCCAACCCATGCGGCATGCTCGCGATGGTACCTTTGGCAGCCATTTAGTCGTTCGGTGTTCGTGAAGCATGCACGAGCGGTATAAAACCAACACACTGTTTACAAACAAGCCCGCTTTGCCCACAACAGGTGTGGGCACTGCGCATGCGCAGAAGCCAAATTTGGGAGGAATGAAGCGTTAGCGCATGCGCAGTACCTACAGCAGCGCCACCGCGGTCGTATGACGTCAGCAAGTTGAGTTGGTCTATACTCTCGCGTGCATGATGCTCGTGTTTGAGCATCCTTTATTCTACAAAGCCTCTCAAATCGCGAAAGACTCTGGTTTGAGGCTTGTCGCTGTCGTTTGTTTCTGTCTGTCGCTCTAGTGGGACACGGGCATTATACATAATAGAAAAGACAGTCTGCATAAATATTCAAACGGGAGTCACCGCGAGATTCGTGCTTCGAATGCCGCATGGCAAAGATTTCTATGAGAAATTAGCACGGGGCATTCGAACCACGGATATTGCGGTGATTCGTGTTCCCAGACTGTCTTTGGTATGATGCATGGGCATGCAGACCGAATGTAAACCCCGAGGTTGCCAACACGGGAAGGCACAAAACCTATTGTCAACTTCGAACTTTAGAAGCATAGATAACAAAAGAGATAGGGGAATCCCAGATTCACCAGCTCTCCCTGAAGCACACCACTGCTGTTCCTTCGAGCGCGTCAGTAGAACGACTCTTCAACGTCGCCGGAAATGCATTCTCAAGGAAGCGGAGAAACATAACTGATGAAAACTTCGAGAGGCAGCTACTGCTTAATAGCAACGACCAATGAAAAGAAAACGATAAACCATAAAACAAAAGCAGTTGTGTATTTTGTCGTCAAAGTAACGAGAAAAATAACTCGATACTTTTTGAGGTAAAGTCTCCCTTTTGAGGATCGGTAACGAGTAACAAATTTAGTTACTTTTAATGCGAAAGCACTAACTGTCCCATGGAGCGAGCTGACGTCATCAGTCTGAAGCGCGAAAACGGCAGATAGTTTCCTTCGGTTCCATTGGCTGGCGCGCGTCGACGGGTCTCCCATTTGCCGCTGCGCTCGTCAGTTTCCACGACCGCGCACCCCATGGCGCTGCGTGTCCATCAGCGCGGAGCGTCCAAGGTCACCAGGGGAGCACACGCGCCGACCGGCGACGAAAAGTACGCAGCAGACGAAAAAGGGAGCGGACGAGCTGCTTGCATGCTTTCGCATTCACAACTCATAAGGAATGCTTAGGTGCACCTCCATCTTTTTTTGAGCGAGTAAACAGTAACTGTATTTAGTTACTTTTTTGGGGTAACGTGTATATGTCTGCGGCGGTGCCAGGAGTTCGTTCAGGCAGCATTTAACGAGGCTGGCTTGGGACGTGTTGGTGAGACTATTTCTTGTTTTGCGTTGTGTGTGAAGCGTTACAATATTGTGTGACTGCTAGCTGTGCCAAAGAGACAAGGGACTCGAAACGATGCCAATTACGGTTAAAGAAAAGACGTAGCGGTGGTGTTTTGTGCCGGTATGCAACGTGGGTTACAACACATGCAAAGAGGAACACTTCTGTCTCGGACGCCGAATGACGCCTGTCTGTTCGTGGAATGGAATCGTCTAATTCCAAGAGGGAAAAGAAGAAGAAAAACAAAAGTGATGCAGAGAAAAAAATATCTAAAAATAATCTGTGACCTGTGTGACATGTTGTCAGAGAAAAAAACTTCTCCACGATGGATTGCTTTTCAATAAAGACAGGAGTTGAAGTTGCTTCATTTATTTTTCCAGTCTTGGTGTTTATTTTGATATGATGCATGCTCACTAGATGAAATCAATAGGTGAGCGGCGTTTAGCAACTTCCGGTTCCTTAGGAAATTTTGTTTCACTGTTAACAAACGACGACAATGAGCTGCAAGCCTGTGCAATTATGGTTCTGAAAGCTCCAGACTGTAGTTTTCAGAACCATCCTTAAACAGGCTTGCAGATCATCGTCGTCGTTTGTCAACAGTTAAACAAACTTTTTTAGGAAACCGGAAGTTGACAAACTCTGCTTTGGTTAAGAACGCAGAAGTCAAGAAAAGCTCGCTTTGAATAGTACATGCGGCACAAAAAAGATGTATTAACACCAGAACAAAAGCTAGGTATTTAAATGTCCACAAAAGGAACAGCTGCCGAAAAACTATTTAAAAAAGCATGGACACTAAAGTGGACAGGAAAGCGTCGCATATCACATCATACTCAGACTTCGCTTTCTTAATGCTGATATGTAAAGTGAGATAGACAATTATTCTTCTATACCAGCAAAACGAAAAAAAAAAAAAAACATTAAGGAAGCGAGACTGTGTAAGTAACTGACCTCTCCCAAACGACATTTTAGCTCGGAATGTAAGCTTCTGCCGCTCGCGAATATCACGCTTTTTCACAGGGGTGTGAGATAGGATAGAAATCATTCTTTGTCACAACCGAGCAGAGAAAAACAAACGAGGAATACGACCATTTTCACACCTAATAAAGCATCTCTGCAGCGGCCGCCAGGCCTCTGTCAGCCGTCGGATGGCCACGCTCTGCCCCATAGCGCCTTCACCTTTGAGCCAGTGACAAATGCGCCCTGTGCACATACACTATTAGTTCTCATCCCCCCCCCCCCCCCCCCCAAATTACCATTTCCAACGCTAACACACACACACTTTCACCGGCGTGCTCACACATCGCGACACTCCCCCAGCCGCCGGACGGCACACCTCCCCATTCTTCTATTACACCCTACTTCCGGTTCACATATAATTCCTTATTTTTTACTCATGATTCTTTTATCATAAGAGTGAATTAAGTCTGACGGTCCTATACGTGGCCCTTTCCAGAAGATAGCGTGTGCATACCTTTTTTCGCTTACTCTCATCCCCAGCCACCTGGTAGGCATATCCGATATGGGCGACGAAAACATAATAAAACATTTCAACCTGCACATCTGGTAACAAAATAGAGGGGAGACAAAACGAGAATGGGTGACTGTTACGCTTATAGCCTAAATGTATCCTATTGGCGTGGTGACGGCAAAACAATGTTTTCGCCCATACTGGAAGTGACGATAATTCAAGATGGCGGCGCCCTTGTGAAAAAGGTCTATATTTGATTTCGCAACTATCGCGAAACCCGCCGTCTATTTTAGAACAGGAAGTGGTTAGGGGCTATTTGCACACTGGCGTCACCACGTTTCAACTTACGCGAGAAAGAGCGATACACGCTATAAGCATTTGAAGCTCATTAGAGTTATCTCTCGCTAAATAAATACAAGATAATATTGAAACAAACTGGTGATAGCCACGGACAAGAACAGAAATAGTGAATTTTGTATTATTGCTTTTCGCGGTGCTTGACGCTATTGCTGTTTATTCTTATGTGTTTTTATTTCTTTTTATTTGTTTCTTTGCTGCTGAAGCATTCCTAAATGGCATATTGTGTACAATTTTGTATAGGAAAACTATCGGCGGGCCAGCAGAAAGACATTCCGCTGCCCGGTCGATAGTGTTTATACAAAATATTATATTATTTCATTTACTACTTAGCGGCACCGAGGCCTCGTTAGACGATCCGGTCTTTTGTCTTGCCGCGAACATAATGTAATTTCCAAACTAATTGACAAAAAAGAAAATGGAAGTGCGCGTTCAAAAGTTTTATATCAGCAATTATTGGTGATAATGTCTTTATATTTCTCAATTAAACCATGGCAAAACTGCGTTGTTTTATGAGACGAAGCTGGTACCTTCTGTTCCCCCCACTATTTTTAACAAATAAAAAAGAAAACGAGAAACAAACGCCGCCTGTTTAGCACGAGCCACCACGTTTGATCTCTTCACGTTTTGAGGCAGTACTTCGTGCAGTGCCTGGTAGTCGGCGTTTTATGTAGAATCTTTGCCTCCATCTGAGACGCCGCAGACAGCTGCCGGCTTCCAACAAAGTTCCCCAAAATGTGCCCCACATAAAAAATAAAATGATTAATATATATATATATATATATATATATATATATATATATATATATATATATATATATATATATATATATATATATATTTTTTTTTTTTTTTTTTTTGGCGACGCCGGTGCGACCGTTGTGCAGCCGGTGACGAGTGAGTCCGCCGTTCAAGGAGCCTCGGCAGCCGCGCCCCAGCTCTAGTGGACGCCATCAGTCAGGGCGGGAGCCCGGCTTCCGCTCATGAGTCCCGCGGATTCGAGATGCCTTCCGCTGGGATACGGCGGCACATTTCAAGGCAGCTGGGCCGGCGACGGCAGCACGCCCACCTCGGTGACTTCTTCACTCGCCTCGGTGGGCTCTTCGGATGGTGTTTGCTTTGTCCCCCCCACATACCTTCGTCGCCTTTTATTTCTCCGAGTCCCGCCGGTGCGGTTCTTCTTCGTGTCCGTCCGCAATTAGCGGGTTGGTGACTTCCTGCGTGCCGGGGGGCGCGGGATGGAGTAGCGCTGCGCGGTCATAGCTTACGGTCTGGCACGCTGCAGGCGCGGTTTTTTTTCGAGTGTGTGTGTGTGTGTGTGTGTGTGTGTGTGTGTGTGTGTGTGTGTGTGTGTGTGTGTGTGTGTGTGTGTGTGTGTGTGTGTGTGTGTGTGTGTGTGCGTGTGTGTGTGCGTGTGTGTGTGCGTGTGTGTGTGTGTGTGTGTGTGTGTGTGTGTGTGTGTGTGTGTGTGTGTGTGTGTGTGTGTGTGTGTGTGTGTGTGTGTGCGCGCGCGCGCGCGCGCGCGTGTCTGTGCTGCTGGCGCGATGGGGCGCTTGGCGGCGATACGGAACTGGTCTGAGCGGCGGCGAAGGATGGATGCGCATTTTCGGAAAGCACTTCGGGCCTCGGTGTGGCGCTCTCCTCGGGACAGTCGACGAAATCGCCCCGGCGGCAGTGGGCGTGGTTCCACCCCCGCCCACGGTCTTCCTTCTTCCCGGCGGGTGTTGTGCCCGCTTATCCAGGCGGGAGATCTCGCGCCGCATCCGAGCAGCGGCTCATGCTCGCAACGCGCGCCAGTTTATAGGTAGGAATGCAATGGGAGAGGATGAAACAGATTACGAGCGATCAAGGGGTTAGAGAGATGAAGATTAGGGGCTGGTTTAGACGCGCTTCAACGAGGGAAAGGCAGGTTATTTAACGACAATTTGACTAGAAATAAACTAAAGAGCGATGAAGGGAGGCAACAACGTAAGCACTCTTCGGGAACTGAGTGGAGCTTCCTATAGGTATGTTCAGAGTCCGGTTTTTACAGTGAAGTTATCCGGAACATTTTTTTGCCTTTTCTGTTCCGTCGTTAGACTGGCGGTCTCGAAGTTGGAGAGCTCGGTCAGGAGTTGATCACACTGAGTTCCGACCATTCGATTGAGGTTGCTAATTGTCCGGAAGTTTAAATATAACATTAGCAATTACAGTAAAAAAACAAACAAAAAACTTATTGTTTAGAATACACACACACCGCAGCCACGACGAAGCTTTTCTTTTTTAATTCGTACCAAATAACCAATACAGTAATGAAGCGTAACTGTTCAAATATTCCTCCTGTGTAATGAATATCCTTAACTTGAAAATAACTGCAACGCATACAATGTGAAATTAAATGAGAGCACTTAACTCAAACTCTACAATAGCTCACATTTAAAACCACTTGTAAGTCGTAAATGAGCAAAAAAAGTCATTTTTGTTATTATTCTTTAGTTTCAATGCCTCTGAATACCCTCACAGTTCGAAGACTTACAGGAGCTTGCACATAAGACAGTTCGTATTACGGTTCGACAAAACGACAGCCCTTGGTGCTACAATACCTTTTTTTTTATGGAATCTATATTGCAGTTTTCAGAAAAAGTCCATGACAAGTTAGAGGAAAGCAAATGATGCTGACCGCAGCCATTCTCACATCAAGTATGAGACTCACGATCTCCAAGACACGCAGCGATTAAAAATCTATCGCATCTTGATTATTTTGAAAGGTCACAGTATGCAGACTCTGCCGTGCGACAGATATGTGATGCGGGGAAACCAAATTCGGGCAGCGCCACGGAGCCATTTTACCGTAAATTAGCCTCTAACTCTAGTAAGAGTTCGTACTCACGAACCGTTCCTCTATGTTTCCCTCTACACGTAGGCAGTGTTTTCCAGTTCGCTCCACTTTATTCACGTCTTGATCGGGTGGGCCAGCCACCGAGCAGTTGGCGACAGAAAGGAGCAACGGCTGGTACTCGAGATTTTAAGAATGCCGGCCTGTTATTCGGGAATCCGAATCAAGACGAGTTGGCGTTTCACCAGTCGGCTCGTCGGTGTTTAAAATGACCACAGTCCTACAACCTGAACGCAAGAATCAGACTCAAATTTCGACTCAGAGTAAGAAATGGACTGTACGACCCAAGTACGTTCTCAATCGTTCTTCTTAATTTCGTCGTTGGCGGAGCCGGCGAAGCCATGTGCTACACTTATTAGATTTGCGTACATCAAACACCACACAAATAAAAAATAGGTTCCATGCTAATAAACACTCACACACAAAGAATGACGGCAGAGGTTTACCAGTACGACCGCACATGACTCCTCCTAAGCGCGGCGTCGGGACAGCAAGATGCATGCGTATGCCTATTTCGAATTTAAACAACGGTGATTATAATAACGTTTCACGGAACTAAAACCTGTCGGCAAAAGGTGAATTACTTGTAGAGCATTACCCATGTCGAAATGTGACCATAAATCCGCCAGGCTGAACGATAGATGAGAAGCTGAGCACCTTAGGAGGGTGCGCCCACTTCCAGCTTGGCACTCATTTCTCGAGAGCTGCCCCCAACATCCGCTCCAATCATCGGCTCTTAGGTCCGCCATCTCATTTAAATTTCCATGCGAGGTATGCGCTTTTTGATCACGATGAAAGCTACCACTAAAGTACATTGATGGAACATGAAGCTTGTTAGATGCTGGTGTAAGTGTTTTCGCCTGACTTTACAACATTGGAAATGTTTGACCCCCCCAGTAACGACAAAAAATTAAAAAAAACAAGGAAAAAAACAACAACAAACGCTTGCGATACAAGTCAATTTTCTTGCCACTGAATTTCCTAAATGCATATAGTTTTCAGGATAGGGGGCCAAGTGATCATGGAAATTATACTAACCCGGATAACTCACAGTCGGTGGCAGGTTAATAATTTTTTTTTCATGCGGGATGGGTGATTGGGGTGTCTCCAAGCAGCACGGATTTTGGCCATGCATTGGCCAGTGGCTGGCGATGGTCTTTTGGCCAATAGCCAAAGAGTGGCCATTCATCGGCCAATGCTTTGCCGATGGCTGATGGCTGATGGCCAGTGGCCAATGGCCAATGACCAGAGAAAGGTCAGTCATCGTCCAATGGCTGGCCACTGTCTGGCCACTGGCCAAAGGACCATTGTCAGCCATTGGCCAATGATTGGCCAAATCTGTGCTGCTTGGGAGGATACTATCCAATTACTTTTTTACTTCAAATCCACGCAGACTTTCTTTTTTTTTTTTCGACACTCTAAGAAATGCTTGCGCGACTACTTACCCGCAAAACACTCAAAGAGCCAGCTCTGCGATCTACGAAATCAGCTCAGCGAATGATAAGGATCTGTTTAGACCTCAAAATTAAGTCTGCGCTGTGGCATTACGCAATGCAAGCATGACGCTTTGCATTGCGTAATGCAACAGCGCAGACTTTATATTTAGATCTAAACAGATGTTCCGCCTCATCATTGGCTGAGCTGATTTCGTACATCGCAGAGATTGGCTCTTTGAGTGTTTGGCGGGTAAGTGGACGCGCAGGAATTTTTTAGAGTGTAGGACAGAAAGATCAAACCGAAACTAAAACGCCCACGCGGGCCCACGCGGTACACTGGGACTAGAGCAACTAAATGAGCTACGCTTAGAGTATCGGCACTCCGTTCCCCGATCTGCTAGTGGGCGCCGCCATCTTGGTGCTCTTAGCACCAGAGCAAAAAAAAAAAAAAAAGTGGAAGAAGGCTAAGAGGGTGCCTGGAATCCAGTCGTTTTACATGTGGAAATATAAAAAATCGAGTCAAGAGGATTCATTGTACATGGCACGGAGTGCAGACTCTGAACTTTTTTTTCGCTATGGGTCGCTTGCGGCATTCAGTGGCGACGCTCACCGTTTCTCATCAAGAGCCTACTGATTCCGAATAAACAAGTGCAGGTTTTTTTTTTTTCAGTATGTGTCCTCCTACCATTCTTAAAAAAACAAATAATCAAATCAAATCAAGTTTATTTTCCAGAAACTCTGGTGGGAAAGCCCATACAAAAAGCTGTTAAAAACAGCATGACTAGGTATGGGATCCCTTTACATTGGCAGCAGCAACAAATGAATAACACTTTAAAATTAAAATTATACAGTGCTAGAAAAGTACAAACGAAGGGCTCTCTTACTTATTGTATTTATATTTATGTTGTTATTGATATACTTGTTTAACAGATGTGGTATATTTTAATGTAAGGACTGAAAATTATAATTTGTACGAGACCGAGGGAGGACCCATGAAACTGTGTGACGCGTGCTAACAACACATTCATGCCTTCTAAGATGTGAAATTGCATAAAAAAATTCTACAAGAGCTGGGGAGGAAAAACGAACTGTATAAAGCAAACGGTATTCGTACATGGATTCTATATGCAGTATGTGAAATCTGGAGAATAATGGTTCTGTGTGGTCATAATAAGAAAAATCTCCAATATAACGTAAAATTTTCGTTTGGAGCAATAACATGTTATTAAGGTTTCTTTTGGTCATAGTGGCCCACACAAGATGGCAATAGTTTAAGCGGGTCTGGAATAATGCATGATAAATATTTAGCTTAATGTTGGGTGGCAAAATATTACGGCAGCGAGCCATAATACCAACCACCCGTGAAAGTTTTACAAGCATATAATTTATATAGTTATCCCACGTCATGTGCTCTAAAAAAATTACACCCAAGGTTTTATGCTGGTTTACAAGTTCAATCGAGGAAGTAGCAAGACTGATTGTATTATTTATAGAAACAGGTTTATTTGTTGACCTAAATAAAATTGCTTTGGTTTTTGTTGTGTTTACCTTGAGCCCATTTGTTTCAGACCACATAAAAAAAACTTACTTAAAATAGAATTTGCTTTACATACTAATACATCAGCTTCTTCCCCAGAGAGAAACAAGCTGGTGTCATCCGCGTAGATAATGAACTGTGCTTCGTCATCGATGTTTACAATATCATTAATATAGACATTAAATAAAAGGAGTCCTAATATACTTCCTTCCGGTACACCAGTGCGAATATTTCGGAAAGAAAAACAATGACCATCGATAACAACACACTGTTTACGATTATTTAAGTAGGATTCAAGTAAAGCAAGTGGCGTGCCGCTGACACCGTAACGATTTAATTTCTAATGTAAAATTTTGTGGTTTAGGACATCAAACACTTTGCTAAAATCAATAAAGATGCCTAAAGTAATGAGCCTTCTTTCTATGTTTTGTAAAATAATTTCTTTTTGAAATAACAATGCTGCTTCTGTAGATTTACCTTTACAAAAACCGAACTGGGAGTCTGTAAATAGACAGTGTTTTGCAAAAAAGTTGTCAAGGCGCGTAAAAATACTTTTTTCAAGTACCTTGGAAAAAACAGGCAGCACAGAAATAGGCCTATAATTACTTATAATATGCTTATTACCCCCTTTATATATAACTGCGACTTTCACCAACTTCATACTTGCAGGAAAATGTCCGGACGATAAAGATAAATTATATATGTGTACGAGACATGGCGCGATGACGTCCATTACAAATTTTACTGGTTTTATCTGTATCTCATTTATATCAATACTCTTGCTGTTCTTAAGCCCCAAAAATATGTTAAAGACCTCTTGTTCGCCGGTGAGATTTAGAAAAAAAACTTTCATCGACACGTTTGGCAAACGAAATGGCGTCGCCATTGTAGGCAGTCTCGTGTGTACTTGAAAAGTAGTTATTAAACCATTCCGCCAAAGTCGTACCTGACATAGCTTGACCATCTATAATTAATTCACCTATACAAGAAAAAACCTGATTGCGATTTGAGACTTCATTAATATTTTTCCAAACAACATCCGGGCGTTGCTTAGGGACAACTTTGAATATTTGCTTATAGTACGACGATTTTGCTTTTCCGAGCTCAGACGTTAATTCATTCCTAGGTTTTTTGAAACGCAATAACTTGCTTTGGTCTCTTGATCTTAAAAATGCCTTGTATAAGCGATCTTTCTTTTGCATCATTTTTATGTGCACAGGGGTAACCCAAGGTTTTCTTATTTTCTTCTTTACTGTAATAGTTCTGAACGTAAAATGTGTGTTATAGAGCTCTTTGAAGATGTTTAGAAATTTATTGTATACATTATTTGCATCTAACTAAGAGAAGACAGGCATCCAATCATAGTTTACGATTGCGTTCCTAAATGCCAATAAACATTTATCTGACATTTGTCGAAAGTGACCGTGGACTTCGTATTATCTTTTGAAGATTCATATTTAAATAAGGACAAAAAAATTGGAACGTGATCACTGATGTCCCAGCTAATTGTACCGGCCACTGACTTTGGTTGAAACATTTGTTATGAATAGGTCAATGGCGTTTGACCAGGCACGTAGCCAGGGGGGGGGGGGGGGGGGCATGGGACCCGGCCCCCCCCCCCCCCCCCCGAAATGTTCCATTTTGCTGGGACCTACTCAAAAACCTCCCCCTCATACAGCATTTTGTCATAAGCGGGCCCCCCCCCCCTCCCCCCCTTCCCCCCGAACCAAAATCCTGGCTACGTGCCTGCGTTTGACGTAGATAATGTAATTCTGGTCGCGGATAAAATAACGTTATGAAATCCCATAGAATTTTACGTATTACTGAGCGTTCTTGTTTCATGGGAATCATCTAATATATTTACATTGAAATCGCCCCCGAGGATCAGGCGGTAGTTATTTACTGATATGTATTCCAAAACGTTCTCAAGAAACGAAATAAAATTGCCGAAATCCGCCGAAGGTGGGCGGTACAAAACAGTCACAATGTTACTTCCACATTTTATGCTTAATACTTCATACTCGCTTGTAATTAAAGAAAAACCCTCGAGTAATTCATACGCAATAGAGCTTTTCACATGAAATGAGACACCACCACCGCGCCTATCTTTGCGGTTCAGAAAGAAATGCTTGTAGCCCGGCAGGACAAGCATGTCAGCGTCCTGCTGATACCAGGTTTCCGTGAACATTAAAATATCAAACCATACGCGGCAACGATCCAAAAATGATATAATTGAATCATGTTTATTTTTTACAGAACGAGCGTTTAAGTGAAAGACATGAGTGGCATCTCTATATAGATAGTAGACACTGATGTACGTTATCGGGCAAAACAAGCTCTATGTATTCTATGAAAATATGAAGAAAGAAAAATACTGTAAAGTAGCAAAGATAACTTATCGAATCTTCTCGACGTCATCCTCGTTGATAATTTGAACAAGTGGAGAGCTTTCCGCAAAAATTTTGTCGTTTCGTACCCACACATAGCTCCAATTGCGCTGACGGTTTTTTTTTCGATCGCTTTTCCAAAAACACGCTATAAAGTGGGGCAAAGATGTTCATTTACAAATACAGGCGCGTCTGTGTCAAGGCCTATATCGGAGTTTAAGAGACGCTTCTTTTTAGTTTTATAAAGAACGGCGTCGCGCTTTGCGCGGTTTATGAACTGCAGTACGATGTTCGACTTTCCAGCATCGCGGGTCGGCACCCGGTGACACGCCGCGATGTCCGCTTGAACGATCGGTTCACCGATGAACTCGCCTAGCTTTCCCATCAAATCTAGAAGCCCCTCACTGTCACGTTTCACGATCCCTTTGATTTCCAAGTTTGCATTTCTTGAGTATTGTTCTGTTTCGGGCCCCCTCCGGCCCGCACTCTCTTGCCCCTGCGCGAAGCCCGATATTAATTTTTCGATGGTGGAGGCGGCTTCGCAAGAGATCCTGCATGACCTTTAATGACAGCGAATTGAGTAGTGCCTAAGCGCACACGGGGGAGAAGAAACCCCGACGTTGAGTGATTGACTCTACCTAACTTTTCTTTACCTTTTTTTTTCAACACATCCCGCAATTGTCTTACTCTTCCAACGTCCTGCATCGGTCAAAGCAGAAGCTTCCGTAACGTGGCACGTTCCTGGTGATGCCTAGAGAACAAATTCAAACTATTTTGTGAGTAATCTACAAAAATTAAGGTGCTGCATTGGAAAGGTAGCACAGTGACTATATAATCAAACAAATACAACACCCTAAGGACCAAACGCGCTGCACAGCGAAATTTTGATAGGTAATATCAGACACACCACTGATAAAAAGAGCTCACGTGTTATTTTTGAGATCTACCAAGATTGTTTTGTATAAATATAAAGATATCTTCACTGTTTCGGTCATAAATGAGTCGACCAAGATATAAAGAAGCGTTTCGGACCTTTTGGCACGTTGGTGACTGCGCCAAAAACTTCCTGACTTGCGGTCGCTCCGGTCTCGTGTGTCGGCTTCCCAACACTGGTGTCGAATTGCATCCGCCGGCTCCTTCGGATGTTTAGTTTCAGTACGTGGAGTATACTAGGCGGCAGGTGCCTACGTAACACACCTCAATGTTTATAGTGCGCCACGCTGCCTTGGCGTTAATACGAGCAGGTTTAAGCGATAACCCCCCCCCACACACACACACCCTAACGGTAATCGAGTGCGAAATGGACCTGGTTACGCATTTTTTTTAAAAATAATTTAAACAAAATAATGCAACATATAAGAGCGCAGCTCTTAGGTTCCCGTTTCCGGCTTAAGCGGCGTCGGCGTCGGCGTAACCGCGCGGTGCATTATGGGACGCGTGACGTCACTGATGACGTCATCGGCATCGTCATCGTCACTGATGACGTCATCGGCATCCGCATCGTCACCGTCATCATCAGTGACGTCACTGATGACGTCATCGGCATCCGCATTGTCATCGTCACTGATGACGTTACGGCATCGTCATCGTCACGTGACTCCCCCCCCCCCCGAGGTCACGTGACTCCCCAGGTCACGTGACCCCCCCCCCTCTCGAGGTCACTTGACTCCCCCCTCCCCCCCCCCAGTACCCTTCCCTCCTCCTCCTCAATGGCTGCGCTCTAATTCGGCGTTACAGGGAGTTGTAAACGGCTTTCACTTTTTTTGCATTTATGAAATTACCGATTGTGAAGGATCCACCGGATAAAGTTAGAAAAAAAAATCGAGGATGATAATTGTTTTTATTGTTGATTAGCGTAGAGGTTTGGGCTAGCCGGTGTGCAGACATAATTAAAACAAAACAGCGTAAAGGCGAGGACAAAGTAAAAGGTGACCGACAGGATTTTCGCTCAGCGCTGTGTCCTGTCGGTTACATTTTACTTTGTCCTCGTCTTTGCGCTGTTTTGTTTTTAATTATGTCTTATTGAAGCACATAATTGATGCCTTTGTTTTACTTTTTTCAATTTTCTGGAAAACGTCGGGCGCAATGAAAACTATATTTGCAGTAGTAGAACCCTATATGTATATTTTTTTTTCTTTCCAAAAAATGTACAAGCGGGTGTTTACCCGGACCCACCGCTGCCACTGAGTCGAGCAATGACTTCGATATAGCTCCTATTTGACACATAATTTAAAATTGCAGGTTGAAGGTTTAATTATAAAGTGTGCTAAACATTCGCCGAAAAAATGCCTTATTACGAAAGAGTTGCTCAAAGAGCCAAGTTCGCCTTTTTATTTCTTTTTAAGTATATGATCAGATAAAATATATTTGACTAATTCTAATAGTGAGGTTTGTTTACGTTCGGCGTAAAAAAATTTAATAACGTAGAAAATTGTATTTTTTATTCCAGGTGCCTTCAAAGTTGCGCCAACGCGCACTGATGGGGAAAGTCGTGTTTTCAACCTCACCTTAGGTACAATTTTTTCTCACGAATACAAGAAAGTTTCTTGCAAAATTAAGGTTTTTACCTTTGTGTGGACACATTTCTCTACCCCATAAAAAATGTTTCTGAGAACAAAAAAATAGGCGTGACACCACTATGATCGTTCTGATCTGAACGCACCTCAGCAATCAATTACTATGAACGACGTAATCTTCGCGAGGACCTAATTTTCATGAATTTCGCGAATCGCCTGCAATTCGCGAAAAATAGGTACCGCGAACAATTCCGTAAAAATGTAAACACATTGCAATCCATATTGAGATCCCACCGTGTCGCAAAAATTAGAACCCGGGAAATATTCCGAAACTTCAGCTTTCACCTAAATCGCGAAATAGTGAGCCCGCGAAAAATAAGTCGTTTACAGTATATGTTTCGGAAAGAGCTAAAATTATTGAGTTGAGTTTTTTTACGTAAAAAAAATTCCCTCTCGGTCTGTGCGTCACTCGTCCATGTTGCACCAACGTTGGACAGTTTTTTTCTCCCCCCTAAAAAACAAAAAAAAAAAACAAAAAAACCAAGATGCCAGAAGGATTAGAATGTCAACGCGCTCATTGACATTTTGACTGTCGACCTGCCGAGAGTGCCTCGTTTCCACTTTGGACTTATGTATACATTTTTAATTTTGTAATAGAACGTTTAAAAAAAAAAAAAAGTAACGTGAAGAGTAATCAAATACTTTCTGGTAATTTTTGAATTACTTTTGTGATGCAGTAATAGATTACTGTACTCAGTTACATTTTTTCAATAAAGTAATTGTAGTTGTAATCGTTTTTTTTTTTTCTCAGTGCGCGTACAAGACTGCAGCTTTCTGACTTTGATAACATATCGTTGCACGCGTAGCCCAAGCTGGCTGAAGGCAAAGAGCAAGAGCTGGAGGCGGACTGGGTTCTTAACCTCCGACTTAACTTCTCCATAAAAACCATTAGTCCTAGGTATTTTCAGATCGCTTCCACTTTTTCAAGTCGCGGATATCTGCCGCATCTTCCCCATAGGCCATGCGCGGTAAGTTTGCCCGCAAAGCCCATGCCCGGACACACGCACTCAGGCTCGCAAGCACAGCCTCTTAGCGGGACAGCGGGTGTTTACCCGTACCCACCGCTGCCGCTGAGTCGAGCAATGACTTCGATATAGCTCCTGATTGACACATAATTTAAGAATAGCAAACATCGGGCTCCCGCGGGGGAAAAAAACTATTGATCAAGGATAAGCAAACTCGGGCACGCGCCCGCCGTCTTCATAACCTGCTGGGAAGGCGGCTCCGAGAGCTTCATCGGTGCCCCGAATGTTTGCCGAGTTGCTACACCCGCGGCATAGGTGTCGAGTGGTGCGAGCCTTTCGCGGGAGCCTGGCGGCCGCACTTCAGCTCGAGATAACTCTTGCATCTCGAAGGCACCTCGCACGCTCCCTCTCTCCCTGCCTTCGCTGAGAAAGGAAGCAGAAAAGTCGAAATAAGGCGGCCCGTTTTCTCGGTCATATAACTAACGTCGCGCGGCCAAAGTGCACGTGACACTAGAAAATAAACGTTCCTGTTCAAAGTTGTTTTATATTTTTAATCTATTTGCCTCAGTACGTTGCCCATGACAATTGCCAAAAAAAAAAAAAAACTCAAGCGCGCGCGCATAAAAAAACAAATGCAACTGCGTTGCGTCTCTTTTTTTTTTTTTTTCGTTCTGTTGATTCCACAATTGACGATGATTGAATAGGTCTGTGTTCCTTCAGACTTAATTCGGTTTGAATTTATGTTTGTGAGAAGGCAAACCCCTGCTTCATCCGTTTGGCCTTTCGCTGCCGTGGCTCTTTGCCCTTAGCGAATTCTGTTTCCTTCTGACAGCGGCGCCGCGCGATCCATCACCGGTAAACTGTATTAGCGAATGATATACAGTGTCGCGCACCGATACTTCCTTTTCGTGGTCGGTGCTCGTGACGCAACCAGCGAATAGCCGGCTCGTGCCACGGTCAGTCAAGTGCTCGAGATTCCAATGTGTTCCTGATTTTGAGAGAGAGAGAGCTGCAGAGGGTGACTCTCAGTCCCCCACGAACGTTCGCCATTCGCTGGAATGCCGCGGGTCAAGAGTAGTAAATTTAAATTAATATTTCTACCACCGACAACTTGAGAAGTGATGGTGAGGAATAGAACCTGATGCATGCATACAACCTAACGTAAACGCGAGTAAATTAGTATATAAGTATCGTGATTCAAAGAATACAAAGCAAGCATGAAAAAATAAAATAAAAAGATACTAGCGTGTTAATGATTATTCCGTTAACTACAGTGTTTCCTAACCTAACCATCAATGCACGGAAGACATCCATTTAAATCTTGCATTTATTTACGAACAATCAAACAAGCGCTGCCATTGGGAAGTAAATAATAATAATAAAAAAATTGTAAACTGAGAAAAGTGCACACTACGCGAAGAATAGCAAACGGCTGGGTGATTGAGTCCCGTGTTTCTTCTGTGTGGCGGATAACATTCCAGATATGTCGCTGAACACCGTGCAGCCCCGAATTAGGCTCTACATTGTCAACCGTATCGTCTATAAGGCAGTTTGAAATAGCCGTTTTCGACAACATCGGTTGAACTCGAGTGGATGGATGCTTGGCTGCGCAGAGAAATAAGACTTCGCTTTGTGCCTAGTTTTCGCCGAGATCGTATCGTCTCTCGTTGAATTTGCTATTACATAGATGAACACAATATCAGCTGTGATTGAAAGCCCGCTTATGCGGTAGTCGGCACTGTAGATGAGTATCGAGGTTATTTATCACTCGGTTGAGTCAAGATCCACGGTGTATCTAAACTGGTTTAGGGAGTATTCTTATCGATTGTTATTTGGCTTCACGGCGGTCGACAGACTGCTGGACCTCCATCTCTGATCGCGAGGAAGTCGACCTGCTCAAGAGGTCTTGCCATCGGCCGGCATCGCTGCTCCATTCATTCCGATTTAAACTCCGAGTACGATCAGGATAGCGAAAAGTTAGAGTGCCTGATCATGTTTTGAAATAACGAAACGCTGGTCACTTTAGGTGAAAGCGAG
Source organism: Ixodes persulcatus (assembly GCA_013358835.2). Lineage (NCBI taxonomy): Eukaryota > Metazoa > Arthropoda > Arachnida > Ixodida > Ixodidae > Ixodes > Ixodes persulcatus. Next base: position 189,682 of record JABSTQ010010904.1, read on the forward strand.
ATCAAATGAGAAATAAGCAGACGTGAGTATTTTATAACTTCGTTCCGGGCGACAAATGGCCACCAGACACGAAGATCATGAGTTTAGTTCATGAATTCATATCATACTCGGTCTTCACGGACGCAAATTTGTGTAATCACTACGGCATGATCTTGGAAAAGAGTCTCCTGGACGCATCAGAGCGGCAGCTGAAATTTCGCTAAGATACTTAGCTTTTTCAGGTCCTCAAGAAGAAACCTTTTCGCTAAACTTAGGCTGCCACTTTGGGTCTTTAAGGGTTTTTTTTCAAATTCTTCCTAGTTCTTATCGTCTTCGACCACCTTCGTGCTTTGTTGAATTTACTGCACGATGCATAAAAGGACTATAGCAGTCACACTACAGCGGTCGAGTTGACTCTCTAGAGCGCCGACTTTTCAAGGCATGGCTTCGCGAGCTCATTCATTCAACCAATTTGCCAACGAAGGGCCTTTATTCAAGGACCCAATTTAATATCTGCCTTGTACATTTTATTGAAATAAGGTCCTCCCTCTTCAGTTTTTTTTTTTTTTTTCGTAATGAATTCTACAGATTTTGTGCTAGTGAGGTACTCTTGTGTCCTGTGGGGTTTCACCTATCTTACTGCATCGCGAGGTAGTTCCCACTCCGTAGCTCGCTGTTGAGGACATGCTACGGCCGGGTCCGTCCGAAGGCTCCTGTAGGCTACGATGAAGAGGAGTCGCTCCGAGACACAGGAATTCAGAGAAAGCGGATTTATTGGCGTTTCGCCACTACACTCGCCCGTCGGCCAAACAAATGAAAGAAAAGAACGGAAAATGTCGGCGCTGTTGTATCATAGAGATTCACCTGGAGGGGCCCACGCTACCGCCCGCACTAGGCAGATTCGTGGGAAGGGGGGAAGCTGCAAAAAGAAAGAGGCTCCGAGGACCAGAGCCTCCCCCAACGAGAGAGTCCCGGCCACCGTTCGGGGACGGCTTATCTAGCCTACGGGAAATGGACTTCGCCCGGGGTAGCTGGTGTGGCGTAGCCCGCAGATGGGTCGCGTCTACAATCAGAACCCAAGGGTATGCCGGAGGCAGGTTTACCCAAAAGGGCGAGGGAGACACCACCCTCTTCGAGAAATGTGGCCTCGCCTCGTATCCGGGAAGCCGCCACCATAGCGGTCCCTCACGGCCTGCATGTGCTAGGCCTAGACAAGGAGACGGGGAACACGTGGTTCCCACAGCACTTCTCTAGGTTTACGTCGCAGTAGGCTGTCGGCGCATCCACCTTTAAGTTGCCGACAGCAACTAAAAATCTGCTCCTCATACGTCAGCGCACGTTTCCGACTGCGTTCCATTTGAACAATTAAACCTCCTAATCTGAAACATGACTTCAATTTGAACGAGTTTTACGCGACCACGCAAAGCTAATCCCCGTGGATGTTGGAAGTCTCGGTAGCGACCGAGACGGCAATAAAGCGCGACGGCACGTCTTCTGCTAGGACGCCGGAGCGGGCCAAGCGAAAGGGCTCGAACAAAGGCAGCCCCTGGCGAGGAAATGGCGCCAATTTACGACAGCCAGCACACGTCCATAAAACGACGTCCGCCGCCCCTCACCTCGGAGTGGCGGTTACGACACCCGCACCGCCAAGCATGTGGCTGTGTCCCTCTCCGGTCACGATTCCCCTTCTCGCATTTGACATTAGACGAGCGCCAACCAATCTCCCAGCGGACTCCATACGGGCCGGCAAATGCGTGCATATTTATCTTTCATTGCCGCCGCAAGAGCGAGATGCTCGATAAGAGGCAGGCACGCTCCTATAAATCATGTTCCCCGCGGAGTGACCTCAAGCGAGAAGGCCCGAAGGCAGGCTTCAGAAGCCGCCCGTCCGGCGGACAATCCAGGCTCTGGTTGCAGCTCGCGGTGAGGTCCCGTCGCACGGCACGCACCCTTGTGATACTTTATCTCGTTGCACCCTCGGCATGCCTGGCCCCTGGCCGGCCGTTCATTCGGACGGAAACTTGATTGGTTAGCGAGGAAACAACGGGCGGGCTACTCCTGCTCGCCTGGCCGTGATCGCGCACGCAGTGCGCGTGCAGACTCTTTTGGCCGCTGCTGTTGCTGCTGCTGCTGCTGCTGCTGCTGCTGCTGCTGTAGCTGGATGCTCCGCCACGACGTGCTCAGACCGCACGCAATCGGCGACCGGATAAGATTGTCAGCTCGCAGAAATCATCCATTTGGATTGTGGACGTGCCGTAACAAATCGTCCCACGTCGTGGCTTTCGAGCGGGGCGACCGCAGTGCATTGTGCACTTGAGTGGGTGCGGTGGACGCGTACTGCACGCGGGGCAGATGAATTCACCGCAGGCGCGGGACTGCGCCTTGGTCATTTGCGTCGTCCGCAAGCTACCTTTTGCTTTTGCCACGCGCGCGAACGATCATTTTGCGGTTGAACCGTAGGCAGGGCTTCGCATCAGTCTTTCCTGGCTGCATATATATGACCGGTATGGCGAGAGCTTGCTGGCAGACGTGCTCTCAGCCCACGCGACTACGTGGATTTCGTATTTCGGCCAAACTGTGCTGGACCACTGGCGAGAAACAAAATCAGCTCAAATCCAACCTGTCGTAAACATGAGTAATGATAAGGATGTCCGCAATAGCGTACCATGTTGATGACTTGGCACGCCTTCAAAGAACCGTTCGTCTGGAGCATTCGACGTCGACGTTCGACAGCTTAGTCAAGGGTTGTAGATCGAGCGGCGAGCTTGCACCAATCATGACTTAGAAGTTGAAGGATATCAACTGGACTAGCGTGGTCGACAAGCAAGCCATTGTGTCATAGTTCTAGCTTTCAAAAGTTTCTCTGAATGTTCTTTTTTTAATCACCTAACGGGCAAGCTCACCGGGACGTTAAACTTGATCAATTCACGAGAAAAGTAATTACCGGACGCTTCGTGTCATTCGGTAAATACTTTTTGTCTTGACTATTTTTTTAATATTTTTAGCCCTTATGTGCTGTTAAGCTGATGGTCAATGATCAGAATGCTTACAACATTGGTCTGTACCTGTGTATGTGTCCGGTCGCTGCATACACAGATGTGTGACGCGTCATGTAGGTGCGAAGCTACGGAAAATAAATACACTTTTGTATATACATATATATATATATATATATATATATATATATATATATATATATATATATATATATATATATATATATATATATATATTGTGCGCTTAAACTGTTTGCTTGCATGCACCATGAACGGGAAGCCCAAATCTTGGCATACGTGTTACTAAAGGGCTGTGGCAAGCAAAAAACAAACAAAAATCACATACACAAAGTTTGTCACTAACACTGTACTTGATATTTCTCGTTCTTGCTCTTAGTCTTGCTCTTGTTCTTGCTTCGTTTTATTGAGCCTCAATTAAGGTACTTCAAGAGACTGGGAACCCAGTCATGATACCGTGGTCACGTGCCACTATTAACGCGTTTAAATTCACATAAAACGTTTTATATTTATTTTGACAAGACTAATAATTTATAATCTTGCACCAGAAAAGAGTGCCCTCTATGCGAAAAACGAGAAAAATATTTAGAGCATTCCACTAACGTATAAAGGCTGAACTCCATGGAGCGAATTATGTGACGAATAACTGGCGAACGCCGCCCGACGGCACGCTCGTTTTGCGCGCGACGTAGCAGCCACTGTGTAGATTCCACGCGCAGAGCAAAAGCCGCCGTCCAAAATTCGTCGGTTATTCGCAGCATATTCGTCCCATGGAGTTCAGCCTTAAAGACAACGCGTCGTCTTAAACCTCCAAATAACAATCACTAGATGGAAGGAGGATGCAGTCATGCGTAACATGCGCAAAATATAAATGAAAAAAAAAATGTTTCTAGATTTTGCGCAGTCTCGTAAATTTTCATCATCACCTGCACGCGTGCCGGATATTGACGCAACTGCTGTTGTGTGCACACGTTCGTCAAGCTTTAAGCTGCATATACTCCCTTCTCTTCTCTATAGGAGGCTATGGTTGTACCCCTGCCCATTCATCAAGAGGTGACTAATCCGGAAGAGAACCTAGCCTTAAAAGTGGAAGCGAAGAGCGATCTCGCAGCACACTGCTCAATCTCCCCCGGTCCAGCTCACTCCGAGCATCGCCCACGCGACCAACTCGAGCGGAGGCCCCCGCGGCGGCGAAGGCCAGCCACTTCGGCAACACTCATTAGCTATGTCGGACAAGGGACGTGATGCGACTGGCGCCCCGCTTGACACGTGTTTAGCAATCTCACCGCCGCACTGCACGCACGCCAGCCAGCCGGTCTGGCCACGCAGCAGCCCGGCTATCTACGAGAGCGTCCCGACACGCGGGCAGGAGGCATAACTCGGCCGCGGGAAGCTGCAGCGTCCCGCCGGGCTCTGGCCAAGTGGGGATGGACAGGGCAGCCAATGGCGGGGCCATAAAAAAAGAGCCGCTTTTTATGTAAAGGTCGTGATATCCGCGTCGCAGCCTCCCCGCGCCGTCGGTCCTACCGCGAGCCACAACGTGTACGCCGTAATAAGGGCCGGCGGGTCGCAATCCGAGCCAGGCTCGCGAAGTTCTTTTTCTGATCCGCGCGCCGCTGCAGAACGATTCCAGGGACGATGGAAGCGGCAGCGAGGCAACTGGACAGAGATGTCCGCACGCACTAGACGTAAGCCGGAAGCTCGGGTCAGACAAGGTCGCTCCTCGGGTCTCCCCGCATCGCGTGATGAATTTATTCGAGGGACACCTTCCGCGCTACGTCCGCGAGCGAGCTCTCGGAACAGTCGGTCGGGAATCGTGCCGAGCGCATCTTTTTAAGATAGCTATAGCAGGAGAATTCCGAGTGCGCCGAAGACGGCGAGGGGGTGCCCGCCATTTGAAAGAGGCAAATAGCTCTCTCGACGATCATCGCGAGCGAATGGGAGCTGGAGAAAAGGTCGGCGATCGCGGGTCTCGCTGTCGCCGTAGACGCCTGAGCCAATTACGCTGCACCTCCGGAGCGAATACTCACTTAGCCAGCTGCTCGATCGCCATAGTGAACACTCCCGGCAGGCTCCGTGGCCCCTTTCGACCGGACCTGGTCGTCAGCCCAGATTGCAGAGTAATGACCGCTCTCCCGAAGCGCAAACAACGGCGAACCCGCCTTCCGCCGATAGCCTCGCAACAGCAACAAAACGCTCAGAGCATCGTTTACGACTCGTATAGTGACCACGAGACTGCGAACGAGAAGGCCGAGAGACCAGTGCGCGGGCGCGATGTGCTCGCCACCATTTCTCAGGAGGGCCACGCGGCGGACACGGGACGTGCTTTTCAACGACACCCCAGCGAAGGGCCGAGCCCGTCCGCGTCCTCCGCCCCCAAAATTAATCGAGGCCCGCTCGCAGAACACTCGGCAGGACAGTGTCTCGATGCGCCCATATGAAATATGCTCGCCGTGCTCGGGGGCCCCTCGCACCGCGGCGTCGCGCTGTAATGGCCGCGATGACGGCTCTGCTACCGAGCGCGATCGCGGGCGTCCTCCCGCTGCGGCCGGCTCGTACGCCCTGGCTCCGTCCCCCGAACCAAATGGACCCGGCCGAGGGGATGGCCCTGCGCGGACCGCCGAGCTTCGTACTTCATTAAACCTAACAGCTCGCATTCGCAGCCCACCGCGCCTCCGCCCATAGAAGAAGTTTAGAACGTTTGGGCTCTACCGGCTCCACATCACCCACGGCGTGTACCTCGGCACCGACTGAGCAGACGAAAATTTTTGTTTGGCCGCTTAACCGGACGCATTTTTTTTTTTTTTTTGCACGGAGATTTCGGTTGCCTTATGCACATAATTGATGCGATGCAAACATTCCGTTCAAATTGAGAGGTTAAAAGATCTCTCTCTCTCTCTCTCTCTCTCTCTCTCTCTCCATCTCTCCTTTGCCTCTCTATTTTCGCCGTCATTTAGAAATATTCTCCTGCCGAAAAAACTTTTTTATTTGTTATTTGTTTAGCTCCATTAGTAACGTGCTTCATCGCAGTATATTTGTTTTTTAGGTCTATCTTTCTTGGACGAAGAATTCTCATCCCCTTCATGCGGCGGTAAACTTGACAATGGATCATCATTTGAGGGCAGTTAAAGACCATAATCGGGGAAGCGCAGCATCATTGCTTCCGACATTCGTTTAAATAAAGCAGAAAAATAGTTGGAATAGGCTCATAAAGCATTCCTTGTTTTATAGAGAGCGCGGGAAAACGAATTTATGTGTATGGTGTTCAACGTTCTTTCACAACTGATGCTTTCCACAAATCTCCATTGCTGCAGGCACCCCCGCAAACGACCAACCCTCGGCGCTCGTCCCCGACCAGCGCGCGACTGCTCGAGCTGCAGGTCCGACGAGCCGGGAAGTGAAGCGCTGCTCTCGTTGCCAACCCGAGTGCGCTATACTATCCGCTGAGCGGGCAGCGGCATCCCAAGCCAGGACCGGGGGTCAAGCGGGCGCTCGATCTCGACAACGAGCCCGAGTGACGTTGGTGTGGTCGAGAGAGCGATGGAAGCCTGGGCCCTTCCCGAGCCTCGAAGGCGCCCGCGCGAACAGATCCGTTATCCACGCGCCCGCCTCGCGTGCTCCGGTTAGGCGACGCTGGCCCATCGGGCGCCCGAGAGCGAGCCGCCCGGGCCCCATCGTTCACGGGCGACCAGCCTGCCCGGCCAGGAGCCTGTGGGACGGCCGCTTGATTCATCGCTGCGCCTCCGCCAGTTCCCGCCGGTGCTGCGTGACCCCAGCCTCCCGCTCCTCCCCTCGACCTCTTCTTGACTCGCTTGTTGGCGCCAAGGGCGAGTAGGACGCGATAACATCTGTGTGCACAGCGGCTTGGGGGCCCATCTGTTTGATCGGCGTGCGCTGCCCAACGGACCCCGAAGGAAGATGAATACAACGCGCTTGGGATCCGCTAAAGGGGCAAATGAACGCTCTTTGGTAACGCACCGGGCCGCCAGCGAACGGTCCTCGACCCATACTACGTCCTCCGTGCGCTCTGCGGTCAGCCCGTGCGAGACGCGCCCGCCGGTGCGGGAGCCAGCGACAACCGAGCGAGACGCAGCGGAACAAACTCCCCCGGGACACGCGGGCATGGAGCTTCCAGGTGGTCTATCCATGTTTAAATATGGCGTTCTAATAGCGTTAGCCAAAACTAAACAAACATCTACTTCCTGCAAAGTGCTACACAGACAACCCTTATCTAGACCGGTTGCTCAACCGCAATTTTGCGTGAACATGAGCGTGGTCCGCGCAACATTAAACCCGCCGAGCCCGCGATTGAACCGGTTCAAAATGCGCTCTATACGAACTTTTTTGTTAGCCCTCACGTAAAAACAAACGAACGCATGATTGAAGGCGATTACTACGGTAAGTCCCTTTAATGAGGCGAGTTGAGCACGCAGACCTCCCGGCGCATATGGACATCTCTGCTTCAATGTCTACGCACTTGGCCAGGCGGATTCCAGACTGCCTATAGAAAGCGCGTGTTTACGAAACTGATAAAGTATGCCGGCTAATCTCAGTAATCTGTTTGTCCATGCTATCAAGCGCACAAGCTTCCTTCCTTGTCTTGGAAAGGATGTTGACACTGATACCCTGCCCATCTAAAACACAGAGTGAAAAAAAAAGAAAGAAAAACAGTTGCAACAGCTGTGTCAAACAAAAACGTGTGCCACCATTTCTTTGTTCGTGTACATACTTTATTTTTGGGAGACGGACATGACGCTTCTCGTTCGCATCCTGTCATTTCACTACACTTTTTAGCGTTCAAGATTGGGAGAGAATGTGCACTTGCCTCTACACCTTTTCCACAAGGGTGCAGCCATCTTGAATTTCGTCACTTCTGGTATGCGTTGTGGGAGCCACGTGTCCCCCGTCTCCCTATGAAGGCGTAGCACATGCAGGTCGTGGGGACCGCGATGTCGGCGGCTTCCGGGATACGAGGCGAGGCAGCATTCCTCGAAGAAGGCTGTCTCCCTCACCCTTTTGGGTGAATCTGCTGCTGGCACACCCTTGGGAGTGATTGTGGACGCGACCCATCTGCGGGCTAAAGGCTGAACTCCATGGGACGAATATGCTGCGAATAACCGACGAATTTTGCCCGGCGGCTTTTGATCTGCGCGTGGAATCAACACAGTGGCTGCTACGTCGCGCGCAAAGCGAGCGTGCCGTCGGGCGGCGTTCGCCAGTTATTCGTCACATAATTCGTTCCATGATGGAGTTCAGCCTTAAGCCACACCACCTATCCCGGGCGCGTCCATTTCCCCCCAAAACCCCCGGAAAAAAAAAGGGGGGGGGGGGGGAGAGGGGGAGATACTCTGTTGCTGGGGGAGGCTCTGGACCTCGGAGCCTCTTTCTTTTTGCAGCTTGCCCCTTCCCACGAATCTGCCTAGTACGGTAGCGTGAGCCCCTCCAGGTGAATCTGTCTGATACGACAGTGCCGACATTTTCCGTTCTTTTCTTTTATTTGTTTGGCCGACGGGTAAAATGTGGTGGCGAGACGCCAACAAACCCGCTTCCTCGGAATTCCTGTGTTTCGGAGTGACTCCTCTTCATCGGAGCCCACGGTAGCCTTCGGATGGACCCGGTCGTAGCAGTCCTCAACAGCGAGCTTCGGAGTGGGATCTACCTCGCGGCGCAAAGGTGTTCACAAAAAATGCGTGTTTGTCACACATTCTTGTTTTGCCTCATTTATATTTTCTCGCATATTCAAGGTTGAATCGTTTTATTATTTTTTTTCGTTCCGCATACCGGATACGGAACCCACGTGACTGAGAACGAAGGGAAACGAAAAATGTCTATGCTTCGTTCCAGCTTAAAGGGACACTGACAGGGTATTCATGTTCGCCAAGGTTTTTATTTGTACATGACACATAAGAGCCCAACCACTCAGAACACAATTTGCGGCTCGAAATTTGTATTCTCTCCCCCCGAAAACCGCCGATCGCGAACCCCCGGTTTGAGTCGCGCTCACTCTCTTACCCGTGGTCGCGGGCCGCTTTCTAAGGTTTAAACCCAACCACCAAATATAACCAAAGTCGTGGGTCATCGAAGGCACATGCTCAATACTAGAAATGGACAAAAAAATATGACATTCATTTTTTGTGGCATCTAAAAAGCCGTAAATACGTTGATTGAAGAAAACAAAAAGTTGCAGAGCCACGTGACTTCCGCCAACTCTCTCCACCTCTATATTTCTTCTTTCTCCCCAGTCCAGTTTCGGTTTCGGTTCCGAGCAGTTGCGATTTTTGACCTTATTAAAAATATACGTGATGCTTTAGTAAACTTTTGATTGGTAGTGTTCTGACACCATATTGAATCGCCTGGCAAAAAACAAAACAAACATTTTGGGGGTTGTCAGTGTCCCCTAAATTCCAGACTCAGTCGATGCTACAAGCGCGGGCATGCGGCCCTGAACAGTGTCTGCACTGCACGAGAGCGCGTGCTTGGCAGGGACGCTGAAAGCCCGGAGCTCGCACTTGTAGAATCTGCTGCGTCTGGACTTAAGCTGAAATCCTGAAACAAATTGTAGAAACGGCTTATAACGAACGCCACGGGCATCTATACTCCGTTCAACCCAAGCTGACAGTGTGGGGAGGCTGCATGCTCGTTGCACAATCAACAAATGCGAAAAATGTTGCCTCGACGGAACGCTACCTGTAGGGTGCCTCATAGCGGCGGATGCGGGCAGTGTTTGAAGCAAAATGTCGGTTCATATTTTTTCATTCATTACGACAAATTTTATCTTTGTGATTCACCGCCAAAGGCGCTGCATTTACGGTGTGCTCTTGAGTGGCCGCACACGGCTGTGTTAACTGTTAAGGTTGTTGACAGGCACGCTGTGCTCTTGAGTGGCTGGAAGGGTGAGGCCGCTCCTTCGTGGGAATTCGTGGCACGATGTCAGCTGATCGGGCAGGAGCTTACTCATTGTATTGACATGTTCTGCTTAGTCGTTCGATCGAAGCCATTCCAGTTCCATTTAGAAAAGGCGCCGTTCTCTAATAATCCACCGGCACCGTGGCTTATGCGCTACCAGTGAAATCATGATGCAATTAAAAAACAACAGTCAGACCTTTGTCGATTGAAACAGAATTCACGCCGTGGAATTACACTGCACTGCAAATGACAATGCTCAATTTTGTGTGTTCTCGTTTCGACGCGATCGCGGAAGGCCCCCTGATTCTAAGGAGCTGCGATTTCAGGGTGCGCCTACCATTAAAACGGCGGGTGTCACGCCTCGTGTAGCCAAGTGTAGAGATGATGCCACGGCGCAAAATACGTATCTCGCCGGCGAAGTACCACCAAGTTCCACTAGAGGGTTGTGCAGGCTCAGAATGGCCAGTGCCCTTCATACTGGGAGAGTTCGGCACTCTTTAGAAGATACCGACAATCCAGCAACCACAGCTGGAAGTAATGCAGCCAGGAGGTGGCACCTTGCCTCCGCCATTTTGTGTTATCGAATTTCGAACCCACTCTGGATTAGGCACGCAAGCATGCTGTGACCCACCATTGTAATAAAATTGTTTATCGCTAATGTAAGTGTTTTTGGCGCTGCAAACGTAGCCAGGATCTCAAACTTACTTATCTGCTACGATCTCTTCAACTTATATGAGCGTAAACTTATTCCTCTTTTGTGAAAAGTGAATTTTGAATACTTTGAATATTTGGTCTCAAAAATGACTGCCGCAAAAATTCAGTGCCGCGACGGGGGCCACCTAGGAAATGCGCTGCTAACCTTTGCCCTCAATTGCCAGATTAATTTTTCTGTGGGAAAGGCATATTTCGTTTAAAACAAAATGAAATAAAGCTTATTTGTAAGTAATGTTTTTGGGGATCAATAAAGGATGGCCACGGCTTGAACGTAGTGGCCAATTGCAGGCACAACAAAGTGTCAGAGTACAAAAACTTGTGTTCATAAAACATCTACTAACAGCGCATTTGGACTACACGTACCGCACGTAAGTAGAGTGGCCAGAAGCAATATCCTCCATTTTGTGTTATCGTAAAGTCCGCTTGTTTAGCGGGCAACAGGCGCCACCCATCGGCCAAACTCTCGCAGTGCATAGTGCTTTGAGCATGGCACGCACTCCGCTGTTCGTATTTCTTTTGACCATGACTGTACCAGTCGCACATCTATTTATCTTTCACCACGTGATCCCGCTACCGTCAATACCGACGCGCGAGAGCGGGACCGATGAAAGGGAGGCCGCTGATTGGTCGTGGCTGCCCATCACTGTCAACTTAGGGGTCAACGCAGGACGGAATGATCGGACGCAAAAAACGTAATTTTCTCCCGCAAAAAAAAAAAAAAAAAAAAGAAAAATATTAAAGGCGCGCACGCGGAAAAACTGGTGTCAAGCGCGTCGGTGTGGACAGCAATTTAGGCAAGTTTCTACGTAGCAGTATACATTGCATGTCACATAGCCCGTCAATTAACGCTCTGCGAGAGTGTCCTAAAATTAGGACACGCCCCAGAAACGCACGAAGACCAAGTACTGCGAACGACTTCAAATTTCGTGACTGCCTGGTTTTTGCGAATTCCCCCCAAAATATCAAGAAGAATGAATCAGAACAATTTCAAAACATAAAAATACATAATTCTATATGTTATATAATACATGGCGTACCCTTTCTACTCGCGAAATTTTATATCCGCTAAATATTCTGGAAACTGACACATGCAAAATTCGCCAAATATAAAGCCCCCGACAATAAAGCCGTTTGCCGTGTTCGCTCCCATACAACACTCTGAAGAAAAAAAAAATTCATGCTGGGTGTTCAAGCCAGACACGCACTCGACTGAATCTTTCATTGAGCTTCCTCGCTAATTCGGGGCTGAACGAAATACTCGAACAATACTTAATCCTTAATTCCAAAACGCGTGAGGAAAATCACAGAGCAAGGTTGACACGGGGAAATCAGAAGTAGATAGAAAGGCAGCTGTTCATACATTTTATTTTACTTCATCTCTCGGACACGTATACCCATAGCGCATTCGTGAACCAAATATGACGTACAGTGTGCACCGGGGGGTACAGGCCTTTTCAATTTTTTGAACCACCCACGATTAATATACTTTCACAGTGAATGTCTGGATTACAAGCGTAATAAATTCAGGTAGAAAGTATAGGTTCCGCACCTGACTCGGGATCCAGGGAAAAAAAAAAGTTCCTGGATTTGGAATAATTGTGCCGAAGTAGCTCATTTATACAGAGGCCGGTCAAGCGGCGTGAGCTGTTTGCCGCTGACCGTCACGGGAGCCTCGCTGATCACGTAGTGGGTCTTGAAGGGCGAATGGCCGCCCTCGCTGGACGTGGAGCCGATGAACTCGAGGAAGCGCTCCGGCGAGCATTTCGACGAGCCGTACTTTCCGCACATGAACTTCATGAGCTTTATGCCGAGGACGATGGTGCGGGTGTCCTTGCAGGAATTGTAGACGCCCTCGGCAAACGTCTTGCTGATGGCGTACACGGACTCGACGACGTGGGCCTTGCCTTTCTCAGCGGACTTGGACGCGTTCACGGCGATGAAGTCGGACTGCTGCGGCGAGCAGACCGACTGGCAGATGAGGTTCTGGAAGTTGAGGTAGCAGGCGCTCTTCTTGCTCACACCGAGATTATTGATCTGCTTGAGGCTGCCAACGAAGGTTTTGAGTTGCTTGGCGTCGCAGCAGACGGGCACCTCCTTTCCGTCGGACGTGGCCAGGGCGGGGCAGGCGTTGGTTAGGTCGCTCTTCGCCATGGGCACGGGGTCCGTCTCGGCGCTGCAGGGCAGTTCTTTGTCCGTGTCTGCGTCCAGCGCGCATACACCGTACGTGACACACTTTGAGGCAAACGTGGACGATGCCAGCGCGGCAAGAAGGCTCAAGACGATCAGGGATCTCATGTTTGTGTCCGAACGGTGCGTGTGGGTGCTGCGAACGTCGGGGGATCCTCTATTTATACTGCGATACAGCGATCTGTGAACGGCAACAGCCGTGCGTGACGCACGTCGTCACCTGATTCTAGTGTGCCGATAGCGTGATATAGTAGAATTCCAGGCACAAACACAAAAGAATTTGGGAGGTGATGCAACGTAGCCGTGTAGATAACATACGATAACATACGACGTGAAATTCCAGGCGCAAATAGAAAAGAATATGGAAGGAGATGCAACGTAGCCGTTTAGATAATATACGATATTTTACTACCTTAGCTTGATCAATCTATCTAGATAGATTGTGTTACTAAGGCCATACTTTTTGTTCATGCGTCCGACACCTACACCACCCGACGATATGAGCTGAAACACCTGATTTGGACGTCTCCTGCGACTACCGTTCAAACAAATTCATTATTTCTCAAATTGTCATAAAAGTTCAAACATTGAAGTCCAAGCTTCGTGTTCCAAGTCAAGTGTGAACGAACTCTTCTTTAAAAGCTGGCAGGAAAACCGTATTGTCCGCGGTAGTACGTTTCCCAACGTGTTTATACAAGAAAATTTAAACAGTTTTACGACTTCTTTAACTTTAATCATTGCATTGAATGCTATGAAAAGTTGCGGTCTCAAAGCAAAAACGGTTATCGACGGTCACTATTTGAGTGCACGCGCAATTTGTGACGAGTTGGGAACAATATACTTCGATATGATGCCCCATTCCTGCTGGTATCAGATTTAACAAAACGCATAAAATAATAGATCGATACAGTAGAGTACATTCGTAAAAGACTGCGGATCCCGAATTTCGAATGGAAAGTAAATACATGGTTTAAAATATATTAACTTTCCAGTCACAAAAAATAATAATTAAAAAAAAACTTAATTTGAATTTTAATTAATGTTAGGAATTTAGGGGTTACGAAAGGGATACACTTTCCTAAAGGTGAGGACAGTTTGTGCTACAGAAATATCAGTGTACCGATTTACGGCAAGCAAGACGAAACAAAAATCCTACGGCATTATATGTGTAATCGGGAGGTAAGACCGAACAATTTCATACAACAGCATTCGCCATTCTTTGCAGTTATTATTCCTTTTAACCTCTTTAGCATCATTCCCTAACTGCGCACACTAGATAGCGCTGATCGATGGAATGGTGTCATTAAAATGCTTAACCTTAACTTTTGTGCGTAAAGATAGATATTAGATTTTATTATGACAAAAGCTTAACGAGATGGCAGCAAGCTACCTCCGGATCCAAAGTACTCAGTCCTATCATCTATTCATCCGTCAATCCGCGACCGTAGTGCACATCCGTCCAAAATATCCATCTAATAAATCTCAGCAAATGTCTCTTTTCGGCGATGGAATAATGCGATTACCCAGAAGGCCAAGCAAAACCCACCGCCTTTCATAGGGTGTGCGTAGCGTCCCTGCATAAAAAAACACTGCAATGAAAAAAAAACTTTAGAGGGCATAGATGCGACACTATTTTTTTTTCCTCGGAATGTTTCCATGAGAAGAAAAAAGAAATCGCGGAATATTTACGCCGTTAGACGCAATTTAGGAGGAGGTCACGGCCCACAGATCAGTTGCCCCGCCTATTACTACTGGAATGGCTTGGCTGCTCGGCCGGACACTCTAAGAAGCCTAGTGCCTCCCTTTCGCAACATCCGGTGCGTCTAGTCTGACGTCTGACAATGCATGCTAGTTGCGCGAGCAGTCGCGTGGCAGTCTCCGGCATCGTCTGCTATTTCACCACCGTATATCGTCGTCTACAATGCCCGTTGGACGTGGACATGAACGCTGCGCGTCGGCGTCCGTTTTTGCCATCGTCCGTCTGCTATTCCACCCCGTCTAGAAACTTTTACAACGCTCGCATTATGCGCGAGCGTTGTAAAACGTTCCATCATGCCCGAGCGACTGCCGAATACAAACGTCTGTCAGCGTATGTCGATGTGCGGTAAAAAGCGACCGAGAGGACTACAAAGCCACAACATAAATATTCAATTATTCCAGCTTCTATGTTCTTGTTTTGTTGTCTTTTTTTTTTTGTCTGGCATCCTTGAGCAAGGTGAGTGAGCGTCATGACGCACAACTATAACGTGGCCTAAAAGTCAGATTCACGAAGAACTTCTTAAAGAGCAACTCCGCTCAATTCCAAAGATTTCGGGATAATGAGTGATTTCGAATTAAAAAGCCCTAATAAAAGACACTACGTCGTTTGCTTCGCGAAAAATGGGACATATATTTTTAAATCTAATTTTAAACACGAGCGGAAATCGAAACCGAAACTTCGACTCCGTCCGGCAACATTGGCCTCGGGCCGCCAAGTACATGGCCATCACGTGGTACGAGATGTCACGTGATCCTCGGCCCAACGACGGGCGGGATGGGGGCGGGCGTGTGGTAAGCGCGAGTGATGTCTGCACCGCACTCTTCGCCATGTTTTGGTCTGCGCAACTGCGGCATAAGTCTGCGTACGTGGTGTCCGTAGTGTGGACGAAACTCCGACAGACAATAACCACAAACGGTGAGACGACGACGGTGGTTGTGACGCGGAAGACGGCGGTAACGGCGGGACCACGGCGGGCGGCCGGACGGCTCCCAAGAACGCCAATCACGTGGACACCGCTGAGCGCCGAGAGGCAACGCTGCTGACGTCATGCGCTGCGCTCGCCCGGAGAAGTAAAAACAAGCAAAAGGGGGCCATGAGGATGACGTTTAGCTCAATGTTGACTCCGCTCATGCCGTAGCCTTGACTGCGCTGTTGGTTGCGCCTGAATTCGCCCGCTCGAGTCAGCCGATTTCGGCAACTTGGCGAGTTGCAAAGTTTGCAGGACCGTTTAAGAAACATTTAGACAGAACTGCGTCGTAATATTTGACGTGTGGTCTTCCTAGGCGATACTGAAGAGGACTGCATTGTTTTTTCAAAACCAAACATGAAGCGGAGTTGCCCTTTAAGCTACGACAAGTTAGCTAAGAAGTTCGTAAGTTAAGAACTTCGTAAGAAGAGGAAAAATCGCTATTCTCCAACGTTACTAAAACCCTCTGTTGGGAAAGTCACCCTTGAAACCTGGACCGCTGGCGTCCACCGAGACCGAGCTAAATACGATAACAGCGCCACCCTTTAGCGACGAGTTGAAACGTGAAAGTTGCTTTACATAGGTACTGCGAGATGGCCCTGCGAGATGGCGCCAGCGGCCGTTGCCCGACTCGACATGCAGCCGTGCAGTTCCCGGAGTGGACGTTGCGGGAGAAATGGCGGCGTTGCGATCTCCATTAGCTCGGTTCTCGAGTACGGATCGGAGCCACTTTTTTAAAGCAGGCTCTATGCAATTTTCAAACTGAGTGGTTCTAGTAACGTTGCTATTCACGAACGCGTTCTTAAGTGAGAGGAGGAAAACGACGTTCTCGTACGGAAAAAAACTAAAACTTCCGGTATCCCGCAAGCTCCCGATCCCCGCGAGAGCGGGCTGCTGCTATGGCGACGGCGTCTTCGGCAACTCGAAGAACCAAAGAGCTTGGCATGGTTCGGAGCACGTGGATTTTAAATAACAAATGCAGGTGGCCTCTCCGCCAACGCTGGGGTTCGTGTCCGTGCAGTGAAATGTGGGCGTTAACACGATTTAAACGGGCCCGAATGCCAAGGCCGGGATAAGCGCCTTCGTCGACTGCTACGAACTCGATCGCTGCGAAGTCAACACAACTGTCACCGTTGCTAAAAGAAGACGGCCCGCGCCGGTCGTTTGCCAAGCGGCGTAGAGAAACAAATCGTCGCGGCGTTTTCCGCGGTGCCGGAGATGCAGGAGCGAGCCGACGTCCAAGATACGTTTGAGCTACGAGAGTGTCAGCAAGAGCCGCGTAAATACCTGTTCACACTCGGAGCGGACGTGCGCGTTTGATCGAAGTGCTGGATTCGCGCTGTTGGACCGTCGAGTCTTGGTCAGCGCTTCGGGGCCGATCTTTTACGATTGCACTCGATGCTAACGTGTGACTCAACAAAGGAAGGTTGGACCGCCATCGCGTGACTCCCGCGAATTGTTTCAGCTCGACAGTGTTGACGTACCGTCGTGTCGGAATAAGAATGGCATTCTAATAACAAAGTCTACATACTATATATTGCGAAGGTAATCCATACGGCATTTATTTGAGCTCTATATCACACAAAACAAGGAGATATAAACGATGAGAGTCCCGTTTCGACGACAGCGTCCGTCACCGCTGCCTCGAAAAACAAGGGGATGACCAGTGGTGGATTCAGAGGGGTTGGGGGTCCGGATGTCCTGACCCCCCCTACTCTTGAATTCTGCATGTGTAAAAATTTAGGGCGGGGAAATGGGGGGGGGGGGGGGGTGCATGGAGGGAGGCTCTCAAACTACGCTGACCCCCCCCCCCCCCCCCCCCCTCTCCCTCTGGAGATACCTGCGTCCGCCCCTGGGTATGACTAGGGGAAGAGATTGACCTCGGCCAGTCGTGGGCATGCGGTCTTGGCCAGGGATCGTCGGAGCAACACTGCGTCGGAGCAGGTCGGAGTGTCTTGCTAGGCCAATATTCTGCCGAGCTCGTCGAGGTAACCCTTGGCGGTCGCTTTGTTGGTCGGATCGTTGCCTTTGTAGCTTTCCTGGGATGTTTGGGGATTCAGCGTTCATGTCCGTCGTGGTCGGTTTCAAGTACTTCTTTCTTTTGTCTTGCTGCTTGAAGTCCGGACGCGCGAGAAGGGCACGTAGAAAAATAAATGTCCGTTGGTTGTCGCGACCAAGTAAATGAGCGACGCTGCCGACCATGTTAATTTGTTCATGAAAAAGTGCGTAAGACAGCTCCGGAGCTGTCGTAGAATTCCATCGTAACCTTAGCAAAACTTACGATAATTTCGTTTCGTGAATACGAATTTGTTCTTACGTTTTGTCGTACGCATATTTTTGGCGCAATATCGTTTCGTGAACCTGGCCTCAGGTGCACTGCAAAACTCGAGAGCTACTTGCCTTTCGAAGCCAAATGACGGGAACATACTTGGACTAACTTGATGCGAGCCGAACGCCCGATTGCCTCCAGCCAAATTGGCTCGCCAATTCTTACCTGTGTACGTATCTTCTCGGTATTGAAACCATGGTTGCAATAGGACGGTTGCACAATTCACATAGCAGCGGGACCGTTTTTAAGGAAACCAACATCTTTATTCGGAATCAACACGCGCAAACGAACAAATCAAGTGAGATCGAGCAACATAGTTGACGTGGGACGCTAGGCTTAGGTCAGTACCGCTACGAAAGCAAGCACCCGCACAGCGCTTCCAAAGGCGAGTACTTGCGACAGTTGTTTGCTGCAAACTAGGTCGGTTGAGCTCTTCCTCTAAACACCTGGTTGAACGCAGAACGACTCGCACTCATAAAAATAAACGAGCTTAACGAGATACGCTCATTGAGCGCACCGAAAACGCCGACAGCCATGTTTGTTATTGTATGAAATAGAAGCGGAAAGGCAATATCGGCATATTTTTGAAAACAATATTGACTCTATCTGCATTATTTGTTTTTCAACATAAAAAAAGTCGATTAAAACACTATTACGGCACGGATACAAATTCACAACCAACCTTTCACACGTTAGTCATCTCCCCAGCCAATGAGAGATGTTAGCACGGGGCGGGGCTTAGCGTGCTGCGACCTCCACCTTCTGCACCTAAATTTCGTCTAGCGGCGTAAATATTAAGAATTTTTTTTTTGTGCTAATTCTTTTTTTTTTAATATACGTGTCTCTTTAAAAAAAAACTTTTTTTTTATTGCAGTGTCACTTTAAAGGGCCCTTGAAAAAAAAAACGTTTTTTTTTAAACAGTCTGGTTGGGACACGCTTGTCAAAAAAAAAATTACACGAAAAAAAATGTTTAGAGCAATATTTATTTCAAATTCTGCGCGCAAAGTCCACGACGTCACGGAATGGTCATACACTCTTTCCACCTCAACGTGAAGGCCAAGCCGATCCACCTCTTCTTGACGCGCCCGCAATGCCGAGAGAGAAAACAAGTGGAAAGGAGGTGACTACTGACTAAATCGCGTCTGGTGCCGTCAATATTGCTCTAAACATTTTTTTTTTTTTCGCGTCCAACCAGACTGTATAATTTTTTTTTTTCGGGGCTTTTTTAAGATCTGGTATCGTGCGTTTAGCCCTGGGATTCCAATTCGCACAAAAACCGATTAACACTTTCTTGACCTGTTGTGCTCAATAATTGTTCTATTTATCGCTCGGAAATCCAAAGGAGCGTCTCAGTCATCTCCCCAGTGTCACAACTAACATCCACCACCCTTCGACTGACATATCGAAGGGTCAGCAATCATTTTCATTGTCGCGCGTTGACTCTTGAGTACCGCCTTCTGTGTTCGTAGGTTCTTCTTCTTCTTATAAATGAACACCATTTTCGGAAAAACAAACAAACAAATATCTTCTATAGCAGATGAAAACAAACCAACACCACACCTGCCGGTACCAATCATAGACCGGCTTTATGCTTTCTTCAATTCCCTTCTTTTTTTATGACAAAAAAAAAAAAAAAAAGATAAATGTTTCACCGCATGACATGAGATGCTCCTCTTTATGTTTAGTTGTCCTTTCCGCGTTTGATGTCACTTGGCAAGCGTACAAGTCTCCTTAAAACTGAGAACCCAGCTACATTGGTCCCCGAGTAAGGTTGCTCGTTTGCTTAGGTAAAGGCAAAGGGACTTATGTTAAAGGTACCTTTAGCATAGGTCCCTTTGCAATCGGCGAATCAGCCCGCGCTCCTCGGTCGCGAGCAAACGTCACGCGCGGAGGATCGTGAATTGATTCGCCGCGGAGAATAAAGGTCCCTTAGCTAAAGGTACCTTTATGATTGTGTGAATGGGGTATTATACCCTTGTTACACGGGCACACTTACCTACGCTAAGCCACAGTTACCACACAATGCTTGCGGACAACATTCTGCGGCTATGCAGTCAAAGCTATGGGCGAACGTGCGCTTGCGTATCTTAAACACACATCAAAGCAGTGCACGCGACATCATCAACTTCTTTTGAAATAGCTATCCGAGAGTATAGTGCGGTAACATTGGTGACGCGTAACAGCAGGTAAAGGTGAGTTAACTGCTGTTGAGGGTGCCCGTGTAACAGGGGTATTCGCGGCGAGAAGTTTGGGTATTGCCGCCTGGTGGAAGTGTTTCACAAGCCAGAGTGAGAATACTTCAACTTTCTCTGCTAGCGCAAGCGTATGCAATGCCAAGCATCTATGCACTATGCAAATTAAAACATAACCGCATGGGCAGCACGTGCACTACCCATAGTGAGGAAAACAGCAGCTCCCCACGCGAGCTTCTTGCCGCGAATAAAAGTCAATTGCTCAAGCCGGGGTCACACTGCTTGTACATCATACAAAAGGCAGTCTGCATAGAGATTCGAACGCGAGTGACCGCGAGATCCGTGCTTCGAATGCCGGATGGCAATGAGCTCAAGGAGAAACTTGGGCACGCGGCATTCGAACCACAGATATTGCGGTGATTCGTGTTCACAGAATGTCTTTTGTATAATGTACAAGCAGTGTGACCCCGGCTTTAAAGTGTTCGTAAATAATATCACGTCTGGAACACACGTGCACCAAGAAGGGCTACAAAAGCATACGCTTTATAAAATATCCATGGCCCCAAGTCGCACCGTCCGACTCTCGTGATCAAACACGACGCGACGGTTCCACTTAATACAAGTGACCTTTCGCTATCTTTCTTTCATCCTCTCCTAAAAACCTGAATAAGCATTTTATGTTCCGTCGTTTTGCAGCCCGCAGCCACCCAGTAAACGCGAGAGGGGTCAGTCTCCCGCAGTGACAGCGGCGTCCCAAATGCATTTGCACGGGGACCAGAGCCGAAAGCACTGTCTCCGGAGGCTCCAAAATGCATTTCCCAAGAAACACTTGCGCCCAAAGAAGAAAGAAAGAAGGAACAGTCGGAATCGCCCGCGGCCTACAATTTATCTGTTGCGGGACAAGCTAATAGGCAGGGTATAATTAAACGGCACATTGCAATACAGGCGATCCATCAAAACAATCGGACGTCTATTGCGTCTTTTACAAAGGTAGGAAGAAGGTGTAAGGTGCCTCCACCACGACTCCGCGGCACCAACCCTGCCCCTAAGAGTGGAGGAGAGATGAGATCAGGGGGAGCGAGAGCGCGAACCGAGCCGAAGAAAGGGGGAAAAAAAAAAAAGAACGGCGAGGCGGTCTGGAAGCAGACAAAACAGCATTGTCACGATTCCGCCGAAATTCTGATCCAATCCATCACTGCTCCGGCTGGTCGTGATGCATGGTGGCTGCGGGGAAATGCGTCCTGTGACGAGCAATTAAAAGGGCAGAAGCTCTACGACTGAAAACTCAATTAGAGAGACGCCACAGTCGGAATTCGGTTCCTCCCCGCCCGCTCGCGCAGCATCTTTGGTTTTTTTCTTTTTTTTTTTTTTTTCCGAACCAGACATGATCGAGATGGAGCAGAGACAGACACTCCCGCAGGATCGTAACTCGAGCCCGTTCAATAATTGATGAGGCCAGTGATCGAGTCCGCTCAGACTGCGCCTCTCGGCAGGTTAGGCGCGCGGGCGCGACAGTGTCTTTCCCCTGACGCCGCAAAACATGGACTAACCGGAAAAACTGACGCCGTTTCGCTTCAAAGCGGTGGGTGGTCAACCGACAAAATGCACGCGGCCCAATAGACGCTGTTTTCTTATTCTGGGTCGCGTTTGATCTTAAAGGAGAACGGAGTAAACGTGATGCATCACCGACGCTCCGGTCTAACTTGCATTTGTGGGTCAAGTTCCCTGTCCGCTGCATTTCGGTTACCATCTCGGGCCACTTTCTTGTAGACATTCAGTTCAACCACCGGTCACCGCCCGCGTACGGCCATTCGATCTCGGTGCGTCGCTTATTTCCTTCTCGACCTCTGCTGGCCTCTCTCCTTACCCCTGCAGCTTGAGCAATGTCCACCGCACGCCATTTTCCCTCTTTCTTTATCTGTACTTCACAAAACAATCCACATATGTCTTCGGCGAGGAGAAGGCAATGCCTGCAACGAACAAAGGGCGATCGAGGTGAGGTGGCGAAAATACCCCTATCGCCGCATTGGTTCAATCGGGGTGGAGTGCATTTGTGGGCTTACATCTGTCATTTTGACGTATGCTCGCAGTTATCTGAGAAATTTGTTTAGATGTGAAGCAACAAGCAGGTGATCCTATAGGTACGCGTGGGAAACATGCAGTGGAACGGCGGGCAAGAGGCAGAGGGGAATGGAAACTTAATCGTTCGTTAGTAAAATTGTATTTGGCAAAGGCCCAGCCTGTCAGGCGCTGAGAGAAGACATCGTGTTTTCGTGTACCTATTGACGGGAGCGAATGTTGAAGAAGAAAACCGGCGGAGGATGCATATAACGGGAAATTACTGAGCTTGGAAAGGGGATATCAAATATTGGGTGACAGGAAAAGTCACAGACGACCTATACGTGGATGTATCTAATCAACTGGAAGCACACTGTATGTGCGAGAGGCGAGGCAATGTTATGCAATATATAGTAAAGGAAAGCTCGACGGGCTAATAACCTGGGGAACAGACGAGTGACATTCCCCAATAGATTACGCATTGTGTTCGCATACGTAGACCTAAATGAATCATGGCATTGTAAGAAGGAGAAGTAAAGACGGGAGCAGGGCAAGATAAACAATTCTTGCTGTTCGCGCTAGTTAACCGCGCGTAACAAATTAGATCGCCGCTCCCGTGGCACGTGTGAACGATGTGCGTCAAATATTTGGAGAGGCGAAAACAGGTTGATCGACGAATTGATTGATCGCTTAAATAAACGACAGGAACGGGGCGTCACCAACAATATATGGGCGCCAAAAAAAAGTTAAAAAGAAAAGGTTACGGCGAAGGGAGGTTAGACCTCCGAAGCGGGCGCTATCCGGAGCGGCCATTTTGCCACCTCGGTGCCTCCTCGCTTTTCTTGCTATTCCTAACCTCCCGATCCCGATTCTTTTCCGCGTATATTCCCGAGGCGTGCCCATCGCATACGTCAGTGGCCGGCAACCAGGGCGACGTGCACTGCGCCTCCAATCTCAAAGTGGCTGCGCGGCGGCCACATCACTGCTCGGCCCGGTCAGCGCGCGGACATCAAGAGCCGGACTCGCGGCGACGGCTGCGTACGTCAGCTCTAGATTTTTGAGCGGCTCGGCTGCACCCGTCGCCGCCAAAGTTGATTACCCCGCTTGCTGGGCTTCCGTCCTCCTGACCACGCTAAAGGCGCCGCTGGGAACCACCGTCCACTGCTCCAGATGAACGATTCGCCGAGGGCCCGTGCCTTCTCGTGACCACGCACAACCCCTCCGCGTTGCACGGTTCTCGGAGGCAGCAATCCCTCCACCTAGACACCGTCCCTCGACACGCCCGATGCAGCGGGGTGAGCGCGTGGGGCACCGACTGGCCGGGGCCCCGGTCACGCCCCAACTGGAAAGGTTTCAATCAACCGTCCGCGGACATATCAGTTCCCGGGCTCGATGGCTAAAGGCGAAGTCGTTCGAACGTCCGCTTTTGGCGTCGCATGTGTGCAGCATGTCGCTCATCAACCGCTTCCCAGGAAGGCGACGAAGGAGTCGAAAATGAAGTATCCCTCGTGTATCGGTTTAATTTACATCCTCCGTAATGAAGGGACTTTAGATGCGAAAGAACGAGAATCATGCGATTCTGAAATACAAAACGTTATAGTATATTAGGAAAAAAAAAATTACACTTGATTTTTATCACTGTTTCACAAATGATGCCCATGGTACCAGCTTTAAAGCAATAGAAGAACTAAGAATGGCATCTAAACGATAATTCGTTTGAACGGAAATGTAAACGGTACAATCTCTTCTCGTAATGAGAGCGGCATCGGTAGCTATGAGGCAAAGCGCCGGTCTGCGGATCCCCAGGTGGCGGATTCGAACGTCGACCGAGGTGTTTGCGATCTTGCGAAAGCTTGTTGCGGAGAAGGTGCTGTGTAATCGAGATTTCGGGTGCACGTTGAAAGATCCCCAGGTGGCCGAAATTAATCCTCAGTCCTTTGTTGGGGCGTGGTACACACTCTTCGTTGGCCCGGACGTAAAACACCCCATATTTGACTGTTCTCACACGAAAAAAAGAAGGAAAAATGGTTTTATAATGGCACCGAGGTAAGTTTTATGTTGCAGCAACCGATGCATGCAGCTCTTAACACCTGAAATTTCGCAGAAGAGAACTACTGCGGCGCATGCTCAGGCACTCAGGACGCGGCCCACAGCCCAGTAAAGAACTTATTAACACGCAGAAGGCTATTACTGGAATGGTCTGACATGGTAACACAATCATCGGTCAAGGCAGCACCTCCTAGACCGAAGAATTGGGTCATCAGAGGTGCTTAGCCTGGTGACTGTCATAACACATGCTCTATTATGTACTTTGTTTCACCGTAAAGGTGCACTGAAGACGTTTCTGAGATCGTCTGTTCTTGGTGATAACTCATTCTACGGGAATTTAGCATCCCAGAAATTGAAAACTTATGCTCGTGCGACGTCTATTTCCCTACTAAAAATGCGATCGAAGTTCACGCCACGCCCTTTTCTGAGCGGAAAAATCTGGAGCACAGAATTCAGCGGAGGCGCCGGCGCCTCCGCTGAATTCTGTGAACTTCGATCGCATTTTTAGTAGGGAAATAGACGTCGCACGAGCATAAGTTTTCAATTTCTGGATGCTAAAATCCCGTAGAATGAGTTATCACCAAAAGTGCGGCCATCCGTTTGAGATATCGATGTATGACTGATGTTTTGGAGTTCGTAGCGTCCCGTTCAACGCTTCTGCGGCGCTATTTTGCGAAATCCAAATTTCGGTTCAGTATCCCTTTAAGTCCGGACGCAGCCGACGCTAGCTACGACCTGACGGGACCAATCAAAGTCAAAGGCCTAAACAACATCTTGTTTGCCATGTTTTTGTACGTGTCTGTACTACCACTGAATCAATCATGTACATCAGGGATCGGCAACCTTTTGCAGCAGCGGGCCGAGTCGTCACGAAGGCGACACGGAGGTGGCCGGACGGCAATTCGCGAAGTGTGTGTGTGTGTGGAGGGGGGGGGGGGGGAGGGGGGGGGGAGGGGGGGGGGGCATTTGAAGGAAAGGCAATAGGGAAGCAAAGTCATTCTCTGCCCAAGTAGGGATGCCGGACGATAGGGAATTTTAGCGAGTCGTTTCCACACGAACGGTTCGTCCTCGAACGCATCGGCGACGCCACAGCGCACATGCGAGCGCGAGTCGTTGGGGGTTTCGGGAGGCTCTTCTTGTTCGTTTCTCCCACTCCGGCCGCTGGAGTCGTCACCGGAAAGCAGCCAGCACCGTTCACGACTCAGGTGAAAAAAGATGGCGGTCAGTGGCGTACCAACTTGTTTTTGAGTGTGTGGGGGGGGGGGGGGGGCAAACCAGACCCCCTCCCCTCGCCCCCCCCCCCCAGGGCCGGGGGGCGGTGCCCTTGGTATCCCTTGGGCGCCGCGGGATAGTGTTTGCCCTGCCCAGTGGCGGCTGTTTCAGGGGGTGCAAACCACATGCCTTGCCCCCCCCCCCCCACTCTGAAAACTGGGGGGCTCCCCCCTTGCCCCCCCCCCCCCCCCCCCCAGTTGGTACGCCCATGATGGCGGTCGGTTTGTCCGCCGCACCAGCCGAGCGTTAGGCTTAGGATAGCGGGAGGCGATTTGCCATCCATGTTACTCTGCTTTGAATGAGAGATTGAACCAAATCATTTCGAGGACGGCTCACAATGAAAAGCGATCGCGAATGCTGTAAACAACGCATGCTAGTAATTTTTTTGCGATTCGCGGGCTGACTAAAAACGCGTTCACACCGGCGATGTGCAGCAGTCGCGCGATAACTTTAATCGCAAAAGCGACTATTGCGAAAAAAAAAAAAAAAAAGAGCGACGCGTTTTGGGCAGTCGCTAGCTGACCCTACTTTTTGCGATGCGATCTAGTCGTGGAGCGGCTGAACCACTGATCTCAATGACAATTGCTGGATCGCGTTTGCCCGCTCCGCGAATGCGGTCACTGGCGGCCATCTTTAGGTAGAGTTATATCACCTCTAGCCAAGATACAGCTATTGAAGCCACCTGGCAGCCACCATCATACATCCATGGCAGACGGCGTTTTGGCAGTTGTGGTGGCAGGCTGCCATCAAAATAGCTTGGGTGATATTCCGTGATTGATTGAAATTGTTTGACGAAACATGTTTTTAAAACCCGGTGTGAACGGTAGCCCGGTCTTTGAGGACCCGGTGAATGTTTCACGAAATCGCGCAGCACCGGGGAAAAGCAGCACAGCACGCATCGAAAGTCGCATCGAAAGAAGCATCGAAAGTAGACGCCGTTACGTAGTCTGCTTTTGATGCGAGCTGCGCTGCTTTCCCCCGGTGCTGCGCTTTCGTAGAACTTTCGCCGGGTCCTCAAAGACGAGGCTACCGTTCACGCCGGTTTTCAAGAATCTGCTTCGTCGAACAACTTCAATCAAGCACGAAATATCACCCACGGTACAGTGTACTAGATCTATGGCTATTTTATGGCAGCCGGCAGCCATTGCGCTGTCCGCCATATTACTATGATGGCTAGAGATGATATAACTCTACCTAAAGATGGCCGACCGTGGCCGCATTCCGGTCCAGAGGCAGAGCTGGTCAAACGCGATCCAGCAATTGTCATTGAGATCAGTGGGCTGAACCAACCAGCGGCTTTTGGAGCGAGAGTTTTCGAGAAGCGACTCGCCAATCGCGCACGCCACTGTGACCATCTGATCTTTTTTTGCGATGCGATTTAGTGTCATTGCGCGAGTGCTTTACATTGCCGGTGTGAACGCGCCTTAACTGCAGTGGCGACCGTGAGCAGACGAAATGATTTGGAACGACGGCACACAACGTGAACGATTGGTCAAGTTCAAGATGACGAAGACACGCTACCAAGCTTTGCAGTCGTTCAGACACTGTTTACTCTATCGAGCTTCGCAGGTCTTGAAATTCCGACTGGAAAATGTTAAGGCCCGTTTACACTCTTGCGACCGAGTGAGACCGAGAGAGACCAGACCGGTTTTTAAGCCTCTTGCGATCTCTTAGGACCAGCTCCGCTGCAGCGGAGCTGGTCCTAAAAAGTCGTAAGAGGCTTAAAAACCGGTCTGGTCTTTCTCGGTCGTACTCGGTCGCAAGAGTGTGAACGGGCCTTTACGTCCACCGTCTTGTTTACATCAGTCGTACGCCGGAAACACGAGCCGCCACAATTTTGCACGCTGCAGAATGTTTCACATGTTTATTAGAAGATGGCGCTGCCGGTAAAACGCAATCATCATCATCGTTTAGGCTGCTGCGCCAGTTTTACGATTCGCTAAAATATGTTAAATTTCACGTACGGTTTCGCGGAACGGTCCGGCTGCACCACTCATGATTTTGGAACCGTGTGTTCCAAAAAACGACTCGCTAAAACTCCCTAATGCCAAATGGAATTGCTACTTTTTCCTGTCTAACACCGTTTGTGGCCAAAACCGCCGTGTGGCCCTTGAGTCTGTGTGAGGGAGTAGCAGCTACGGGGGCTGTGTTCTCTCGCGGGCCGCGGATTGCCGACCCCTGATGTGCATAAAAGGCCCGGTGACTTGCACGTTTGTCTCTTTTTTGATTGGTCAAACACGCCTCTTTTCTTAGAGAAGTATATACTTCTCTAAGAAAAGAGGCGCAGAAATCTAGCTGAGTGCAACGCGCGTATATACGCGCGTCGCACTCAGCTAGATTTCTGCGCTATCTCCTTGTAAGAATTTTCAAAGTTATACTGATATACTGTGCAAGCGATAGTTTTACAGCATAAAAAAAGTTTAAACTTGTTTCGATCATTCTGATAAACCCGGGGAGCACAGAAGGTGTCATGCATGCATTGTGTGTGCGTTATAATTTAATTATGCTTGGTTATGGAACGCTTTGGGTGGTTTCGGATGCGCTGAACGCACACGATGCATGTATGCCCCGAGCTTATTTCAATTATCGAGACAAGATTAAATTTGTTCAGGACCCATGATGTCGTGATATCACGTGGGGAGCTACGTTTCGCCATTCGGAAGCCAGCCGCACGCGTCGACACTCGCATACTAGGCAGGATCCGTTGAGTCATACTTAGTCCAGCTGCTTGCTCTCCCGTTCGCCTCTTATACTTCGTTTTGCCTTAATTCCAGACACCGCCGACGCTACGAGCTGAGGGGTTCAATCAGAGAGCGTCTAACGCGCACCATCGTGGTGGTCGTCATGTTTCTGTACGTGTTCTATCGTCGCTGAACCAATCATAAACAGAGAAGACCTAGTGACTTGCGCTTTTGACGCTGCTTGATTGGTACCATTATCTTGTAGCGTCGGCTGCGTCTGGGATGCTGAACCCAAATTTAGATCTCAGAAAACAAGGCTGCAGAGTGATAGGCGGGACGCAGCAAAACCCCAAAACATCAATCATACAGCGATATCTTCAACGGATGGCCGTATTTTTGAAAAAGAAGTGCACGATTGAACAAGGCCGACGAGACATCTCACGTCACGATTTCCATTCGCGAGAAAGAGAGAAACCAGGCCGCCTCCCCTCATTCTACAACTGTTCGAAGAGAATCGTGACGTCACATTCCTCTCTTGATCGCGCCCTTCTTTTTCATAGATAAGGCCATCCGTTGGAGATGTCGCTGTATGAGTGATGTTTTGGAGTTTGTAGCGTCCCGTTCAACGCTTCTGCGGCCTTATTTCGTAAAATCCAAAATTCGGTTCAGCATCCCTTTAAGCTGACACGAAGTATAATGGCACCGAGCAAAGGCTTCAGGCTGCGATCGCTCGGTCTGGGGTTCGATTTCCGCTGCGCAGCTTGGTAAATCTAGCTAATTATGATTAAGCATGCTTCTTTATGCTTTGTATGATCATCTATTGCCTGCTATGGGCTATGTATGATTTATGTTGCCTTGACTTGCGTGTAAAGTCTCTTCGTTGCAAATCGAGCGTAATGCTTTTCGCAAGAAATTCACCCACGAGTATGAACAGAGTATGCGTTAAAACCTTACATTTGGGAAAGCAAAAAAAAAAAAAAAGTAATTATCAACGTGCTTCATATTTTTTGTCGCAATGGCCATCCAGCTTTTGACGTCCATAGCAACAATATATCCGTCTAAGTGTTTCGATAAACTCTCAATATCTCTTCTATCGATCTCTTGATTCATTAGCAATTCTTGTAATCTTGTCCTGAAACAGCAGATTGACCTAGAAATCCGAGTCAGCTCAAGCACAATGAATAACCCTCCCCCAACCGCTACATCGGCATGATTCCTACGTTCAGAAATAACCTTGGCACCACAATGGCTAAGCGTGTTTATCTGACGAGGGCTTATCCATTATCTCCGTTTAACAGTTACTGACGTACGCGGCATCTCACTTAATCGACACTACTGCTTTGAGGGAGAAAACTTGTTAGACTGCTTCGAGTCTTCGACACAGATAATAAAATAATGCGTCTCGTGGAAATTTCCACTTGTCGGACGTCACGATATTCATATATTTATATAGGGATTTGCAACTGCTTCAACAAAAAAGCCACTCTCAGTGTTGCCAGATTGGGCAACACTTTATAAAATTTATATTTATATATAGAAATATATTTAGCCAAATTGGGCTACATTTTGTTCTAGTTGGAGTTTAAATTTAGTGGTTGGCTATGTCGCTATTTTAGGGCTACTTGTAGGGATGCTGCCATTGATTTCCCTACACATTGCCCTTGTTGTTCTGAAGGCAACCCCTTTATTTCCAACGACTCCTCTATTCTCAATGCCCCCCACCCAAACCCCCCACGCCCCCTAAAAATTGAGACCCCCCCCCCCCCCCCTAAAATCAATTCCTGAGGAAACCCCTGGGGTCGGCGAACTTTTATTGAACTTCGAGGTTCGACTAGTTAATTTTCAAACTTCTAATCAGTTTCGAAAAAAAAAAAATAGTTTCTCTTTTGGCTGGTCGAGAGGAGAAAAAATAAGGAAAAAAGCTCCCTACTTGTGAACACTTCGGGGTTTTCACAATGCGCAGAAAAGCAACGCTTGCGGATTTCAAGCGGTATCCACACAGCTCAATGGAACAAACCAAACCATGACTAAACAAACAGATTGCACTATCACCACAGGTCCGGTAGTGCGTCTTCTACCCAAATGTAGAATCGACGCTCCAAACGCTGCTTTGGGGCCCATTGTGAGGATCTTAGGCACCCAAGTTCGTAATAATGAGAAGTGAGACCCCTAAACCGTGACTACCTTCCAGTCGTCGCCCACCCCAAGAAAGGACAACGAAATCAGAGAAATAGTGTGAACCGGAACTTATGTTCTACAGAAGGAAAAAGAGGCGCGTGGGATATTGGGGGTTTAGGTTTAAACGCAGTGTTCGCACTGTTCTGCTTCTGTGTTTTGTTCCATTACTCTATGATCATATCTCCCCGGGCTTCAGAATAAAGCTCTTTTTGTAGGTTTTGTTTTTAGTGTTTTTCCTAAAATACAGAACCGCTTCAGTTTCCCTTTAAGACATTTCAGTATTCGTTCCACGCAGTGACGTAGGAGACTACCGTCAGTAATCAAAACAAGGCCATCAGCGCCCTTCTACGATTCCTGCGAGACACTGCATGGTTTAAAGGACGAACTGTAAAATTTACTGAACTGACTGCTATTTCTCGCGTGTGCTGTCATTTTTCTTGTGCCGTACACTGTGTGTACAGTAGAATATATATATATATATATATATATATATCAGGGTGTCGAACCGAACCCGAACCCGAACCGAAAACCGGATCAAAAACGTTATTTTTGACCGAACCGGTACAAAACCGAAACCGAAATTGAACGCTTCATATTGTACCCTAACCGGAACGAAACCATAATCTCACGTACGTTGCGGTTACCGATTCAACGAAAGCGCTTCAGGGCCAATTGTGTCAATAATTGGTTTTAAAGAAAATGTTTAGGGGCGTATTCGTTTTCTTATAGTATTGCCAAGATTAATCCTACACACTGTCAGATAGTTTTACATTTTCTTTTATTGCATACGTAATACAATATACATCACCATCAAAAGCAGGGACACAAAAAGAGCGCGTGGTCAGCGAGCTTGCTCAGTTTCTGTCTTTCCTTAGGCATCTGGAGCACTAACCTCGTCAAAAACAATGTTGGAGCCGAAAGTTCGCGGAGCGCGCCGACTGGACGCTGGCGACAAAAGCGCGTAGTCACCGTCGTGATAGTCCAATCGGTGCGCTCCGTAAAAGTCGGCCCAACTTTTTTCTCTGACGAGTTTAGAGCCCTGGAGAGCTTCAACTTTGTTTCTTGAATTGACCCTGGCGGCGTGGTAGCGGCTGCGGCGATTTCGAGGCACCGCTTGGCCGAGAAATGTCCAAGTGTCGGAGCGGATTGCGCCATTCTAGGCACGGAGGCCTACGCGTCCGCCAATGTTTGACCTCAAGAGGAACCGCAGTTGCAGTCGATGAGCCATTTAGCCAATCCAGCACCGGGAGCGCACCGCGTGACCTTCCGCTTGAGTGCAGCGACACCCTGAATGAAGGTGAAACCGCACTGCATCGCCAGTATAGTTTATATGGTCGCCTGTGGTCCATTTCATTGAAAAACAATATTTTCTTCAACGTGTTCAAAGTATTACCTTGCAAAAATAAATGACAAACATGGGTCGTCGGAGGCAACGTTACTCGGCGATGATTCGCCGACGCGCCGCGCCTTGGAACGAGGCCTGCGGGAGGAGGAGGTGGGGGGGGGGGGGGGGGGGCAGAAGAAAATGTTTCGTTGTATATTTTTTTTGTAGGTTTGTTTGTC
Source organism: Ixodes persulcatus (assembly GCA_013358835.2). NCBI lineage: Eukaryota > Metazoa > Arthropoda > Arachnida > Ixodida > Ixodidae > Ixodes > Ixodes persulcatus. The sequence goes on from JABSTQ010010904.1 coordinate 221,531, forward strand.
AGACTAGCAAGGCCAGCACGTCGCCTGTTCAACCATTTTTTTTTTTTTCATTTTTGTTTGAAGTCCTCTTTCATCGTCTTCAACTGAGCATTCGAGAAACGTCGTTCACTGTGGTGGCATTACGGAAACTTTGTTCGGTGGCTGACAGTTTCAAATGTGAGTACTGTCATCATATTATCACAAACTTAACGTTAACAATTCATGCTATGTAACTGGTCCTGAGTCCCTAAGACCGGGTCATTTGTATAGAGCGGTTTTTGCGATAAAAAGTCAAGGTGACAAGACAAAGCATCGCCACGAGATCTTTAGAACAGCGTTTTTCCGCCGGCACCCGAAGTGCTGTCAAGATGCAGTCACATTTCATTATACGTGCGTGCTCACGTGCCCAATCATTGACACATCGGCCAGTCTGGCCGATGTATGCACGACCCAGCTTCACGGGATTCGATAAATTACCCCAACGGCGCAGTTGACGTACCTGTTTCTGTGTTTTACGGCACGTTTGTTTCGACTCGTTCCCCTGTCAGCCACTCTGGGACATAGCTGCGACATCTTACTGGGCGCCGAAAACAGGTGGCATGTCTAAAAACACGTGTGTGCAGAGCAAAACAAACAAAAACATATAGAGGGCAAGCAATCCAGCTAGGTGACCTTTTTACTGTTTACGAAATCACAGCCCTGCACGTGCGTGTTCGTCGATTCGGAAAGGGAGCAAAGTACGCGCTATTTGCCCGAACACTAAAGATGGCACCGGCCAATAGCTCTTTTTTGGAAAGGTCTATAGACCCATTCCGAAATTACGCCCTCTTCTGGCAGAGTTTTTGAAATACTGCACAGCTGCGTGTGCAAAAGACACAATAAAAATAGAAAGCCGATCGCTTATATATAGTGCACCTAAGAACAGTAATATACAAGTAATAGCCTTGCCACATTAATGGTGTCTCTTGAGCACGTCACTGTGCAGGATTTTCAGATCTGCCTGAAGAGGGAGTAATTTTGGGATGGGTCTATTGCAAATATCTTGTGCTCAAAAGGGACTGCAGGAAGTGCTCGGTCAATATTCGAAGGTCGAGATTTATCATCATAATCAATTGCTTAGATCACGCTTGATAAAACCTGCTTTCTTTACTTCACAGCGTCTCGACCATTGTCATAAAGTAGACATACCATATCAAAACACAGTAACCTACTCATATTTTTTCATTCCAAAAACCACCCTTGAATGGAAGAGCTTGTCTGCCTCTTTAGTAAGCATTACGGACGGTGATCGCTTTCGCGAAGCTGTTAGTAATGTTGTATAATATTTTTCATATCAAAATCCAATGTTCTTTTCATGTATAGTATTTTATGTTGATTATAGTGTGCTTGTCTTTATTCTTATAATTGGTTTTTGTAAGGCCCCTCCCCTCTATAATGCGTCGGCCCTGAGGCTAAAATAAATAAATAAATAAATAAATAAAGTGGCCTTTTAACTGCCAAGCTCATCACAGAGCCAGTAGCTGTTCCCAAAGTGTATGCCCTAAATCAATTCTCCCATGCACACTGCTGAAGAGAAGCAGCTTCAAAAGGGTTCCAGACATTGAGGACAACACATGAACATTCGAACAAGCAAGGCTTTTATTTGTCCAAAGAAAGAAAGAAACAAGTGAAAAATGACCGCATCTCCACGTGGTGAATGATGTTTATTGGGGCGAAGCTCTGGTGGTGCTGATGATACTGATTTTATTGTTCATAGGTAGTGCTGATGGTGCTGATTTTTTTTTTTTATTGCTCATAGGTAGTGCTGAGTTCCGGGTTGCGTTTCGACTTCATTATTACTGTTTTATGGTCGGTGAAATACAGAGCCAGTGGTTCCTCTAGCGGATCAGCTTGGATCCGCTAGAAGCCATGGGAACACATCTCCACCGCTTAAGTCAACGGTCCATGTCAGAAAGATAATGTGTGGTATGGAACGTGGTTATATACGCATTTGAGCATTTGACCGCAGCGCCCTCTCGTCTATAAACGTTGAGCCAATGCATGCAAAGTTTAACGCGATTATATACGCATTTGACCACAGCGCCTTCTCCTGTATAGACGTTGAGCGGCGACATGCAACGTTTCATCCATGACATCCTTAGCTCTTGAGTTACTACCATATCTCAGAGTCCCCTACTCGTCCCGCAGTCGTGGCCGAGTGGTTAAGGCGATGGACTAGAAATTTACTGGGGTCTCCCCGCACAGGTTCGAATCCTGTCGACTGCGCAAACATTTTTTTTTTTTTTAAGAAGACAGATGGGATGGCAATCGATGTGAGCACGGACGGACGGACGGACGGACGGGCGGACAAGGCTAGACCCTAAGGAGCTTCGCCCCTAAAAATGTTTTTTGTTTTGTTTTTTGAAGACTTAGATTATGAAAGCAAAATGCACAAAAGAGGCAAGTGAGACTTTCACCATGAAATAGATGCACTTCTAACGCTTGCCTAACTAAGCGAACGCTCCAAGAAAGCAAATTGTTCAACCTCGGTCTGGGCATCTTCATCCTCGTCAAACTCCCCCTCGTCGTCGGCTGTGGCCTCTTGGTACTGCTGGTACTCCGACACCAGTTCGTTCACGTTGGACTCCGCCTCCGTGAGTGAACTCCATCTCATCCATACCCTCTCCGGCGTACCAGTGGAGGAAAGCCTTGCGGCGGAACATGGCTACAAGGAAAGGTGCGCAGGCATTAGGAGACACCTCGCAACAACCTAGAGTCACTGGTAAGGGCCAGTTACGCTGCACGTAACTGGCAACATCGACTTTAAAGACTGCAGAAGTGGCATTACGCAGAAGCAGAGCTGATCAGGTGCATCTATAGTTCAAAGATCCGAAACGCACCACTGAACTCCTCGGAGATTCTCTTGAACAGCTCTTGGATGGTGGTGACTTTGCTGATGAAGGTGGTGGACATCTTGAGGCCACGGGGCGGAATGTCGCAGACGGCCGTCTTGACGTTGTTTGGGATCCACTCCATGAAGTAGCTAGAGTTCTTGTTTTGCACGTTGAGCATCTGCTCGTCCACCTCCCGAATGCTCATACGCTCGGAGGATGGCGGCCACCGTGAGGTGGCGGCCGTGGTGGGGGTCGCAGGCAGCCATCATGTTCTTGACGTCGAACATCAGCTGGGCCAGCTCGGGCACGGGCAGGGCCCCGTACTGCTGGCTGCCACGCGACGTCAGGGGTGCGAAGCCGGGCATAAAGAAGTGCAGCCGAGGGAAGTGCACCATGTTCACCGTCAGTTTGCGCAGGTCGACGTTCAGCTGGCCGGGGAGCATAGGAAACGCAAAGCGGCCGCCAGAAAAGACAAGGGTTCCAACAATTTTAACGACTGAGGAGTTTGGCACTAGTAGTATATCGCTTCACGTTCGAATTATGCGAACGCTACTATCACGAGCACGTTGACCTGAAAGATGCTCGCACTGCACGAGGATGCACTTGACAGGGACTACGAAAGCCCCGAGATCGCTCGGACTTGAGAAATAGGTATGTGCTGTCCATGGACGAAATAAGTCATCAAGACTTAGCAGTTGCGAAAAAATGCAAAGAAACCTAGGGATACCCAAATTAATACTGCACAGGGAGATGATGGGAGTTGCAAGAAACGTAAAAGCAGTGTCGAACCAAAATTTTTCTTGGTCCAATTTGGGTTAACGGCTTTCGGTTCAGTTCCTGGGGGCAAAAATAACAGTTAAACAGGTTCGAACCGCTAAACTGATCATCTATCCTCCGCGCGTTGTTTTGGCAATAACATTTCCACCGTGAAACAAGTATCTAGACTCAGGGACGTACAAATATTTTTATGCAAAATTCAATGAAGTTTTAAGGATTTCAAGGGCATCAGAAGACAAACTTCAAGGCAACACTGAGGAAAAATGGGGATGAAACAGGATGCCTTGAATGGGATTGCATTGATGACAATTTATGCAAGCGTTGGCGGCTTTGCAAGAAAACAGAAAATAGCGTATGCTAAAGACACTTTAGACTGCTTACGAGTAGGAACGCGAGAGCATTCCTACACGCAGCGCATTCCTACAAGCAATCGCGCCGCGTATTCCAACACACGAAGCTCCGGCGGTGACATCACGCTCCCCCACTGCGCAGGCGCGGATAACCCCGCCGACTCTACGGCTTCCGTGACGATGTATCTACGTTGCTGTGCTTTTCTTTGTGGTTTATTTCTGAGGCGCGTCCGCTTTGACTTTGAGCGCCCCGAAGGCTTTTTTTGACGAAACATCTACGTTGCTGTGCTTTTGGCCAATGGGAGTTTAACTGCCGCTTCGCTGCTACAGACAGTTACAGACAACGCCGGCTTCGCTCCATGGGACAGTTAATGCTTTCGCATTACAATAAGAATATAAGATACAATCATAGCCTGATTAAAATTGTCAGATACGTTTTCCGTGCACGCAGAGCACAGTTGGGAGAAAAAAAATATTCAGTGGCCAGTCTGACGGCGGAAAAATGTATGCTGCCATGTCGGTTGGCAATGCAACAGGGCGGACGCTTTTCTCGCGCGATTTTCGTGCGCGCCACCTTATGCATCACCTCGGCTCGGATGAATCAAGAGAAGCAAGTGAACTTCTCGAAGTGCCATGATTCACAAAAAAAAAAAAAACAAAAAAAAACATGTAATTAATTTCCGGGATGTTCAAGGAATACAAGGAAGATTGCAACTTTTAAGGCGACTTAAGAGTCCTTGAAGGCTTTCATCAAAATTTCGGCTATTCAAGGAGTTGTACGAACCTTGTTTACTATGTAGTTTTATCGTTCGTACTATGAACGTTTATGTTCAGGTACCAAAAACAAGAAATTGCGTTATTTAATTTCGACGCAACAGTGAAAGAAAGTCTAGATTAACATAACGTCGTGTTTATAAGGCTCCACATCCATTTGTTTACCTTAGTCAGATATATTTTACCTGAATCGAAAGGTTGTCACGGAGTGTGGTAGGTCGCCTAATATACCCGTGATTGGTACGCAGTATTAAAAGTTGAATCGTAGTTGTGCTCTTGAGCTAAGGAATTACAGTGCATAAAATCATAAAAGGGGAACCTCGTCGCCATATATATTGTGAAATATTGCATGAAATACGTTTCACAATGTACATGATGACTCAGCTGAGCGAAAAACAATATTTTAAATATGTCATGAAAGTTTTAGGGCAAGTCTTTCAGTCTACTTTTATACGGCCTGAAGTTCGTCTGCTCTTTCCGCACCTCGTGCAATTGTGTACCCCCCCCCCCCCCCCAAAAAAAAAAAAAAAAAAAAGAACGCGTTTACGTGCGTTTGTTTACCCCCGACCTCTACCAATGGAAGTGCGCTCTTGGCTGCCTGGTCATCGCTCGCTCCATGCGCGTTCTCTATGATGCACTTCGATTGGCGTGCTCCTCCTTGCATTCCGGTGCGCCAAAGACTCATTTGGGTACATTTGTTTGCCGTAGAGAAACCCTGAGCGGCAATCACAATGCTCATTTGTCGACCCAACGTTGTTTACACTCAACATTATCATGCAGGTAACGAATCATGCAGAAAGGTGTGATCGAAAGTCTTCATTCTAGTCTATAAGCACCTTCGTACTCGGACCGAATCTGACCTAAAATAGCGCTTGCCCAAGTGAACATTTTCTTATACAGGACAAACTGGCATAGCCTGGCTGTTGAGGTTTGTTCTTGACAAGATGGCCGGTCAATTCAATTCGCAAATAAACACCACCCTTGCTCATCGATATTTTTTTGTTAAATAGAACAAAGGAGTATTTCATGCTCTACTCGACATGGTAGCTATTTGACCCCTTGCATGCATATCACTTTTTCTTCAAGGAACGTACACAAAATTTTCATTTTAAACAGGCAGTTTGCGTTAAAATAAGGCAAAATATTTCCTCGACTTCCAGGTGTCTAATCTTACTCTAAATCCGGACTTCTGGTCTGAGTCCCACTGACATGCAGACGCCGAAGTTGATGGCATGCTTGTAGGATTCACATTGTTTTCAACACTCCTGTAACTTCCCATTAAATTATATCGTCCGATTCCAAAAAATCGGAAAGGCCGAAAGATTCGTCGTCACACATGCCTGCGCATTAAACCCATTAAAAAATAAGGTTTTGGATCTTTTTGTTGGCTAAGTGGACCTCCGTGCCAGAGCCATGTTGTTTTAGCGCGAACGCTCAAAGGCGACTGTTTTTTTTTTTTTTCTTGGATAAATGGAGCTTTCTCTTTCTGTCAAACAGCAAACCGAACGAGCAAACTGCCCAAGGGCATTAGGGGTTGTGTTGACATTCACCATGCAGGTGAGCGCGCTAAAAAAAGCGCCGAAACCGACACACGAGTTACATTCGTGGTCGGGTTTTGTAGTCCGTAAGGGGTGGCACGAGCGACACTTATTATTACGGGTTGAAGCTGAGCAAGTTGGTTCATAATTATTGGAATTACCAGCTGAACATAAGAGACTAAACACACAAAAAGATCATACATCTACACTGCTGGACTAGCAACTATTTAATGAACCTTATTCTGGTAGCCAACTGAGAAGGAGAAAGAAGTGGCATTAAATGGTTGCTAGTCCGACACTTATTATTAGTAGGCAAGGAGTTAATTGGCCACTTTCTGACCGTCTGCGTGCGTAATCGTCGTAGTTCCGCCAAGCGCCCCTGTGTACTTTGTTTTTGACAGAATTTCAACTAAACCTATTACCATCGGTGTTCCGCAAGGCTCAATATTAGGTCCCTTTCTTTTTTTAATATATATTAATTACCTGGCAGCCTATTTACAAAAATATTGTGTTCTTTATGCCGACGATACAAATATTTTATATCTAATGAAAGCGTGACAGAAATATACATGGTAGCTGATCACACTTTAGAAAAGCTAGCTAACTGGCTAACCTTTAACAAATTGGTTCCCAATATAGCGAAAACAAACTACATAATTTTTGAACCGAAAAACAAACACATTTTAAACACACCTCAGCTTTCGTTTGCAAGTATGAACCTAAGTCGAGTCTACCATACTAAAGTTTTAGGACTAACACTTGACCATCAATTCACATGGCATCAGCACGTAAAAGACACCACTAACAAGATATATCGACATATATCAATTCTATATAAACTACGGCACATAGTTTCCTTACGAACCTTCCAAATGCTTTATCGTAGCTTTATTCATACTCACATTTCGTACGGGTTATCCATTTATGGATTGACATATAAACCAACACAAAAACCCATAGAAATTGCCCGGAACACAGCACTTCGAGCAATGCTATTTGTTAATCGGCGCGAAAGTGCTCAAATTGCATACCGCTTCCTCAACATTTTAACAGTTCATCAATGCCTCGATTATCGTATAGCATTATTAACATTTAAGTTCATCACCAATCAGATAACATGCTCTTCAATTAGTTTTACTCATCAAGATGTCATGTATACTCTCCGTTCACATTCCCAAGCGTTGCTGTCTGTACCATACATACGACTTATTTATGGCGCCTTCACCTTCATTTACATTGCTACTAAAACGTGGAACTCCCTACCACACAGCCTAACTGCCATGTCATCATTTTATATATTTAAACAACCCATACGTGCACGCATACTATCTGCATGATTCATCAACAATTTCTATGTCCACCCTCCCCCTCCCCGATTCATTCTTCTCTCCTACGCACACCTTTCACACAATCACACACAATCACATACAAACACACACAGCAATTGTCTTTCTTTTTTCCTTGACTTTCTGGCTTTTCCTCCCTCTCTTTTCACTTGGTTTTATATTTCGATTATGTACATACCGCAATCATGTTTCGTTTTTTTTTATTTCTTCGAGTGTTTTCTTTTTTTTTTGTATATATAATGGATTATAGCACTATATGCTGGTTGTCATTGTGATTTGCTCTTGCGGACAAAATCAAATACGGTGATTAAAAACGCCCGTTGCACAAGGCTTGCGTTCAGAGCAAGCCATGTATTTGAGAGACATTATTCTTGCTTGGTGCAGCGTCGCGCGCAACGGTGCGAGCGTCTGGCACCACGAAAACACGCTTTCTGGCAAGGATTTTTGCCAGCGTTCGCAGTAACCGTTGCAAGTAACGGCGTTACCGGTGACGCGTTAATTTTTTGTAACGCAGTAACGTACTCGTTACATTTCTCAAAACAGTAACGGGTAACGCACTTAGGTTACTTATTTCAAGTAACGGGTAACGTAGTTACGTTACTCGTTACACCTTCCCAAAACCTGAAAAAAGTACACTTCATTTTTTTTTTTCGTGTTTCTATACTCCATTTTACCTTAAGTCCAGAGACGCAGCCGACGTGATGGGACCACTCAGACAGCCTTAAAAGGGCACCATCATGGTGTGTCTCGGTACGTGCTCTACCATCGCTGAACCAATCATAAACAAAAAGGCTCAGTGACTTGCGTTTTTGACGCTGCTTAAGTGGTCTCATTAGCTCGTAGCGTCGGCTGCGTCTGGACTTAAAATGAAAGGAAGTATAGGCAATTAATTATTGCACTCATTCCACATATCTTCAAAATGTTGCCTTTCTTTTCCCCACCCAAAAAGCCCCACTTAAAAAAAAAAAATAATAATGCCCATGCCTTTTGTTCCAGTGTCGAAAAACGCTGTTGCCAGACGAACAACGCTGTTACCGTCAATTTATAAATGAAAAGTAACGCAAATGTAACTTACGTTACTGTCATCAGTAACGGTAACGCGTTCCTTTTATTTCGAGGCAACGTCGGTAAAGCGTTCCTTTATTTTGTAAGCAACGAGTAAAGTATTTCGTTACTTTTTTCTGTAACGCCTAGGACACTGGTTTTTGCAAACAAAGTAGTGTTTGGGGCCACACTTTCTGGTCTGTGCCGAAGATGCGGGGCAGAGGAACCTTCAATATACAGGATGTTTTTAAAACTACTATCGTGAACCGTTTTGAACCGAACCGAGACTACTACCGTGAACCGTTTTGAACCGGTTACCGTTATATTTTTCCCTGTTCAGTTCCAGTTCAGCTAAAAATAACGGTTCGGTTTTGGTTTTCGGTCCGGTTGGACACTGCCTAAAAGTATAAAAATGAACAGCTACATCTGCAAAAGACCATAGTTATCTGGGAATTGCTTGCGATGTTTCAGTCCCTGGCTCTAGAACCCAATAGAAAGCCTTCACTAACTGTTTTACAAGGGAGAAGAAGATCAACCTAAGGCAGGTGGTCACACCAGACATGGTGGCAGAGACCAAGGTGGTTAAGATCGCTGTAGGTCGGTGTGATGAGCTTCAGAGAGCGGAAGCATATGTCGTAGGGGGCCTCGTTGTCAATGCAGAAGTTATCGTCCGTGGTCTCCACCAACTGGTCCACGGACAGGGTGGCGTTGTAAGGCTCCATCACGGTGTCCGTAACCTGGAAAGAGACAATAATAACCCAATGAGAAAACCAGAAACTCATCCATAAAGTGGTACAGGTAGTGGTAATACATGCCGATCCAGTTTGATGCTAGCTGAAAGGAGTAAGCTACGGCATGGGGTGTGCTGGCATGCTAAGGTATGGAACCAACTGCCGCTTTGTGACAATACGTAATCTGGCAGTCCCAGTCCCTTCCAAGCTCGTTTCATAGAGTAGCATATCCGGGGCTCCACGCATTGCTTTCGTGCAGCCCCAGCCTGAATGCCACTGGGCCAGTTCATGCGGCTGCATCCTATACCTTGGATCCAAGAGCAACAGCGAAACACGTGCCAGAAAGGAAGGCGGTTGGCTAGAGGGAACCGAGCTTAGGGGAAGGCACCACACTGAAGGTGTTCATGATCCTGCCCGGGTACTCCTCTCGGATCTTGGAGATGAGCAGGGTGCCCATGCTCGAGCCGGTGCCCCCACCCAGGGAGTGCGTCAGCTGGAAGCCCTGCAGGCAGTCGCAGCCCTTTGTCTCCTTGCGCACCACGTCCAGGACCGACTCCACCAGCTCCACACCCTCCGTGCAGTGACCCTTTGCCCACTTGCTGCCGGCACCACTCTGGCCTGTAAAGACCCAGCACCTCGCTAGGACAAACACCGAAGGGGCTCACAACCTCCGGCCACTTGGAACAACTCTGCTTGTTCACTCCTTAGCTGAACGCGCAATAATTATGCAGAAAGGAACCCAAGTTTTATGCAACATACACTCAAACAGCTGTAGCCACCGACAGCTTAAATACAGCTCTCAAAAAGAAAAAAATCTACCTCAATTTCTCCTTCCATTCAAGAAAGAGTGGGACTCTCCTTGCTGCGGCGAGTACACTCTAAGAAAACGGAGGAAAAAGGCAGCAACGGCGCGTTTTCCTCCCTTCTACTGATGCGCCCCCAAGCGGACACGAGAAGAAGGGAGGAACGAGACGTTTTTCTCCTTCTCCAGGCAGACGGGAGAAGGGTTCCGCCCTTCCGCCTCATCTGCTTTCGGTTTCGTTTTTCGAGCACGTCGTGCGCATTGTTTAATAAATGTTGTTGAGTTGATTGAGCTTCAGGGGCAGCGAAGGCCGCCTGTAATTTCGTCTCCAGTCCAAATGTCCAGTGCATTTCGGTTGCATTGACGTTTTTGCCACTAGTTTTATCAAACGATCAAACGAAGCCGTTAGAAACAGCGAAGTTCTGGAGCAGCGCCAGCAGCACTCCGTACACTGGGCTAAGATGGCCGCCTCCGGATTGCGGAACGAGGTTTCGACGTTGACGACGTTATGGAAACCGCGGAAACTGCGTCCAAGACAGGCAGGTTTTGCTGCCGGGAACCTGGGTGGCTTCTGTGCTGAGTTCGGTTCTGTTTTCCGAGTCCGAATGCCAACCGGCAATCAACGTGGTTCTGTATTTCTGCGTGTCACCAGCATAGCAGCAACAGCGCGATGACAGTGTTGTGCGTTGTGAACAGAAGACTGGAATTATCGCTGATGTGACTGTGTGTTCGCGTATCAGTGGTGTAACAAGAAGCTGAGACGATGTAAACTGCCGGAAATTGATGCCGCTGGTCGGGCCGTGATCGGAGGGGGCGGGGTGTCGCAGGTTGACATTCCACTTTACATTCAAGATTTTAAGACCGCTTGGGAGATTACGGTGCAATCGATCGACGTGCGGATCGTTGGTGCGGATAGTCATGTTGCAACGTTGGTCTGAACTGTAGCTTCTATCGTACAGTGGCCAATGGGACTGTCGTCTGCGATGTCCTGTTGTCTCCTCCCCGAGGTGCGATTGCGCTCGGAAAGGACTGAATAGTATGGAAATATGATGGAAAGTACGTTTGTTTGCGGTTTGAAATTTTAGCATTAAGGAAGGATGGTAGGTAAAATTGAAAAACAAAAAGCTATCCTTTATTTTGTTGTTTAAATATACTACGATTCCTGGAGAAACTGCCCTCCAAGCGGCATGCTTCTCCGAAGGAACGGAGAAGCATGACGTCAGCCACGCAGCTTTACCAAGCCATCCTCCCGTGTCGCTAGCCTCTTTCTCATCCTATTCGCCAATCCATCTTTCAAATATGAACCACACGTGACCATTCTCAATGGTACTGGTACATGGCTGCGTATAAGAACTGAGTGGCACCAGGTTCTATCGTGGTTCTGTTCATAATCGCAGCAGCTCACTGCGCCTGCTGCCTTTTATTTGGTCACGTAACGACAATAAATTCAAGCAATTATGTTTTAATGCGTGAGCATTAGAATGCTCGTTTCGACGAAAACCCGGCGGTGTCTTTCGTTTGTCAGCGCTGAGGAGAGAGAGAGGAGGAGGGGGAGTGGGTGACGCGTGCGAGGCTCCCATTGCTCTGAAGCGCTGACGTCAGCACGCGTCAACCTCTTCCTCTCTCCCCGGCGCTGACAAGCTGACAGACACCGCCGGGTTTTCGTGAAAACGAGCCCTTTCGTTTTCGTTCAAGTCATGCGCACAGCTGGTGCGGAGCCAGAGAGGAGGACGCACCGCGGCGCGATGGAATGCGGGCGTGCTCAGTTGTCGCTCTACCGTCGCCGGTTGTTCTTCGCTCTGGGTTTCCGCAGTAGCGATGCGTGGGCTGCGATGTGTGTCTATAGTTAAAAGAATGGATGCAGCGCAGTTCTTTCCACGAGTGGTATGGATGTGGTTCTTTCCATGTGTGATAAGAATGACCGTATCCAAAGGCGTCGACGTACTCTGACAGTCAGAGTACAGAAAAGGGGTGAAAAAAATAGAGGAAGATCCATTGGTGTATTCTTAGGGAGTTGGCCTTAGACCAACCAGGACGATGGTTTTACAAGTTGGCCTAGACCAACCATACACCCACCGTCCCACACTACGCCTCCGAAAAGGGGCAGTTTACGTTACTAGGTCGCAGTGGTATTGGTAGCCAGTAGTAGCCGCTTCTCTGTTTTCTGCTGTTTACTTTCTGACGGTGTTGTCGGTACTCACGTGTCTCTGTGTCGCATGTCCAAATGGCCTATAAGTTTGGATCCTACTTGGCACTGGAAATATCTTATACAGCGTGCCTCTTTGCTAGAATGGCTCGACAGTTGATTCTTTCGGGCGTGACACGCCCGGCGGCGATGTTCATCTGTCTCTCGTCATTTCGATACGCGTCTCACTTCACATTTTAAATCCACAACAAAGGCGAGCTGGATATCCCTCTCTCTTTCCTGTACGTAGCAAATGTTACATGCACTGAAAGTTTGGAACGATATGTGCCACACGCATCCACTACCATTCGAGCGCGTCTTCGATTTTTGGCAAGGCTTTGCATCTGACTCCCGCCCTGTTTTTAACCGGGTTTCGTGGGTTCGTTGTCTGGTTTACATTTTCTTTTTGGTTGGTGTATAAGGAGTCTGCGTTGGCTACGAAACGATCAGTGTGTTAAATGGGATAGGGTTCGTTCTTCACATGGCGATTCATCACAGGAACTCTGCTAACAGGACCGTTCGTGATAGCAGAAGATTGGTCAGAGGATGATTCGCCACAGGGGGCAACCCGTCGCACAATAGTTCGTCCTCAAGAACATATGTTTTGATCTATTTGGGGCAACCTGACAAGTTCAGCGTGGTTAATCGAGGGGGAAGAAACTGAAACATACGTTGTAAGTCCGGGTTCGGTCCCGAACGGGGGATGCTCCAGTGACCGGAGAACTATTTGAAAAGTCGTATTTCATTCCCATAGATTGTGGTGATCGCGACGGATAGAGGTGGAGCGATGCTGCTTCACTATGGGTTTTCGTAAACACGCAACATTAGAAATAATGCACCGTTCTATTGAATTCGCCACAAGATATTTCAACACAAAGCAAAAATAACAACCGTGATTCGGCTGCCATTTGGATTATTGCACGTTCGAGCAACCGTCCCGTAGCGGGGGGGACAACCGACATCAGTAAACGGAGGAGTCGGAGGACAAAGAGACAAAACAGGTTTTTGCCGAAACGTTTTTTTTTTTATATATATTCAGTATTGACAATATTTTAATGGCTGTTTATGTCACGGTGGCTCGAGGAATTATACACATCCTCCTGCAGTACATAAATTTAAAGCATATTTTTTTTTTTTTTTAGATCGCGTCCTATTATTTTAGCTGCACAGTCGTCAGGGAACATAGTTATAGTTACTGAAAATTACGGTTTGAGATTGTTGGTATCCTTCCCTGCACTCCCAATGTGACCAACTGTCAATTGGATGAGTCTACCTATGACAAATGTTCTCCTGTGACGAATGATCTTGTTATCGCGTGGCCTGTGACAAATGAGCATGTGACGAATCACCCTCATCCCTGTTAAATAAAATGCGGATGCAAACATTGCCTCCATTGCCATCCTTGATGTTTCTTGGCCGTTGCAAACAAACAACAAAGGTGTCCATGGCCAGAAATTTGCGACAGGCGCTTCTAGCTAAATTTTATGTCCTCAAATGGCGTATTCATCTTTAACTTTTACGCAGTGTAAAAATTAACACCAAAACAATATCTGTGCAAAGTAAAAAAAAAAAAAAATATAATAAAAAAGGTAACTAGTGTTTTACGGTTGCAACATACTAATAACTATATCATTCTCCCTTACCATTTCAACCATTTTCATGGCTATATCCTACGATCGCAGGAAGAACAGCGGAAATTCTAACCGGTTTCGCAGAAGTCATCGCGCGCATGCCCGAGAGCGAACACAAACGTCGCTGCGGTCGCCTGTGCCTTGACTGGTTGAAGTCAGGCACGTAGCTAGGGGGGGGGGGGGGGGGGGGGGGGGGGGAGGGGGGGGGGGGGTGCTTGGGGCCCGGGCCCCCTCCGAAATCTTTCATTTTGCTGGGGCCTCCTCTCCCCCCTTCCCCTCATACAGCATTTTGTCCCCCCCCCCCCCCCCCCCCCCCCCCCCCGAAACAAAATACTGGCTACGTGCTTGGTTGAGGTGTAGCGTGATGTCAGGGTAAGGACTCCGCTTTGCGATCTCGCACCCGCTGTTTGTTTATGAATACCAAAATCAACGATGGTGATGGTGAGATGGTTCCTGTAACGTGTCTCTGACTGGTGTGTTTAGAGCGCTCCTCCTTTTCGTTCCCTTGCTTTCCGCTTGATGACGTCACAGAAGTAGGGGTGTGCGAATATTCGCCATTTTCGAATAACGAATCGAATATTACCCTATTCGATTCGTTAATCGAATCGAATAATGATTTTCAAAAGTTTCGAATATTTTTCGAATAATTTCCGAATAGTCGTTACGGTGTCGCGCCGCGAGATTCCTTCCACAGGCATTCCACGACGCTCCGGCACGCCTGCCGCACGTGTCCGCAAAATGTCCATAGTACCCTCTTCTCCTAGACAATGATTATCATCATCGGCAGCAGCAGTTTCTTTCTATATACGTACATTGCTGTTGCCTCCATTAGCGACTATATACTGTGTTAAGTATAACCCGCATTAAAGCGATTCGCCAAGAGACGAGACAGGCGACGTCGACCCGCTTTGCTGACGCTCGGTCAGTGGCGCGATGAGGCAAGCCACATGAAAGTGGCGTGAGCAAGCGACCAAGGCGATGAGGACATTTTCTAGAAATCCAAACACCGAGCGACGCGACGAGCGGCAGTGAGAAATCTCCGTCGCTAGCTAAATCGATTCTGTCTTTGGGGACCGCTTTCGCGCAAGACTGCTCGCGCACGCTTTCAGATAGCGTGTCGTGAAGACTTTTCAGAACTGGTTGCAACGGTACCGCCACTCTGTATGAGCGAAGTAGAAGTGGTAGAAGCGGAATGTTGTTCGAAGAGAAAGCGCAGTAGAGCGTGGAAGTTTTTCGGCCACTCCTATGCAACCAATTGAAAAAAAAGCTACAACAGCTGCTTGTGTCGAGTCTTTCCCAACATTTTCCATGGTTGTCCCACTTGTTCAGTATGTGAAGATGTTGCTTTTTGAGGGTGCAAGTGGAACAAGACAATGCGTTTCCCCCGAATCTTCTCAAATCAGTAAAAACAAGGTTCCAGCACTTAAGCACACAGGCCCATCACGCCCTTGCCATTTTCCTTGATCCTCGATTCAAGGACATCTGCTACATCAAGGAATCAAAAGAAAATGTCGAGATTCTATGAAGTACATTACTTCAGGATGTACCATGCTCAAGCGAACTGTGATTTTATGTTCAGCATCCGCGTGAACCATGATGTTATGTTTAGCATTCTAATATTTTAGTGGCTTTTGTCTCTATTTAATTATATATCGTTGAACTGTCATTATCGTCTAGTCGCGTTTTTACAATAATTTTAAGAAACATTTTGGAACAATAAAAATAATCGTATAATCCCTTTGCTCTTCTTTAGTAGCTGTGTATTTACTATTCGGAAACTATTCGAAAATTATTCGATTCGTATTCGTATTCGATTCGGTGCCACAATTATTTGATTCGTATTCGATTCGGTTTGAAAAATCACTATTCGCACACCCCTACACAGAAGTATCCTAACTTTGCCTTCTGCCATCTTGTGCGGTGGCACAGCAGCGGATGTGAATGCGGCACACGCTCGTTCTGCTATAGGCCGCTCTCCAGCCTTACATACAGTCTACGGAAATTTCAACAGTCAAGAGTTGGGACGCCACGACGACTTGGGTGCACTCGTCGTTTTTGCTGCTGGAACTTCTAAAAAGCCGCAAGGAGCGATACCCGAGAGCATGACAGGTGGATTCCTGCGATGAATTTTCTTGCCACTTCGGGATCACTTTTGATGCGTAAATGTGCGGCGGTATAGGAAGCTATACTTCGTTTTAGCCTAAGTCCAGACGCAGCCGACGCTACGAGCTGATATCATCAATCAGATAGCGTCCAAAGCACACCATCATGGTGTTTGTCGTGTTTCTGGACGTGTTCTATCGTCGCTGAACCAATCCTAAACAGAAAAGACGCAGTGACTTGCTCTTCTGAAGCTGCTTGATTGATGCAATTAGCTCGATAGCGTCGGCTGCGTCTGGGCGTAAGCTTGAAGCGAAGGATAGACCAACACGCGGCGCTGACGTCACGAAAATGCGGTGGCGCCGCTGTCGGCAGGGGGCACGCATGCGCAGACGGTTTACTTGACGCGGTTCCTGCGCACGCACAGTACCCACACCTCGTGTGGGACCTGCGCAGTTGCCCACCCATCGTAGGGGCTTGTTTGGAAACGGCGCGGGCAGCTGTGCACAAGCGCCGCCATAACCGACCTTCAGTTTTTAATGCGAAAGCATTAAAGGGAAGATGGGGCACTTCTGCATTTGAGAAAAAACGCTTGAATTGCGTTCATTTTGCCGTTAGAATAACAGATATACCAGATATCACAATTATATTTCAATGCGACGCGCCGGAGAGCCATAAGAGCAATTTCAAAATAGGGCTGAAGCCCCGCCTCCCTAGCCTTGGGCAGCCAAAAGATCCGTCGATGACGTCACGTACAGCGACTTTCTTTCGCGTTTTCTCGCGTTTAACAATACTTGCGCAGCAAATGGTTTGAGTATTCGGGTTCACGGGGTAAAAATACACTAGAATTCACTTCTAACTCATTTTTTTCAAGAAGCTCCCCAGCTTCCCTTTAACTATCCCATGGAGCGGAGCCGGCGGCGTCTGTGATGGCGAAAAAACGCGAAAGAAATGCCCATTCTCCCTTTGGCTGAGCGAAACGGCTCCTAGATAGCCATTGGCGGCGGCTTCAGGAGAGCGCGTGCTCGGCCGGCACGCGCTCTCCGAGGACACCTAAGCACTCATAAGAAGTGCTTAGGTGTCCTCGGAATTTTTGTTTCCTCTTACTCCGTTGGCTTTACTCCATCATTGCTCCAGCAGGACAGGTTATTGCCACTTTAGGTGCCACTGTGTCCTTCTCCCTAGCATAGGCCTTTGTGCAGGCTCGTCAACGCCCGCTTCAGTGGCTCGACATCTCGGTGAGCCTATACAGAAGGTCGGCAATGGCGGCTCAATCTGGCCGCGTGTTTAAAGCGTCTATAGACCTTTGTCGCATAACCTCATACCAGCGCGCAACTGCCGCACCCTCGACCCGGTCGTGGTCTGGTGCACAAATAATTTTAATAAGCATAAAAATAATCGCGGAAGTGTGCAATGGACACAAGAAGCTACACCGCGAGTGTGGCTACGATGTTATTGAGCTTCACATGTCTCCCAAGGATTCTATTTATGAAGTCAGTCGATTGCGAGCGTGAATCGTGAAGGCTTTTTTTTTTTTATTACACTCATTGTCACGTTTATGCTTACGACTATGCTGACTATACTTTGTCCAAAGCAAGCGGACAGATTCCAACCCGGTGCTGGTGCTCCCATTATAGGTCATTACTGCAAGGCATGCTATTACTTCCATGTCGTATGAAGGATATGAAACGTCTGCGTGCCACAACTCCAGATGCAGCTATCAAATTCCGAGAGCTTCTCTGCATAGCCTACATAAAACTGCTCATATATTCCTTCGCTGTGGAAACTCAATCAAAACACCCCACCGTCTTCGCCCTCGTTTTTTCGAGGAGGCAAGGTCGTGGCCTGTCATTAGCTGCAGCTCGATTCAACAGGCCAACAGTTCCAGCCAAGTTATTATTGCTCCCCCACACCAAGTCTAGCCAAGTTCCGCCCATACCCACACCGTTGCATAGCCAGATAGCTCTTCTGCCACAACCAGTCGGTATTTCAAGTTTTAAGGCTGTAGACGACGTCGTAGGTGCCGCGTTCTCGAGATGGCAGCGCGCTTAAAGAAAAGGTCTATAAACATGCCAGTCGAAGACGCGTTGTAGGCATCGTAATAATGATGGCGGTGATGATGACGAGGAGGGAAAATATCTACCAAACTGCGTTAGATTCACTACTCCACGCGGAAAGCATTGCCTGGGATACGCGCTCCCGTATTTTCCTTTGTATATGAGACGTATTACATAAAAGCGTTATGGATGATTGCGTGGTATGTACGAGTACTTATTAACAAGCTCAATCGAAACGACGCACGCGGATGTCTACGGAAACCAACTCCTCCTTTTTTTTTATGATTGTGCCTTGGCTATAGGGACTGGAACTATGAATAATCCCATGTAAGAAACCGTCTCTATACTTACATGGCCCTTGCCTTCTACCACGATTCGTCTCGCTACATCGTATCGCTATACGTATATATTACTACCAAGGTAAAAAAAAAAATTTTTTTTTTCGAAATAATAAAATAAATCAGACTTGTTTAGCATAAATCAGATTATTTTATTTAAATCACTGTAGCTAGAAAATAATCTCCATATCACTACATGTATTTCTAAACATGATAGGTTGATTTATGGATCCTTCCGATCATTGATAACAATGCGGAAGAAAGAATTACTGTGAATTTAAGGTACAGTTTAAGGAACAACTTTCTTTTTATGTAACCCCGTCATACTAGAACAAAAGCAGCTTGATTTTGTTCTTTGTTAGCTAAACGCAATACTATTTGCTTTTATTTTGTATTCTAATTTGCTTGCAATTTCTAGTTTTTGTTTCTTTTTTGGCGTTCTGATTTGCTTGCAATATGACATTACGTAAATGGGAAACAAACTCGAAGGTAGAAAGAAAGCTCAGTGTTTCGATTTGCTCAGAATAAAACTGCTTTCTGCTCGTGTACAGCATAATATAAATCTTTTTGTTTGCTTATTTTTTTATCTTTGTACAAAACAAATGCACCTAAAAAGCATAAACTGATAGACAACCGGTAAATAAAAACTATTTTTGGGATTATTTTTGAAAGAAATATTTGATTTAAATCATCATAGTGAAACGAACAAAGTAGGTCACGCTTCGTCCATGACGCTGCTGATATAAATATGCAACTATTTATTTAACGAAGATAGGGAAAACATTTTTTTACATCACTTTCAACATTACATAAATTGGGAATAAACTTTAGGGAGTACTACTCTTAACCTCTGGCGACTTCCCCTGCCTTCCTCTTTGACCACACCCCCAGCGGGAGCCCCGACCTCAGTCGAACTCGACAAACAAGGACCCACACAAAGGCGCGCGAGCCGAACTCCTCCATAGCCGCAAGGGGTCCCAAGTTTGCAAGAGGCAGGGTGAGTCCAGGACTTGGTATCCAGGAGCCACGGCCTCTGCGGTCCTTTGGCGGATGCTTACATAGAGTTTAGCAGCATTCTGGGGCCATCTAGACAATCAATGCCAGACGGTTCTCTTAGACTTAATGAAAAGACTCGGAGCCAAAGGAAGATATAAAGACCCCCCCCCCCCCCCCCAAAAAAAAAAAAAAAAAAAAAAAAAAAGAAAACAAAAACTGCACAAACAAGGCCAATTACACATTTCGAGCGAAGCTCACAAGAGCAGCTATTAACAATACAAAGCACATTCGAAGACAGAGAAGTTTCACACGGAGCAAAACCACCCCACCCCCGAAGTGGAGATCCCAAAAGTGCACAAGACGAAACATCTACGACACGGAGTTTTTAAAACTAAGTGTACCGTTACAGCGTTCACGTTCGCCCCCATCTGGGGCTTCTCGAATCCGCAAAAACCATGAGCTATGCCGTAGAGACGACCCGCATCGGCCGAAAGAAGCTGGTGAACCCACGGAGGAAGTAAAAAAACATAATGTGAAGCTAACCTAAACACGTGCGCGAGCACAACTTCGCGACAATAGCAGAACTGGTCTGAAATAAATAATAATTTAAATAACGATTTAAATCATGATTTAAATTATCTTGATTTTTTTCTATCCTGATTATTACATTAACACTAATCTTCCCAAACCACCTCTTTCAAATTTAAAAATGAACTCAAATGCCTACTGCGGCATTTCACTGACAGAAAAATAAGACATCTTAGACGTAGAGCCCACCAAGTTCCCTTTCCTCTCGATTCTCTCTTTTTTTAAATTAAAACTAGGGCCGCCTCTAATTCTGGCCCGACAGTGTCCTTCTGAGACCACAGCAGTTGATCTCACGGACATCTTATGGTATACAAAAAAAAATGTTTTTTTTTTTTTCCACTGTTTAAATCAAGACGTTTAAACGTTTTTAAAGCGTTCGTCTTCCATTCCTGTAGTGTCTGTGGATGGTTTTCAACATGCGGTGCCAAGACCCTGATTAATGCCGTCCGCATTATCTGGGCGGACAATCGAAGGGATCAACCTTTACGTCAAAATATCAGTGCGGTCGGTCGTTGCGAGTTGCGACCAACCTTCGTCAGATCGTGACCACTTCGAACAGCCGCGATCTTTGCCCTTGGAATTCAGCAGCAGTCTACGCGCTCCAGTGCAGCTGCAGCGGTGCCGCTCATGCACTTTTGCTGTTTTAACTCGATGGCATATCTTCCGAGGCAATCCATTTTAATCTCCGGAGCGTGTGAAACCCTAGCTGATATCTGCAGTTATTTAGGATTATTGATTTGCTCCAACACGCCTTCGCGAATATGAACATAAAGCCGGATTGCGTATCGCACTCATCAATAACATGTGTCGGAGTTGTTGAGACGAACACATAATGGAGCGCTTGGCTCCGTGAGGTGCGTTGGTGGCCGCCATAGGACGTTGCAGTAGTTGCATCGCCAGCGCTGGTTCCACTCTCTACACTGCGGAGTGGCCGCATGCATGAAAGGCTATCGTAAAGAAAACAAATGAAAGGATGATGTCTCTTACTGTCAGGTGTTCGTCGGGGTCTCCAAAACCGCAAACAGGGAGAGGTCGCAAGGCCTTGTTTCTGTTCGAAATTTGACCCTAAACTTTTCTTGCTTCTTGTTTTGCTTATTTTCAGGAACTTCATTTTTTTTTTCTTAACGAAAATACCAAGTAATATTGCGCTGTTTTTAATATTTTATGGAATAACGTTTTGTTCTTCCTTTTCTGGTCATTACAGGAGCCTGCTGACGAACAGTTTTAACACTGACAAAGGGCTAGTAAGAAAAAAAAAGAGTTCTATAAAGAAAAAAGAAAACAGAGAGAGGGTGTGGCTAAATTCCTGGGTATTAAGGGCGTAGACGGCTTCTGCCCTATCGAGCAGTGGTGAGGCCAAACAGATTGGCGGGGATTTTTCTCTTCTTTCTCTCCAGTTCTTTCACGCTCGTGCTTTCTCTACATCTCGGGTAGTACACGCTCGTTTCCACCAAATATTGTACACGCTCAAGAAAAAAGGGTGTAAAAGGGTGTACCGTTACACCCTTTGTCCCACATAATACACCCCAAAACTTCAATTCGAAGTACAGCGCCCTACATTCGAACAGACGGCCCGAAATTTTACGAGGGGCTTGATAGCTGTGTGGTACAACTTATTAAAATAGCTAATGTACGTTTTACTGACTACAAAAAAACATAATCGGAATTTTCTTGGCCCTACTGTAAAAACTCGGTGTTTTCTTTATGTGGTCTTTGATACGTACATTAGCTATTTAAAAAGTTATATCGCACCGTTATCAAGCCCCTCCTAATATTTGGGGCCGTCTGTTCAACGATAGGGCTCTGTACGTCGAAATGAAGTTTTGGGGTGTATTATATGGGACAAAGGGTATAACGATACACCCTTTTACACCCTTTTTTCTTGAGTGTGTACTAGCTTTCATTCTGTTAGCGCTCCACCACTGACCCGGTAAGAAAGGAAAGGAACTGACAACTGAGGGAAAGATTGGGTATGCACCTATAGGCGTAAGGCTTTTGGCGACAATACGCTCTAAGAAAAAGGGGTGTGCACGGGTACTCCCTTGAAGGGAGTCCAACGATTCCCCCTATATAACTCCTCAGAGGTGTCGTCTAATGCCCCTAAATCGGGGACTCACTCTATTTTCCACGGAAGGGAGGTCATTTAGCACCCCTGTCAATTCCCCCGTTCTCATCTGACACCCATTACTAAGGGTGCTGTTCAATTACCCTCTCATGATTCCTCGGTCCAGTGGTGCACTTAATGCCATGGCAGTCACATAACTCACATAAGTACAGGATACTTGGAATGAAGAGCGTGCTGGTAGGGTTAAAGACTGCGCAGCCCGTCCTCGTCTTTTATGTTCTTCCCTTATTTATACTTTAAGTACGGGATGTGTTTTACTCCCTGGCTGTACGGCTGACACCCTCATATACACCCTAAAAAATCCAGTGCGTCTACTTTCCCGTATAGCACTTGAGGGAGCCAATTGCTGTAATCTACGGATGGAGCCCGGTGAATGAATTGGCTGTAAATATGTTTGGACCTGAGACTGCAGGGCGACATTGAGCAGGACGTGCTTGCGTCATGCTCAGGGTCGCTGCGCAGTCTATCTTTTTAGGTCCAGACACAGCCTCGTCATTGGCCGAGTTCCCTCCGTAGATTGCAGCGATTGGCTCTCCCAAGTGCTTGGCGGGAAAGTAGACGTTCCAGATTTCTCAGTGTGTAGGCGTGATATCTCTGTATTTTCTCAGTGGAACAGGGGCGCTTTCCAAATCACCAGTTCAGGCTCTCTGTAGTTGCGGCTTACGAAAGAATAGCGCGCGAAGACAAGTAGTGCGAAAACTTGAAAGTATAAAACAGCGAGGACGAGGGCGGGAACAGACATCTTTCATCTTATCAAACAACATAGAATGGCACAATGATACTAGAATACTGGGCGGGCACAACAACAGATTTGGGAGAGAAATCATTGAATCATTTGCCATGGGGACTGTAAACAACAACATTTCTGCACCTTCATTATCATTGACAAAGACAGAGGTCGAATTCCTAACACCAGAGATGACTAGATTACTGACACCTCGTCGTGACGAATGCGGACGTCCTGCGTATGCGACGCCGCCGCGCGCCGCCTACGCATACGCGCCGCGCATACGCACAGCGCATTCGAAGCTAGACACCATATCGCGAAAACCGGGTGAAGTTTATAGCTAAAGAATGCTATCGCATTAAAAAACTGGTTATGCCGATTGATACACGAGATAGCCAGTGTCGTGTATTGGCGAAACGATTCTACCAGCAAGATAAGCAACATCACGCTGACATGGCGGAAAACTCATTGAGCACGCAGCCACAGTGTATGTGGAAGTTTGTCAAAGAAAGCAACAAAGAAAAGGTCGCCACGATCACATTGCGAGATAACGAGGATTACGTCACTGACCCAGTAGATGTAAAGTCCCTTGCTACTTCGTTTTACAAGTAACGAGCAATAAAGCACATTCCGCTGGAACAAAATGGCGTACCATTCAGTTCAGTCTTCTGCTGTGCGCCGCCATTCGCTTCCTGAAACCTGTACCGTCACGCAGTCGGTGATTCAAACACTAGCTGCGTTCGATTTACTCACACCTCTTGCACCAGTGTAGAAAAGTGTAGGGCAGTCTATTTCCGGTATGTGCATTTAGATACGACCGGAAGTACACCGCCCTACAGTTCTCTGCACCGGTGCAGGAGGTGCAAGTTAATCGAACGCAGCTACTGTTGCTACTTGCAGGAGGCTCTTATCTAGGAACTTTAAGTAGATGTAGGCGATAGGCGGACGAATGACCGCCTATCGCCAAAGGTCCAATATAAGCTGCATGGAATTTCTTATTGTTGCTCCAGTTAGTGAATCTAAAGTTTTGGAGGCAATTAAAAATTTTAAACTAAAGTTATCTACGGGAGCGGATGACAATCCAACTTTTATAGTAGAAGGTTGTGCTCAACTAGTTTGTCCAGTTTTGGTTTATATATTTAACTTTTCACTTGAATCTGAAACACTTCCTGCCTCTTGGAAAAGTTTTGTCATTTTATTGCGTAAATCCCCGGGTCATCGGTCTATGATTAACAACTATTGGCCTGTGTCCCTCCTCCGTAGTTTGTTGAAAGTATATGAAATTGTTCTGCACACCCGCCTCTATTCATATTTTTGTCGGGAGATTATTCCTGGACAACATGGTTTCATGAAAGGCCGCTCGCAGAAACAAACGTATCTTCCTTCCTGAGTCAAGTAGTACCATCTATACACAGCGGAGGACAAGCGGATGTAGTGTACTTTGACGTGACCAAAGCTTTTGATAAAGTAAATCATCGACTACTGTTCAGTAAACTCTCTAGTTAAGGTCTGTCTACTAAGTACTGTCATCTGTTCGATAGTTATCTATCACGTCCTCAAGGCAATATCCCCAAGGCAGTATCCTTGGTTCGTTGCTGTTTTTAATTTTTGGGGGGAATGATCTCGTTTTTTTATCTTAAACACACGCAGTTGTTGTTATTTGCTGATCATGTTAACTTGTTTTCTGTGGTCAAAGTGGTTGAAGATTGTGGATGCCTTCAGCGTGATATAGATTCTATTTCGGCGTGGTGTCTTTCAAATAGCCTATTCTTAAATGAGTCAAAGACGAAAATAATGGGTTTTTCTAGAATGCGGGAAATTCCGAATTTTCAATATACATTAGATTACACCGTTATTATTCGTTTGCGGTCATCCGTGATCTGGGATTTTTTTATGGATATTGCGATTAATTTCAATAATCACGTAGCTACATTAAGAATGCTTCCATTAGAGTTCTGGGCGCCATTACGCGAATAACACGAGGGCTTTCTAAACCATTTTGTTTTTTACGTTTGTTTTCTTCAATGGTACGTAGTCATGTCGAATATGCCTCAACTGTATGGAACTGTATTGGAGTGACTAATTCAAGTGTAATTGAGCGTTAAAAGTAAATTCATTCGTATATAGTTTCATCGTTATTTTCAGCCGAATTATTTCTATAGTTACAAAAGGATTTGTGACCTCGTGAAATCAGACATGTTGCACAATAGGAGAACGATCCGTGGACAGATTTTTCTGTATAAGATCGTAAATGACATATAACTGATTTACCAGCGCTACTAAGTCACGTCTACTTGCGCGTTCCTCGTGGGTCTGTACTTTACTCTTCGTTTTATCTTTCTGATTTATATCACGCAGCAGTGCCAGACATGTACAAATTACTCAAAAAAGGTAGTTAAGTTAAGTTACTGAGTATGGACGCCAAAAGTAATTGGAGTAGAGTAGAAATTACACATTTGTAATAGTAATTGAGTAAACTACTAACTACTGTACAAAAGTAGCGAGTTACTTTGAAGTTACTTTCGAAGTTACTTTTTTATATTTTTGGGGTAGCAAAATGAACAGCAGTTTTGATCCGTGAAAAACCCTGCGAGCCTAAAATAAATGCAGTCATTTTATGGCTTGCGTTTTCACCAAAATAGTTTATTAGCTCGCAGAAGCAATTTACTTTCAAAGTTCTTGATAGGAGAGTTTTCGCCTTTTCCTCCTAACGACGTCCCCAGCTAAGCTAAAAAGACGTTCCACCGACGCGCTGGATGGAACGGCAGCGTTGAGTTTGAGAAACAGGCTGTGCAGGGTCGGGTAAGCGAGTGTTGGCATCTTAGGTGTCTATGACGAAACATGTGAGGTTTGCCTCGTCTAGAGGGTCTTGTATAACAAACTCTTCTCCTTTTGTCTTTTTTCTTCGGCAAGTTGAGATTGTCATGACTGGCCCCTCTTTATCCCCACGACGTTCGGAGAGTACGCTGAGCGAGTGCACCTGACCGTCAAGGGTTCAAGTCTCGCGCCATGGCGATGAGATCATCTGGACGACTGCGCGTCTCGTTGCAGTGCTAGTGCTACGCTACTGAAAAAAATGTTTTTTTTTTTTTTTTATTTAACAGAAGATGAAACGAAGTATACTTCGCCGCTGACGCCGGGTCCAATAAAAGGAACTCCCAAGGGTGACTCGCAATCCTCGCCGGCGACTACGGTATCCTGACGCGCCTGACACGCCTGACAATTAAATCGTTTTCAACAAAGAGGAGGTCTCCCTGTTGTTGAAGGTCGGAAGGGCTCGAAGGATTACGTGAACAAGCCTTGACGCTCGTACAGTTGCAGCTGGAAGCGGGAATGTGCTCCCATGAGCGGATTATCCGTGTCTGCGTTTCTGTGCGGTGGAGTCTGGCTGTGCAAGCGAGTATTCGCTGACGACGAGGCGACGATGGGAACAGGCGCCCAGCTCCGAGGTCATGCCAGTGGCGCCTCCCGTAGAACCCCCAAACCGCTTGAGTCAGAACTCACAAAGGGCAGGCAACATGAAAACAACAACAACCTTCGGAGTGTTTCCGTCTTTGCTTGCACGGTTGCAGCTGAAGGCGCTACGCCTGCGTGCATTACCGGATTAGGTCAATACCCGACCAAGGCTTGTTAAGCTTCTCTTCCTGCGTTCGTGCGCGTCGGTGTTATGTTTTGGCTGCTCATCGCCACCTTGGCCCAAGGACGCCTGTGATGCAGTTTCTACGGCTGCGAGGGGGCCCCTTGTTCGGGGAGGCCACTTCATCTGCCGGCGATTTCGAAAGTAGTTAGTAATTTGAGTAGAAGTTACCTAAAAAATGTAGTTAAATTAAACTACTAATTACCCAAATAAAGTTGTAATTGAAAGTTACCAAGTTACTCGGAAAAGTAGTTAAACTACAGTAGTTTGAGTAGAGTAGTTGAACTACGTCCAAGTCTGCGCAGCACCCATGACACACCTTCAATTGACGTATATTCATTGTGAACATATTTGCGGGAATTTTAGCCAAGACATTTTTGATGAAGAGCGTAAATTTAGAAAGTGTGTTGCTACCATTGTTTTGTTCTAACTTTCCTTTTTTTTTAATCATGTCCGAACGATTGCACATCTGGCATTTATAAATGCACCACTAAGGAGGCGTCAGCTGTTTGTGGGTCACTCAAAATAAGTAAATAAATAAATAAATAAAATGTCTATATAGTGCAAGGCCCTTATACATTGACGACTTGCGCGACGTCTGCCACGTCAACGGACATCTCTTTAGTTGCGGCCTGCGCATGCAGCAAACAAGAAGTCGTCTTCATCAGTCGAATAAGCTTGCAGCTCTCCTGGCACCTTTAATAAATAAAATTAGCAAAGTATAATCAAATGTACATAAAAAATGGTTACCTCGAGTGCTTTCCAGTTACTGCACTCTGAATCTCTGGAAACACTTATTTAATTCAGATATGAAGCAGCACTGACAAATGGCAGCACTTTGCATACTGCCTGTGTTTTGGTTGGTACTTTCGGCAATACACTCTAAAAAAAGCCCGTGCCTCTACTTTCCCGCGCAACACTCGGAGAGCCAATCAGCGCAACTTAGGAGGCAGCTCAGCGAATGACGATGCCGAAACTAATGTTTAGAGCAAAAACCGCAGTCTGAGTTGTGACATTAAGCAATGCAAGCGTGACGTTTTGCATTGCTTAATGACACAACTTAGACTTCATTTTTCGGCCTAAACATATATTTCGGCGTCGTCATTCGCTGTGCTGCCTCCGTAAGTTGCGCTGATTGGCTCTCCGAGTTTTGTGCGGGGAAAGTAGACGCACGGGCTTTTTTTAGAGTGTAGGTGGTTTCATGTGTGCTATATTTTGATGCATATTTAACACTCTAAGATATGGCTCCGCGTCTACTTACCCGCAAAACACTCGAAGAGCCAATCTCTGCGATCTACGAAATCAGCTCAGCGAATGATGAGGTGGAACATCCGTTTAGACCTAAAAATGATGTCTGCGCTGTGGCATTACGCAATGCAAAGCGTCATGCTTGCATTGCGTAATGCCACAGCGCAGACTTAATTTTGAGGTCTAAAGAGATGTTCCGCCTCATCATTCGCTGAGCTGATTTCGTAGATCGCAGAGATTGGCTCTTCAAGTGTTTTGTGGGTATGTAGACGGGCAGGAATTTCTTAAAGTGAATAGCAAAAAAAAAAAAAAAAAAAGTTCGCTGTTTCGTATACTTTGAAAACATGTCATCCCGGAGGAGCAGAATTTTCGCCAGTATACTTAAAATCTTGATGATGAGTTTGACAGCGACGAAGCTGATGCCCGTGACAACTCCACAGAAGGGTCCCATTTTCGGATGATTAGACGGCGATTAGGGATGGTCCAATCAATATTTTAATCGAATAATTGCATAGCCCTGCCTAAAATCCCTTACTACTTTTGATATTTGTCCTACTCACAGGTTTGGGGAGTGGGACTAAGGTGCTAAGAAACTCAAGGAGAGGATCATTTTGAAGTTATCACTGTTTGACCGCGGCCGACATTGCGGCTGGCTGTGGGAAAACGCCGGGTCCCCCTTCCAAAAATATTTTAGGCAGTCTATAGAAATCTTACTCACATTTTAACGACCCTTTCAACTTCCTATACAGACACGTCGCGTCCACAATTTTCAATAGATTTTTTATACACTTTCTTTCAGCGATAGAAATGCTATACAATTTCTATCACCACGTCTCAATATACTTTTGCTCACCATATTTATAGAGCATTTCTATAAACTAGACTCGATAGAATTCTAAGATGCAGTACGGAGAGCGACATCGCACCCAGTTGGCACCCCCATGCGCGGAGGCTGCTTTTTTCGTTTGTGTCAAATAATTATCGCTTTTTGCAATGCTTTATATTGGGAGATACGGATCACCAACCCTTTGTAAACGGATATTGTATAAATCATTTGTGAAAAAAAAAATCATACTTTGTATCTTTTTATCTTGTTGAAATGATTGTCTTTTAAGGGAATGGTATCTATGGCGGTGGAGCAGTCAACTGTAATGAATTACTAGTGTCATGACTGTAGCGTGAGTATTCGTGATGTCTGAGTATGTGCACAAAGTAAGTGGCGAGTGCATGCTTCCATGGATGTATTGTGACAAACCTAAAATAAATTATCAAGATTTTTTTTCGCAAAAAAAAAAAACCCCAAAAACTGGTCGATTATCTGAAGAAAGGGGATAGAAATGTTGTTAGAATCTCTGTTTTCCATGGAATTTCTGTCCAATTTATATTCACTAAGTTCTAACTTCTATACAAAGTCTACAGAAAAAGCGACTAAGAAGCTATAGACAGTGGATAGAAAAGCGGGAAACAATTTCCTTGTAATATCTATAGCCTCTATCAGAGCCGTATATGTAGAGAGTTTGGTCAATGGGAGGCGCGGACAGAGCCAGGGCGTGCGGCAGACTCGGAAAGAGGGCTTGGCATGCTCTCTTGACCAACCAGAAGCCGAAAAGAATCCCCTAGCGGTGGTAGCGAGAAACAGTTCTGATCAAAGGTCTATGTTCGTAAATGGTTTTAATAAGCGCGTAAGAGTGATGTGTAGTAACTCTTTGTGGTTGAAAATAGGGTACACGTGTTCTTTTCATCATGATCATGCAGAAAGATGTAAGAAACGAATGCGCCGCTCAACTCTGTTTTGCTCGGACAGAGTGTGACCGCTCGGACGGCAGATTCCCGGCCCTCGGCGCTTGGCGTACGGAGTATGTCGATCGTTCCGCTAGTCTCACTCTTCCACCATCATTTTGGATGAGCGTGATTGAAATATCACGTGTACCATATTTTCAGTCATCGAGAGTTACTCCAATGCAGTTATCAGGTTTGTTTCTCGCGACCACCGCCAGGGTATTATTCCCGGCTTCTGGTTGGTCACATTCGAATTTCTGAAGACGCCCTGGAACACGCCCAGCCCGCTATCGGCCAATGGCGCCTCCTCATTTGTCTCCTATACTTCCCAACGAATGGCCAAACTCTCTACATATACGGCTCTGGCCTCTATAAACTATGTTCTATGGAAGTTATGTAGAAAGTGAAAAAACTTTTTTTTTTTTTTTTGTAACGGCCGGTCGATTTTTTTTTGGTAACTCAAGGGTAGACCTCTCGAAGAGTGTCGCAACGGTAAAGAAAACTCTGGCCCGGCCGAGCCCTCGCCAACGAGGACACACCGACGGCGGCCGCTCCCAGACGATGCCGACGTCGTCGTCGCGGTGTCAACAACGCAATGGTGGCAGCAGCAGCATTCGAGTGCCCGGGCAGGTAGAAAGGTGGATGTTTGTCTAGAGACGAGCGCGCTGCAGCAGCGAGACCCGGATATCGCGCTGATTACAAGCCCGAGGCCCTGGGAGCGTCGTTTCCGAAGGCAGGCGGGGCGTCGCGAGCGACGAGGAGCGAGCCGCAAGAAAAGCGCCCGCGTGGCAAAAATCAAGCCAGGAGGGAGAAGCCGCGCGTGGGAGGCGGACCTCTTTTGCATTCTGCGCGGCGGTCCCCGCTCACGTCGAGCTCCAATCCAGCCTCGAGGTGAGCCGCTGCCGCCGCCGCCCGGGCAACAGCAACAGTGCCACGAGCAGCGACGAAGAGCGAGCGAGGGGACTCTGTTTGGTTTGCTCCAAACTTTCCGCGGCGCACAGATATTGTTGTGTTTGGACTCTGTCGAGAAATCGCAGGCTGCAGCATCAAACCCCGCCGTGCAACGCGGCGTGAACGCGTATTTATCCGGTGGTGCTGCCGCCTCCATCCGAGCAGCCCCCCGGTGGACAAGAACAACAAAGAGCGGCGGAAACTTTTTTGTTGCCGCGACTCCTGCCGCGACTCCTTTGTTTTTCCTTGCTCCGAGGCGTGCTCGAATGCTGTTATTCAAATTCAGATGCACACTTGTCCCGCCGCAACCCGCGAACATTCCTCCCAAACAGTCGACAGAAGGTTCGGCTCGTGCAGCAGGCGGCAAAGGCCGTCGTCGGGGTATACTCTCGGCTGCTGCTCGACGACACCCGCGACCTCCGTCGGTTTCGAGCTCTCGACAGGGAGCACCAACCGCAGAAAATAGCTGGGTTCCCTCGGTTGCCGCCCGCATGTTTGGTCTTTGCGCTGAGAAAGAAAAATGCGCACGCACGCTCAGGGTTCGGAGTGTCGACGAGCGTTGTTCCAGATCACTCACGCAGAACGCATGCAGCAACGGCAGAAGTAAACAGTGCACACTGACACGGAGCAAAGCGAGTCGTACATTACTGAGTCCGTGGAGGGACCGGAGACGAGGGTATAGAAAAAGACCTGAAAGCAAATATTGCTCGATCGCTGGTGACCATTTATACTGCCCCGTCCAGATTTCCCACAGAGAAGGCAACAGGCGCTAGATATCTTCCCGAACTCGAGCAAGCCCGAAACCTCAAACCCGACCCGCTTTCCGGTCGGGCTTGGGAGCATATGAGCGTCCTGTCCGGGCACAGGCCGGGTTTGGGCCTATTTATTTCGAGCTGCGTCGGATTGGGGTCGGGTCGCAATTGAGGTGTTGGAACCCGACAACCCCAGGGATTTCCCCAGGAATTGAAATTAGGGGGGTGTCTAACTTATTAGGGGGGTGGGGGGCGGGGAGGCCAAATCTAGGAAAAAGAATTTTAGGAACAGTGTAATCCCCAAACACGCAAAAAGAAGCGGAAAACGAGTGCAAGTTATAACGCAAAAATGCCGACGCAGGTGACGCGCCGCAAGAATTGCTTTTCACACGAGAGGTGCTCCACCAGACAATAGGGAGTTTTAGTATATCACTTACGGCGATACCCGATAAAAAACGCTCAAAGCAAAGCTTTTTTTATGTCTTGTAGAATGAATTAAGCAGAAAGAGGACAAGACACAGACCGCGTGCACATTCTTTCAATTCACAACATAGCGGATCGTTATTTGGTATCGTTAGCGCAGAAAATTATCTACTAAAACTCTTTAATGTGTTTGTGTCGTGTGCGTCCGAAACCTCATGAGTTCATATTTCTACGGAAAACGCAGGCAGTCGATCGCTGCGAACAAAAGAAAGATCTTAGCGATTGACGAACGTTCAGACGGGTTCGGGCCACGTCGTGGTTGGGCTCATGCTCAAAACAAGTCAAGCTCGGGCTGGGTTCGGGCCGATATACTAATCGGTCGGGTTGGGCTCGAGCTTGCGTTCACAAGCCACAGTCGGACTCGGGCCAGGTTCGGGTCAGAACTTGATCGGGTCGGGTCGGGTCGGGTCGGGTCGGGACTCAACCTTCCGGCCCGATCTCATCTGTATATACCGGACGCTAATCGAAGGCAGATAATATCCCGCCGTGTAGTCCAAACAACAAATTTCAAAGTAGTAAGACTGTAATTTTAGCTCTAAACATATTCAAGTCCCGTCATTGGCCAAGCTAGCCTCCAAAAATGGCAGCGATTGACTCCCACAAGTGATTTGCGGGAGAGTAGACGCTCCAGAATTTTTAGAGTGGATATATAATGAGTCATGACTGCTACTGAACGTGTTCAAAGACGTTTCGTAGAAATTCTGTTTCACAGCGAGAGAGAGATATATAGAGATAATAGATGATGATCGTGGCAAATGTACTTTAGGGAACTCCACGAAAGTCCAATGGCCTTGGCGCCGACCACTGGAACTGAACTGCTAGCCTATAAAATGTTAATGAGACCTTGATTGGAGTATGCTAGTGAAGTTTGTGATCCTCACACGAAAGGTTTAGTATTGAAATTAGAAAAAAAAAAAAAGTCAAAGAATGGTACTACGTTTCATTTTTTCGAAGTACAGATGACTGGATTCACAAACGGAGCTGTATTCTAAGGCAAGTCTCACCTTATTAGAAGAGAGGCGAAAAAAAAAACAAACCGTAAGCGTTTAAAAATGTTTTTCATAATTTTAGATGGAACACTGCATATTGATAAACACAGATTAATCAAACCTCATCTACCAATCTAGAATCACACGTAATAAGCATACTAGGACAATCGAAGACTACAGATTCGCCAAACAATGTTTCAAGAATTCGTATTTCCCTCGGACGATAAGGGAGTGAAATAAACTGCTCGAAAGCGTTGTTAAATTCATAACGGTTTTTGGATTTTTTTCAAGTATCTCCCATGTAATCAACAGACCTCGTGTTATAATTTTGTTGTACTTTTGTGCTATTTGATATGAGTATATTAGGTGTCGTATAGTCCTTCATTTCTGTCATTGTGTTCTGCGCGTCTATTACATTGTCTATTGTATACTAACTCCTATCATAGTCCCCGCTGGGGGACTGATAGTATTACGAAATAAATAAATAAATAAATCAACCGCAGCTCCACCAAGACGTGACGTCACAAGGATGCTGCGCCAGAGTTCCTTGACTAAAAGCTAACCCGCTTGCAGCCCGCTAAAGAGCAGCTGGTCGCACGTTTAAAATCGTTTTTAGTGGACTACGCGGCTTCACTTTGACGTAATATTTCGGCTATGGTCACATCTCGTGTCACTAAAGAGATACCAGTCGTTTATTTTGGTTTCGCTTTCCACCGGAGTTGCCTTTTAAAAGCATCTACCCGGGTGTGACATTCGATAATTGTTTTCGAGTGTGTGAATCGAGTGTTTGTCCTTTCGAAAAAAGTAATATTTTATCTTGTGGTATTCTTATGGTTCCATTCACTGTTAGATAAAGTGTTTCGAGCCGGGCTATCTTTCTTCGGGATGACAAGGGTGTTAAGTCCTTTTAAAGCATTAATTCTGACGATGAGTGCTTTCTTCCGAAGTTGTTGAAGATAAACTCAAGAGCTTTCCTCTGAATCATCTGTAGTTTGTCTACGGGTTTTTGTGTGAAAGGATCCCAAACGGCTCTGGCATTGTGCGGTAGGCGCGCTATCTACAAAGCAAATGAACAAAGTAGAATGTTTTTTCCTAATATAGTACTTGAGAGGAGAGAGCTCGGCCTTAAAAGCGGCAAATTCATAACTTTAAAGTAAGCAAAACTTCAAAGTAAAAATAAAATTGTATGCAAGCGGAATTACAGTTATAATACCTTGCTTTAAATGCTGGCCGGATTGTACCTTTTTTTTTTTTTTTTTTTGATAGACGACGTTTCCGCGAGTTGTGGTTTTTTTGCTTGCGGTTGTCAGTGGGGCTGTCGATTCGCCACTTCAGTTAACCCATGTTCGGTTTCGCGCTTCCTTTGGGTCTAGTAGCTTTGAGAGTCCTTTCGACAGGTTGGCATTATCCAATACGCCGCCACTAACAAGAATAAAACTTGAGTTCAATATGATAGACCAATTTGTCATGGACATTTTTAGTGATATAATACTTCCCGACAAAAATTGAAGCCGATAGTAGGCGCATAATTAAGCTTTAGTTTTGCTCATTTCCTATTTTAATTTACTGACGACAAAGTGCTCTTTGTGGACGCATCAAGATACAAACTGGGATTACGATTGACTGATTGTGACTGTGACTCGTCGCAAATGCTATATCGTGTCTGATTGACAGATGAATCGGATGTTACATTTATGTTATTTGCGCCAGCCAGATGCGCACATTGAACATTTTACACTGTTAACAGTGTAATACCCCTGTCAGACGGGAAAGTAAATGTCATTTTGATCGAATGTCATTCACCGCTCGGCGAATCAGCTCGTGATCCTGGTTCTTCACGTGATCCTGCATGTTCTTCATCGCTCACGCTCATTGGCCGAGCTGTAATGTCATTTTGCTTAAATGTCATTTAACGTGCCCGTCTGACAGGGGTATTAATCAACTTGTCTCGCGGCACTGACACCCATGGGATTCTGATTACAGTCTAAAAATAGGATGCGAGAAATCTTAGCAATCTCGTGGGGATAGTTTCTCACGAGCTACACTTTTACAGCAGCAAGCACCACATGCAATTATCATGTGCACAAAAAGGCATGTACAGACGCAATGAATCCCGCACGAAAGAGAAATCACAACCCTGTTAACTACTGCACCACCTTATATACTAACTTTCTTTTTTTAAACGTGTCTCACTTGTTTTTTGCAATTTTGAATTTGCAATTTTTGAGAAAAGTGACTTTTTCTGTTTTCATATGTTGTGTCAACAGCTAATGGTACACACGCCTGCAAATTTCTATTGCGGTAAATGAAATATTTACGGAGAAATAAAACATTTTCCCTAAGCCGACGTTGCAAAATCATATGTTTTGGGGATGTGAAACTTCTACGTTTCCTATTTTCTAACAGCCGTAGATCCGCACCGGTACGCCCTAGAGTAATGATCATACTCTCGCTGGAAAGAGCAGTTCCTCACAGTTTGAGTACAATGAGCATATCTGTTCGAGAATAAGCACAATTTGGGCAAGAACACCATACAAGTCCAGCTTTCCTTTTGAAGAGACTATGCACATGGCCAAGAATCGAAAAGCCTGCCCCGATTGAACAGAAAACTAACTAAAACCAACATTCATTTATAGAAAGTCACGTGTGTTTGTCTGTTTTGTATTTCGACGATGCTTGCCCTGCCCATAATTGCTGACGCTGGTTCGTGTATTGCAAGCCTATCCAATTACTCACTCGTTTCATCATCATGCAATGTCCACATGTCAACAACAAAATGACTCTTGAGGAAAGCGTTTTAAGCTCGGACTCACTCAGCAAGGCCGTACAGGAGATCGGGTGAAAGCAGAAGGCACCACTTATACTTTTGGTGCCTTTTAGT
This sequence comes from Ixodes persulcatus, assembly GCA_013358835.2. NCBI lineage: Eukaryota > Metazoa > Arthropoda > Arachnida > Ixodida > Ixodidae > Ixodes > Ixodes persulcatus. The sequence goes on from JABSTQ010010904.1 coordinate 257,212, forward strand.
TGCCGCCACCACCAGTAAAATGAAATGTAGTGGCGTGGAAACTTCAAATAGGTTTTTTTCTGTTTCACTTTTTTGCAGCAACTTTTGTCTTAGAAAATCTATCATTTCAATGAATTGCGGAGTTTCTTATTCGCTGTGGATGTTTCTGAACTGAAATTTAATGAGGAATGCGGCTATTTATTTATTTTTCTATTTAAATAAAGCCCGTATTGCCAAAAAGTAGGGTTTTGATGAGGAGAAAATGCCCCATTATTTTGGAATGCTTTTCAAATTGTCATTTAGCATAAAAAACGCAGATTTCAGAATGAAAAATATATAACTGCACCCCCCTTCCCTCTTCCCCTACGTTGTAGTTACGGCTGAAGCTTAGAAATGCTCAATATTTTGCAGCATTTTTTAATGATAAATTTCCTTGCCAAGTGAGGCGAGTTACATCAATAGCTGTATACCTCCCACTGTAGGTTATGGGAAAATTGCCCTACAGATATGAAATGTCATATAGTGCATTTAGGCAACGAGATGAACAGACCCTTTAAATTTCATCAATATTGAGAGATTGGTTTAGAAGCGGACAGTTGAAGGTGGTGTCACCCCTTAATATGTATCCTAAAACCCCAGGTAACTACTGTTTAGATGCAGGCACTAGAGGTAACAACCAAAACTCGCGCGAACCATCGTTTGCAAGAACTTGCGCATCTCATCTTTCCCGATCGACTAAACAGACACCTTATCATAGTTAGTCCCCGGACATTAAAAAAAAAAAAAGACAAAAAACTTCAAAAATATATTACCAATGTCTCCTCAACTTTTTGGTCTACGTGCATTATTCGGTAGGTGTCCGATGTCCCGTTGATACTCGTGATTGATTTGTTGTGTTGCCTTTGCTTTGTCTCTTCGTTCTTCAGAGTGCTGTAACCATGTGCTAGTGTCCCGTCAGAAGACAGTCTTGTCTTTTTTCGCCCTAGCCTCTCAATCAATTTTGTTTTTGTCTGAAATACAATTCAAAGATACATTCGCAGGTGGCCGTCTCCGGAAATACGAAAATTACAATTATGTTGCTTGGTTCTCGTCAATACTTCGCGTAAAGCCTATTACAACTATGCTCAAGGAATGCATTTCTAAGTAAAAAGCATTGGTATTGACTATAATTATTCGAATCAGTCGTTAATACAACCTTTGCGAAAGCTCTTTGAAGCGGGTGTCAGTGCAGCGAACACCCTTCAAAGATGGTGCTCGCCTCACGTCAGCACCTTTCCCACACCCTTTTTACGCCCCTCAAAAATGAAGGGTGTTCCACGAAACAGCACCCCATTCACGCTAAAAAAGACGGCGTACTACTTGAAATAAGGGTGCTTAAAGGGTGTAGCCACGTGTGCAAGCGTCTGGAACATTCTTTTTACACGCTTAAGAATGCTACATTTCTTGCTCAATATTTCAGGTTCCAAAAGAATTTTCGCCGAATGCATTAACCTTTCTACTCTCTTTCAAAAGAAGCAGAGCCAGAAAAACATTAAGCAAGTGGGCTCTCTATAATAAGATGACTCCACGCATGGCGTAACACAATGGCAACGCGCAAATTAGCCTACTGCGTTGTCCTTCTTATGCCAACAAGAGGGCGCTCATTAGAAACGCTACGGTGCATCGCAGTCGCACGACGCTCTCGGCCCTTACGTATACCAAGCCGAGCAGAAAGAGTCCGCACGAGGACATATCGGCTCTTCGGCGCCCGCGCTATCAAAAGAGGCAGGAGTCGTCCAAGTGGCAGCACAGCGTGCGGACGGCCACTTCATCTGGACCCGGTCGATTCTCACCCACGCTCCAGAGGTCTTCTTTTGCGCAGCCGGCCTCTTTCCCGTTGGCTGCCCTCGATTTCAGATTCTCGCCCTCTCCGACTTCCTAGGAATAGGTCCAGGCGCACCAGACGCCCTGACGAACGCTCATCCCGTCCGCGATAACGACGCGCCCAGTCGCGCTCCGAGATACCCCACGCCCTCCGGCACCAGCCCGTGGGAACCTGCCTTCGCAGAGGACTCCCTCCAGTCAGTTGGCCTCCAGCCGCCATGGCCAGCCTTGCAGAGCGGCGTCTGGCTCTATCGCTGCTCTTCGGCTTGCTCGCCCGCGGCGTCACGTCGAGCTGCGAGTTCAGGGGTCACTGCGCCAACGACGCCGACACCGACAAGGCGATCCCCTGCGCGGTGCACCAGGACGCCGTCGCCTTGGAAACGCCCACGTCCTGGCAGGCGTTTGCGGACCTGTGCCCACAGCTCGCCGCTGAGATTCACCCGGACCGCAAGGTCTGCTGCGACGTCAGCCAGGTCGAGGACCTGGCGCGTGAGCTGGAGCAGCCGGCTCGACTGGGCATGGCCAAGTGCCCCGGCTGCATGCTCAACTTCAGAGACTTCCTCTGCCGCATGACCTGCTCGCCCAAACAGTCCGACTTCCTGGCCGTGAACGCGACGGCGCGGGAAGGCATCGGCCCGCACGTCGTCGAGATGATCTACGCCGTCAGGGAGGAGTTCGCCCAAGGTGTGTACGACTCGTGCAAGGACGTGCGCAGCGTCGTGCTGGGCATCAAGCTCATGACGCTCATGTGCGGTGGCCGCGTGTTCGGCTGCTCGCCCCAGCGATGGCTCGAGTTCTTGGGGTCCACGGCTCCGGAAGGCGGCTACTCTCCTTTCAAGATCCACTACGTCCTGACCGGGGAGCCCGCTGTGCGGCGTGCTGGTCGCAATTTGACTCCGCTCAGCGCGCCTTTCCTCAAAACCTGTTAACCCGGCTCATCATTCTCATCGCGATTGATAGCGCACTGGCGCGGCCCTAACCTCTTGCCGGCATTCACGCAAGCCTCTTGGCCGCTCTCCTCCGATGAATAACTTAATTTTTATTCCTCGTCCCGGGTCTCAGATAGTGCACGTCTTCACGGTGTCGGGGATGTTTAATTTCGCTGTCATCGGGCTGCGTACAACTGCAGACTGCGAATGAGAGGCTCACCGTAACACGAATCGATTCAGACGCATCCTGCTTACAGAAAGCGAATCCATGGTAGCTGTCTGGGTGTTTGTATTTTACGCTGTGATTGAAAACATTCATGCATTTTCGGTCATGCTTGTACCGTTAAACCACGTGCATGTTCTGGATGTATCAGTGCGCATTAAATACAATAAATATGTTGAGAACCGACTGTCGTTTCATCTCTTTGGAGTTTAAGCAAATGCTCGCGCGACAAGTTCCCCTCTACGCACACGGAAAGTCAAACACGGCAAGAAATGCCCAACTTGTCACACTGCCGTCACATTGTCACATTGCCATAACAAGTCACATTGTCGAAGAGGACCGTGAGCTTAAATACCTCAAAAAGCGCGTCGAAATAATCGAACAATATAACATGGAGGCGGAGCTGAAGCAATTGAAGCTCGCAGTGCACGACCTTGGGTGGCGAAGTGGAAGACTGAACATAGAGTTCCACGGAATCCGAAGGATCGAAGGCGAAGACCAAATAAGCAAAGTAAATGAGATAGCGAAAACGCTGAATGTACCCCAACTGACAAAGACCGACGTCCCAGCGAGTCAGCGGCCCACCCATTGCGATCAAAGCCTGATAAGATTCCCGGCTCATTGTCAGATTTGTAGCACAGCCAGAGACGCCCGGGGCCCAAAACTCGTAAAACAGAAAGTTGGAGCCGAAAGTTCGCGGAGCGCGCCGATTGGATGCCGACGACAAAGGCGCGAAGTCATCGTCGTGATAGTCCAATCGGTGCGCTCCGTGAACTTGGGCTCGAAATTTGTGTTTGACGAGTTTAGAGCCCCTGGTTGGACAAGAAAGCTAAGCTAAGAAGCACCGGTGCTAGCGTGTACAATAATGAGAGCATAAGAATGCCTTTTCAGCCAGATTGAGGTTGCTTCAATGTTATCATGTAAACGGAAACCTGCAGGTGTTCCGATGAAAAGGAGGTTCTTAACTTGCCATTATATAAAAGCTAATGTTTTAATCTCACCGATAGTCAAGGGGGGGGGGGGGGGGGGGGAGTGTGTACGCTAAGTGAGGAAAGTATGGACAGTCAGCCATTATCTAGGTTCTGCTCAATCACTAAGGACTATGCAGCTTTGTCCTTGTTAACAGAAAATACGATTGTTTCTGTATTTTTACTACCCACCTGATGACAAATTTTCAAATTTTCTTGCTGTTCTTGAAACGCTGCTGAGATTGAGTACAGCGATAACAAATTTTGTGTGCTAACTGGAGGTTATTTTAATGTTAACATGCTACAATATGCTACGCCTAAATTATAGATATTCTACTAGCAACATATGGATCTGTGAAAATGATAACTAAACCAACTAGAAGTACAAAGCATACGGAATCTATTACTGAGCTTTTTATTACGAATGTCGATAAATCTCATGTAATGATCGGAATTCTTACTTTTAAAATCACGGACCATTTGCCAATGTTCTTGTGCGTATTAGGTGCACATTGCAAAGAGAAAGACAAGTCTACCAGTCATTTTAATAGTGCCACGCTATAAACACAATAAATCCGATGTTATCAGGGGTACTTCAAGGGAGTATAAGGACTTTTTAACGTTTATGTCAACGATATTGAACATCGACCAGACTACTAAATTCATAATATACGTAGACGATACAACCCTTCTCGTTGCTGCTGATGAGGCAAATCAACTTGTATCTCTGGCAAACACAGTATTAGATAAAATAGGCGTATGGACCGAAAGAAATGCTTTAAAAATATACAAAAATAAAACAAAGGCCATTATATTTCGGCCTATAAAGTGATTACTTCAATAGGTTGCATTTATTTAAATGCGTTTAGTATTGAAATAGTTGATTATTTTAAAACTCTTGGAGTTGTGCTTTAAGAAACTATGTCTTGTAATATATTGGGCATCTAAGAAAGATGTTGGTAAAAGTTATAGTTTGGCTATATTGAAATAGATATATCTTTCCGAAGTCGTTAAAGTATTATTGTATGAAGTCTCTTTTTTTTGCATTTAAATTAATGTTATCTGGTGTGGGGTATTACCGCGTCAACAAATCTTGAGAAAATGCAAGTGCTTGAAATACGAATGTTACGCACAATTGGAAATGTTCTTTTTGGCTTACGTAGTCATAACCTATTCAATTATTATCATATATAGAGCATCTAGAACATTTCTAATTATAGACTTTTGATAAGGCTTCAAAGTTAGAGCTGAGTTGCTCAACAATAATAGTAAGTACCTACTTGGTAGAAATGTCTGCTTCGAACCAACATATTCCAAGGTATCAATTTCGTAACCCCGAGCGCTGGAATGTACCTACAGGCCAATTAAATATAATATAGGAAATGTTATCCTGCAAACTTTCTAAACTCCTGAATTTGTTTAGTGATATTTTAATTAAATAGTAATGAAGGAATTGCGTATGTACAGCATGTAAATTAACGCTTTTAAGGCACTTTAGACGGCCCAAAAAATAAGTTTCTCAACGTATTGCGCTGTGATTTACTACAGAGGTACGAGCAGGGTGTTGAAGTTTGCAGTGAAAGAATCAAGTAATGAACTTACCTCGTTCAATCCAACGTTATTAGATCTACAGGGTGGAACAAGGAGACGAAAGGCTCTTTAAATCGACCGGAAAATTCGGTTTCTTAACCTATCGCGCTACGACTTTGTGCAGCGTTGTCCACAGATGGTGCATTTTTTTTGTAAAATTTGCAAAGAACGAACTTACCTGAGGAAAAAGTAAAGAAAGAAAAAGGCTTAGCTCCTATGGAAACGCAGCGACGCCACCGGTCTTCAAACAACACGGCGCCGTTTCGCACGGGAGACAAGAGATGGCGCAAGCGGTCGCGACGCCAACTGCCGCCAACGAACGAGCAGACGACTCCAAGAGCCGGCGTATTTAGCAGACAAGGAACTGCAGTTGCTTGTTGTTACCGCGCCTGTTTTTGTTTCTGCGACTGTCGCCGCCTGCGGAACGCGCGCCGCTTTTGAGTCGAAAAGATTGTCTGCTAAAGACGCTGGCGCGCCGTATGCTCGTTCGTTGGCGGCGTTCGTTGCGCCACCTCTTGTGTCCCGTGGGAAACGGCGCCGTGCTCTATGAAGACCGGTGGCGTCGCTGCGTTTCCATAGGAGCTAAGCCTTTTTCTTTCTTTACTTTTTCCTCAGGTAAGTTCGCTCTTTGAAAATTTTACAAAAAAAATGCACCATCTGTGGGCAACGCTGCACAAAGTCGTAGCGCGATAGGTTAAGAAACCGAATTTTCCGGTCGATTTAAAGAGCCTTCCGTCTCCTTGTTCCACCCTGTAGTAACGGTGGTTCAATCTACGCCGCCACTTCGCAGACGATGCACGCGTCGTGAGAAGTGCTGCCGACAGATGGCGTACGCCGCGTCGAGGGAGCGCCGGCCGATTCAGGTTATGATAGCAGACGATCCTGAAAAAGAACCCAAATCGGCCGGCAATCCCTCGACGCGGCGTACGCCATCTGTCAGTAGCACTTCTCACTACGCGTGCATCGTCTGCGAAGTGGCGGCGTAGATAGCCTAGAACAGCTTTCTGTGTTTTGTATTCCTTCTTTTGAGCGAGGTAAGTTAATTCCTTGATTGTTTTCACTGTATACCTTCCACCTCCTGCTTGCAGAATTTTCTTTGTAATATATTTTTGTAACCTCACACCAAATACCATCTGATACTGTAACTACTAGTGGTATTCTTATTTTTTCGGGATATTGTATATTTTCTCATATCTTTAACTGCTGTAGACTATAAATGTGGACTGAGATCTCGTCAAGCCGCTTAGTGCGGCGTTTTTTTTTTGTTTTTGTTTTTTTCTCAACCTTCACCATTGCATGAATGGGAAATAAAGATAGATATATAAAACCGCGAAATTCTTAGCCAAGCCAAAATACTAACAAGGCACTCCCCCCCCCCCCCCCCCCCTTTCCCCAAAAATATTGAGTCTGAACTTTTTATTTTACGAGGGCTGCATTTTATCTGATCACTGACACAACAGAGCACGTGCAATTCATTCGCGGAACTTTCTTTTGCGTAGGTGTCACAATTATATGGATTCTCAGCTTGCATTTCAAAGCTTGGAGGCAGCTTTTAGGGTGAAGGGCAGCAAATGTGAGTCGTTATGTCTAGACTATAACACTCACTGAAAGCTATTAAGATTTGTTTGGTGCAATCTCTATTAGACAACAAACACGGACTTGCTAATCGGGTAATCAATCGCTCGTCGCTTCCTTCCCGTTTTCATCCTTCATCAAGTTTCATGTTTCAGTGTGTTTTGTGAAATGTTAAAGCTATGGCTAAAGTGACCACGAAATTATACCAAGGTCAAGTTTTACTAAATGCATATATCCGTCAGTGGGGCACAATAAAACCAGAAGCTGGAAGCCAGAAACAGATTTTTTTCCCTATAAAAGTTTGAAAATAAGAGCTGACAATTTCTTTGTTTCCTTTGGAAAGTTTCGGGTCCAAACGGTGTCGGACGTGTCACAACCAAATGCGGCTCGAGCACATGCGTCACAAGGCGGCTTGCGCTCGGGAAGAACCAATCCATCGGCAGACATTACGTTCCACGTTCGCGACCAATTACTGCGGCGACGGAAATCGCCCAACTTTGGCAATGTCCTGTGCACAGGCCATACGGTAGGCATAGCTAACTCAGGCATGAGACAGTGAACCTTTGCGGCACCAGCCGGCCCAAGAACACCAGCTCGCTATGGCCACACGAGCCAGGAGACTTGTAGCGAATAAAAGTTTTAAAAATGACGGATAAGTAGAAGAGCGACAAACACTACACTGCGCTCTGGGGTATATCGTTTTTTATCCGCTACAACGAATGACCAACTATAGACCAACACGCTGTGCCCGCGTTTACCCACACCAGGTGTGAGCACTGCGCGTGCGCAGAAATCAGATTCCCGCGAGATGAACAATCTGCGCATGCGCAGTGCCGACAGCAGCGCCACCGCAGTGGCGTGACGTCATAACGCTGAGTTGGTGTATACGGCGAGCATAAGTGTTCCAAAAAGCGTCTTTGACGCATCGGAACGTAAGCAGGGGCACGCCAGTCAGAGGATAACACAGAGGACGTTCGACGAGGAGGCAGTCAAGCGGACGCCGGCATTGGTTGAAATCGGGGGGGGGGGGGGGGGGGGAGGGGGGGGACAAAAGCGTATGTGGGAGCGTGTGGAGGGTCAACAAAGGCACGAGGTGCGCGAAGAGCAAACGAACTTGCACACCATATAGTCTCTGGCAGCGTGAGAAGTGCAGGCCGAGTCCAGAGTCTTATCGTCGCTCCGCAGTAAATGAGATGGCAACATTACGCCGAAGAGCGAATCACGAAGCAAGGAGCCTGAACACAATAAGCCATGCACGCCCTGCATTTCTTGACGTCAGTGACTAATAATAGCCCAAAGACGTACCCTTTTAGAACCCGAGAAAGCTGCACAACGACCTCCCCCCCCCCACCACACACACACACACACACTCCCCCCCCCCCCCCCCTAATCAAACGAACACTTTGTACCTAGCTAAAAACAAAAGCTATGGAATTTGTCCCGAAATAATTGACCTCAAAGAAAGCAGGGGGCGGTTCTTGACGGCCGATGGTACTGACAACCCAAAGTAACCAAATGGTTACTGTTAAGATCGACCCTGCCTTCTTGTGCGGACGACGAGCAAGCGAACGTCGAGGCGGTTGGCGTGCGATCACCTGTAGCCGAAGAAGCGTTCTCGGTTCAAGATGCATGGGATCGGACGTTACCGTCGGAGTGGCGTCTACGGCGTCTGTAGTGTCTGCATTTCACGGGGACGCCAGACAATATCTGATACTGAACGGATGGGCCGTGCGTTGTGTCTGCGTCTCCTGCAAGTAAGACAATCCCCCACTGGATGTCTTCAATTCTGTGAAGAACAACGACCGAGCATCAACGCCGAGAGGAGGTTGCTGACGTCAGGACCAGCTTCGGAATGCGGGACTAACCGAACAATGGCACGGGGACTCCAGAATCTTCTCGTTTTATTATATAAGGACCCATTCGCTGCCATTTTGTTTGTACTCAATGTGCCATTACGCTACTAGCTACACCCATGTAAATAATCTAGTCTTTCGGCCCTGCTACTTCCGCCTCCACATCGGCCAACGAGACCTCGGCAATGGTGGAATGGACGTCAGCTTGAGCATTGGGGCCTTCGGACGGCCGACACCAAACCCCACCTCGAACACGACGCAGCAGACTGGCATTCAACGTGAACACTTTAACAGCTTTTTGATCAAATGATCGAAATCAGTTGGATAATCGAAGAAACAGCTAATAGTACTACGTGGATCCCGAGGAGCCGTGATCATTTGGCATGCCCATGAAGCGGGGGTATTAGTTAAGAAAATTTCCGAGGTAGTGCGTTCGTAAACGTAAGCTATGCATCACTGCAATCGTTCCAGACATCACCGTAAACACACTTGAAGTTCGGAACTCGTCGCACGACTGTGTGCCGCTTTCAATATTTTTTTTTTCTTTCTATATAATAAGGTGTCCTCTCGACGTCCATCACCCTGTTTCCAATTGATGGAAAGACCGTCAGTTCCGCCTATTTTACGCTCGACAAAGCGTAGAGCGACCTCCCCGAAAAAAAAAAGAAAAAGGCGAGCGACCTGTTCAACAAATGAAGCGGGAGCACCTTTTGAGGTTCCCAATCGAGAGGGCGACGTCCAGCGCCCCGAAGAGGTGTTCGCGCAGAACACAATTGGCCCGGCCAACCGCCCGTGCAATTGCGCGTCGACCGCCGGCAAGACTCGCTCGGCCCCATAACGGGAGCCCAGCGCGCACACACAAAGCACTTGCTCGAGAGCGGCTGCTCAGACAACTTGAAGCCGAGCAACTCGGTGTGCAAACAGAGTGAGCGCCTCTGCCGCAGGACCCCGAAGCAAGGCTTGGAAAGCGGCGAAGCACCGAGCGCGCCGCCGCAGAAAAGCGTCCCAGAAGAGTAAAATATTTTGCTTCCATCAGCAAACTGGCTCCGGGGCACAACCGGGAAAGCTGGTGGCGGCTGCGGCGGTGGCAGAGGCGCCCGGTGTGTATTTCACCTCCCGATAATGAAATGCAGATGAGATTGAAAAGAATGCCAAGGCTTTCTCTTTTGCCCGCTCCACGCACTTGGTTCCGTCTTTTCTTCGTTCTTTATTTCCGTTTCTTTATTGTTAATACGGGTGTTTTAATCGGGTTTTGTTCCTTCTCGAGTACTATTTTCTTCTGCCCCGAAGCCACCCTCGCGGCGCTTGGAAGCCCGAACGAGAATTACAAAACAAACGCCAAATATGAATAAGACAACCCGAGCGCTGACAGTCGATATACCACTGCATGCATAGACACCTCGGGTGCTTCTTTGGCGGCACCTTTTTTAGTTTCACAATAAAAAAATAAAAAAGCGTTTTTTTTTTTTTTTTGCACGAAAATCAAAAACAAAAAAAATCTGCTGTCAGTTTTTTTCAGTCTGGTTATCTTCGATCTTGTTTTATTTTTTAATTATTATGTCAGTCTAGGTTTTGCGAGATTTTAGAAGGAAAAAAAGTAAAATATATCCAAGTCGCACGGTAAGCATCACAGTCCCGGGGGCGGTATGCATTTTTGAACAGACAAACTGCAAAGAGAGCGAGTCGAAAACCGCCTCGCGAAAGTCGGACTAATTGAATCATGGTACCATCGAGCGATTTTTTTCGCCATTCTGTAAACGATTTCGAAGATATGGCAGCTTCCTGCGCATTCCCATTAGAGTACCCCGAATAAAAAATGAAGGTCGAGACAATGAAGTGCGGAGATCTTGCGACTTGCCACTACGGTAGTCGTCTAGAACAAAGTAGTATTTTATGCTCTACTTGACATGGCAGCTACTGAACAGACCGATCTCACCCTCGTGATCTCACCAGCCAGTTTCGATGCGCCACCGCTGCCGGGATGCATTGTGGGAGCTGTAGTCTTTCCTCACGCGCGAGCAGAGCACGAACAGTTATGGCGGCGTCACGCATGAGTGGAACGCTTAAAGATTGGGTTGTTACGCATTTTTGTACAGCCTGAACTTAGTCTGCCTCAACAAGCAACTTGTCTCTCAGCTTTAGATAAGCAATTTAGCAAGTGCAGTACAACGGTTAGCCTGGAGTCATTAACGTGCACCATGCAGTAGTGATACACGACCGCACGCCGGTATACGATGCTCATCCAGATCGAAACGGGCAGGGGTGGGGATTGAACACAGGATCCCTGGGTTCTGCAGCGCAAGCGTGGAACGCTTAGTGAGATTCGTTTTTGTCACTTTTTTGACGGTCTGCGTGCGTAATGGTCATAGTTCCGCCATGCGCCCCCGTGCACTTTGTTTTTGTCCAACCCAGCGACAAAAACAAATGCTGTTCATCACAAAAAAGAGGCGATAACATCCACTTATGTGTTTTAGAAGTTATATATGTGTCAGGAACACATATTGTTTTGTAAATATATCAGCTTCAAAGTCAGAAATTTGTTTCGGCCTCTCCGAAATCACTTATTTAAAAGTGATTTGGGAGAGTAAATGATAAGCACATGTATACACGTGCTTATCGAAAGTAAAAACGTCGGAAAATATTTGCAGAGCATTTTTCAGATGCTCTGCAAATATTCACTTATGATGCGTATCTTTAAGGTGATCGCCCCTCCATTTATGCTGTAAAATCTTCAGTCAGTAATTAAATATGTTTTTATTATCATCAATAAATTTGACTGCATGAAGTTCGCATAACCGCTTGAAGGACAATACTCGAAAATACGCCATGCTGTTAAACCAATCTGCGGAGATGTGTTTTCTTTTTTTTTTTTTTCGCTGCTTGGCAGCGTGAAACACCTGGTCGCGCGGTATGCCAAAAAGGACTTTGTGCTCACATGATAGATCTGAAGGCAAAAACACGAAATGTGAAGAGAGTGATAATAAAGGGTATTCTTCAAAAGAATCCGATGCACAATGCCTTACTGCAAAAAGAAATACAGAGATGTAATGGTATTTCTAATTACACATAAATAGCACGAAGGATAGACAAATATTCTTATAATCCTAACATAAATCACATTTGGGCGTCGGCCTGCATGATCTAGAAACTTCTTGAAATACTGTCTCGGGAGGCTAAGGTTATATACGGTTTTACGCGCACTTGTTTGGGGCCCTCACTTTAGAGCACTGTGCTTTATCGGACATTCGCTATAACATTTGATTAGGCTGCCGTAGAGCATCGCAAAAGTGCTATATATAATGCAGAAACTTACACTTCGGACATCTACTTGTGTTAGTGTTGCGAAAATCGGATTTCACCAGAAAACTGAACTGTTTAACATTGTTTGCATGCGACGTCATCGCACCATATGCTGGTTCCCATTGCGATTTGTTCTTGCTGAGAAAATCAAATCCGGTGGTGCAAAATGCACGCTGCAGAAGGTCCGCGCTCAGTGTAAGTCTTGCATTTCAGAGACGAATTATTCTTGTTTGGTGCAGCGTCGTGAGGAACGGTGCGAGCGTCTGGCACCACGAAAGTGCGCTTTCTGGCAAGAGTGTTTCTGCAAACAAAGTAGTTTCTGGGGTCACGCTTTCTGGTGTGTGCCGTAGATGTGGGGTCAAGGAACCTTTACAACACAGTATGCTTCTAAAACTACCCCCCCCCCATCCCCCTTTCCTTTTCATTCCTGAAAGACACTTTCCTCCATCTGTGGGTGTTAATTCGACAATTATATTTGTGTCACTTCTTAACAGTAATCCTGTATTGCTTTTATTTTGCATTCAAAAACCGTGAAGTTTAAACAAAATATGGAGGTGGTCGAAGCTGGGGGAAGAACTTGAGAAAGACATTCCTGTGAGACTTAGAGTGGTTGCCAGCGTTCGGCTGTCCCTCTGACGCCACTAGGATATCTCTTTTCAGGTATCACTACCGTACACACTTGTAGTTCTATTTATCGTCGGATTAGTAAGTCACATTAAGTCCTTTCAATGCTTCTATGCTCAGGGACAACTTTCTGAGGCAGTTCGGCAACAACGAAAACATTTTTGGGTGCCTCAATGATGTGTACATGTAAAATGGGTCGTGCAACAATTTTTACACTTTCAGAAAATACCGCTAAGAACCAATCCCTGGCCTTGATAACTTGCAAAAACACCCATGAGTTTTCCTCTGCGCGCAACGGCAGACGCAGCAAAAATGATGGAAAGAAACAGCTTTCCCCTCCTCAACTCGATATTAGAACAAGCTGAGACATGATCTGACGCTAATTATATACCGTCAGTAATCATCATAGTCATGCGCTAAGGTTGGCAAAGCATAGAACAGGGGTGGCCAAGCTGCGGATCGTGATCCGTATACGGCTCTTCGCATGTTAAAATGCGGCTCCCTCCCCTACCCCCACCCCCGTACTTCCCCAAAAAGAGAAATGGAAGAATGCGTCTTAAATCGAAAGACAGGTTGAGGTATGGTAGTCTTGTGCTACTGCTAGTGCTATCTTACGTACAGTTGGACTGCTTTTGACTCGGATAGATTGAAAGTAGTTCGAGTTTCGTTTATTGATCTGGACAAAAGTGTGACCCCCCCCCTCCCCTCCGCGGCTCTTGGAAGTTTCGTGGTTTTGTTTGCGGCTCTTAGGCCGGGTCAGCCTGGCCACCCCTGGCATAGAAGATGGGCTGAGCTTCAGACATTGTTAGAGTTTGGCTATTCTCGTCTTTGATTGAACACGAGCCATTACCCGAATGTTTGGCGATGCTGATTTTCATGAATCTAGGCACCCGACTCGGGCTCATGACAGTAGAGTACTTAATGGTGTCACGTGACTCAAGGTGCAAAGACGTGATGTCATGTGACATCGCGGTTTCAACAACGCTAATAAATCTAGTGACTTTCTGAATTTAAATCGACTTGACGCAGTGAGTCATGTGACTACGTCGCGTGACGTCACGCGACCACGTGACGTGACTTTACTTGACAGCATATGTCTTGACACCACCACGTCACGTGACCACGTGGCACATGATTAATCATGGTGCCAATACAAAAGTGCCCTGAAAACCCACAATTTCTCATATATTGTATTTCTGTATTTGACGATTTGATCAATACAGAAATAGAGTTGCCAATTTGTTACTCTCAAATGTTCATTTTTTGATCATAACAAAAAAAGAAAAAAATGACCGTGAACCGTTTTGAACCGATTACCGTTATTTTAATTTTTTTTTTTTTTTTTTTTTTTGGGGGGGGGGGGGGGTTCAGTTTCGGTTCAGTTCCAAGATGGCGGCGAAGATTTCGGCTTAGTTCCGGTTCGACCGAAAATAACGGTTCGGTTCCGGTTTCCGGTTCGATTCGTCACTCTGGTCGGCACTCGGCAGTGCTCTCCGCGTCGACTTGCGTTGACAAGTTGGGGTCGGGACTCGGGAGTGAAGGCACCGCAAGCACCGCATTTTTCAGCGTCAGCTTCAGTGATGACACCGCTGTTGTTGGTTACTTGTTTCGGTGGTTTCCCTCCTCGTTGAAGCACGCCTCACCCAGCATAGAACTGTAGGGGAGCCCTGAGGTCACCGCCGAAACTCCGCCCGAAAACGTGGGTGGACCTCTTTCGTCCTCTGTCACTCCCCGTAAGTTACACCCCAAAACAGCACGGATGAAAGTTGCAGACAAGAAAAGAGGACGCGATGAAAACCAGAGAGTGCAAAGCAGACAGCGACATGTAGCCGAAAATATAATTGTCGAAAAAAACGAGACAACGCATATGTTTCGTTGTTTTTCTTTATCTTCAATTTTTATGTTTTTATTGTTATGATAAAATAATCATGCACTGACAATTCGTGCAGTAAAAGAGCCTGCCACATTTGGGGGATCCGGAGGTGCAATGGGGGACAGCAGGGCTTGGGCCGCCGGCGGGGCGCTGCGAAGCGGCGTGCGCGAGTGGGCCAGGTGGGTTAATATTTCTAAATGAGCCATTCGCAGACTGTCGCCTCGAAGTGGCGTAAATGAAGGAGGCTGGGTGGGTTAACACACGCCCCAGTGATACATCCGCCGTCCCCCATTGTGCCTCCGAAAAGGGAGACCCCGCTTCTGACCAAGAAACGTCGTCTGCTATTGCCCTTCTCCGGACGCCCGTGCGCTGATCGCCTGCAACCGCGGCACGGTTCAAGCGTACTGCGTGCGATATCTTACGTGCCGCCATCTCTCGGTTTTTGTGCCAATCAGAAAGCCTTTTTCTAGTAGATGGCCGCCGAAAGTAGAGAATTCACGTTTTTTGTTTCTAAATGTTTACTAAGGTAAGTTTGTTCAATGAAATTTTTATTAATGCACGATTTTCGGCCACCTCTCTAAAAAAATACATTAGCTTAATACGTTTACAAACCGATTTATGCGCTCCCTTCGAACAGCCTTCGATCCCTTTGACTCCCCCACCCCTCCCCTTACTGTAGCGCCTGAATCGCTAACTTTCGTATGTTCACACGGGCCTCTTCAAAACTCGTCCCCTCAAGGACGACCGCCACATCATCGTCTTACATTTTGTTGCCGTAACGTTTAGTGACGCGATGGTACCGTCATTTCGTGTAGACCACCCAACGTGCAGGAGCAGATTGGAGTTGGTCACGCCCCGAGCTCCTTCCACATGGTTGCGACCTGTCCTGAAACAGGCAGAGGAAAGTGACAGACCAACACCGATTGCGGACCGATGTCTTTCCATCCGCGATTGGTCGCATCATCTAGGGATTCTATCTGGTCCACGAAGGCCAGGTGGGTTGGCACACATCGGCCATTGGGTGCCGCGTGTCCCAGGCGCCGAGCCAAGGTGGCAGGGACGCGTTGTTGGCTTCTGCACCGCCCACCGGAAGAGAAACGAGGGACACACGCAGAGCTGCCCTTCCCGATTTCTCGGCACGTAGCTGCCATTACGGACTTCTATGAAGCCGCGGCGCGCTTGCGGCTCCACCACGTGTCCTTGGAACGTCACCACCTCCGCCGGAACACATCCATACCTCGGGCCCGGGAGCGTGTGCGGAATAGGATCGCGTGCTACGCCGGCTCGGGACGTTCGAAAAAGTCTCCGAGCGCCCGGTCATTGTGGTGGAAATGAGCTGCGCCGGCTTCGGGATGCGGACGCTCGTCGACACATCCGTGCCGACTGGGGACGTCGCGCCAAAATAAAAAAAAGGACAATGGTCGTATAATGTTTAAGAAACTCGCGCGCCGGGTAAGTATTTTGGGGTATTTTATTCTTGCCGCTCGACGACTCGGAGGCTTTTTGCTCGTCGTAGATCTGCCACCTGGTGCTATCAATGCTTTAAACAAAGAAACCACCCGACAAAGTTTGGCTACTTATGTGACCTTAAAGTGAATACAATTACAATGGCGCCTGAAACTGTGCGGTTCTGCAATAACACAAGTATATACAGGGTGTATCTTAGGAATCATCCGACAAAGTATATATATAATATACAGGGTGTTTCACGAAAGGTGGACAAATTCTATATTGCGAAAACTACGCGTCGCAACAAAAAAAAAAAAAAAGACTTGTGTCGTTTCGGTCCTGGGTCAGGGGCCTATTTAGGAAAATTATTAAAGTCCGGGATAATTAGATTGTTAATTATTTTTGCGTAATTAACTTCTTTAATATTGTGTTTAAGGGCATGGTTTCAATTAGAAAATTGCTCAGCATCATCGAAAAACACTAAATAAAAAAATTGCAGAACGATAGAAGGTACGCGCAGCATTTTACCGCTTCCTGAAAAACCGCACAAATTCGGCGGGTTTTTAAGTTTCGGTTTGCTATCGGAGCGCATCTCGACCCCGACGGCACCGCGCCCCCGTGGAGAAAGAGTGCAACCAACCTCTGCTGCGCTGTCATCGCACGACGCAGCAGAGGTTGGTTGCACTCTTTCTCCACGGGGCGCGGTGCCGCTGGGGTCGAGATGCGCTCCGATAGCAAACCGAAAGCGTCATCGAAAACCACGAAATAAGAAAAAAAAGTAGAAATATTTGGAGCGTGTGAGCAGCGCGATGCTGCGCTCAAGTTACCACTCGTGCAGCAGGCGCAAGGCTGCTGGTGAAAAAACGCCGTTAATTGTCTGATCCACGTTTTCTCACAGTCATTCATGCGCCTGTTGCACGAGTGAAATTTTAGTGCCTCCTTGAACTTTCGACGAGCTTTAAGTCTTTCGAAAATATACGAATTTAGTGGTTGTCGATGACCCTATACGCAAGTTGCTAATTGGAACCATATGGATAGTTATAATAATCGAACCAATTAAAAAAACATTTTTTAATTATTCCACTTATTGTGACGATTAGTATGACCCCCAGGCCGTATAACTCAACTGCATAGACAGCATTCGGTCACCTTTCAAAACATTTGTTTAATAGAGCTCTTAGAATTAAAATGAAACGCTCTATATCACTGTCGCTGGGAATCATTTTTCACTCGATATTGCGTGAAAACTATAATAATAAACCTTAACGACTGGATGTACAGAAGGTGATAGAATTTCTTATGCCGCATAGGCCGCGTATCATCTAGTTATAAACGTCAGAATAAAACACAGTTTTCGAGAGAAAAATCATATCAAACAGGGCTCATAAACGTCATCTGAGATTTCCTATCATCTCCCTCTGGATGTATGGCTTAGCGAAAACGTTAAACAAACAAGAAATATATGCACGAATAAGGTTTATGAATCATTCCACAAAACGAAATCGGACAGCTGCTGATTTTTTTTTTTTTTTTTTGTTCTTGTGGTTTGTTACTGGCTTCTCAAACTGAAGAAGAAAAAAAAAAAAAGAAGAAAAAAAAGATTGAGCTGTTGAGTTGTAACTTTTTAAACCCCGAGCCCCGTTCTTATACTTCTTAGGAAGTATAAGCGCACATATTCGTTAACCAACTTTTTTTTTTTTTTTTTTTTTTTTTCCGAAACAGGTATTGCACATGTTCAGGACGAGATACATAGTCCGGTAGAGCGAGATGAATATCGGAGGATTCTCTACGCATCGTTGTCTGACACTTCGATTAATTCAGCACACGGTTTGTTCTCGACATCTGCCCGCTCGTATGTGCCAGCTTCGAGGATTAAACGAAGCAACGGACGAAACGTTGGACCCCGAGAACAAGAGGGGCATTTGATAAGTCGAAAAGAACGGACGTAGAGGTCGGTTTAACGGCAGACAAATCTAACCCCAGCGATACGCGGAATTATAGCGCGACCCGCGCGTCGATCTTTTCCGTTCGAGGAACTATAAATAATTCGAGGGCCCTATTTTATTCCGAAACACCCGGCGAGCGCATGCGCACACCAGAAACAACGCAGTCTTGAGGCCAGCATGGTAGCTTCACAAGGGGGGCGCGCACACACATACGCTACCGAAACAAGAACAACACAAAAAAAGCTTCCGCTTGTGTTTGGATTCTTAAGAATCCCAAATCCGGCCACAACGGTCCACACAAAGCAAGCGCGACAAAAGAAACAAACAGAGGCGGCCAAACTCGACTCCACCCCAAGTTGCGCCACCAGGAAAACGCAACTCGTTGTGAGGCGAAAGAGACAAGAGGAGGGCACATAAAGAAAGTGGGAGGTGGAACAATACGAAACAACGAAAAGCAAACGCAGCCTAAACGTGCGGAAAGGTTGGAGGTGAAGCGACACGACCGCAAGCATGCCCGCATTTGCCCTGACAGCTGACCGAATTTATTTTATTCGTCGGCGGAACCCGCGCCCCGCTTCGGTTTTTCACGGAACCCCGAGCGAACGTATTCTGGGAAGCGGTGAACGACGCGATTGCCGCATGCATCGAGAAGCGAGGACTCGCGCGCCTTGTTTCCGCGCCCGAAGAATGGGACTGAAGAGCGGCGGGCGCGGTCAACAGCCCCGCGCCCAGCTGCCGAGCGGCCCTTTCTACCACCGGACGCCCAGCCGCGGGCGATCCTTCGAAGGATGGCCACATACGCGCTTGCTTACACCACATTTGAGCCGCGTCGGGCGTCCGCAAGAGCGGCTTCATAAGCGAAGAATGCGTGACCGCGCCGTGGTCCGCGCAGAGAGAGCCAAGGCTGGATGGACTCGCTGCGCGCGGAAACACCTCCATTCATTTCACTCGGAGTTGTTTGCCGACGGGGCCCCGGCGGCAGTCTCGGAGTAGGTGTGGCACCAGCAGGAGCGCGGTAACGAGCGGTGGAAGCTCGTTGGCACGAGGTGACAAGAGCCCAGATGTGACTATAGCTGGATAGTCGCCGATTGGCCCAAAGAGGATATACGGTCCTTGCGGGGAGACATTTGTTTAGACGGAGACCGCTAGTAATAAGGTGCGAGCGTTAAAAAGGAGGTTACAAACTGCCTTTCGGGGAGCTTGCGACACCGGCGACTTATCATACATACGAGCTGAAACAACTTACTACCGCTTACGCAATTGTGTTTCTGTTTTTCTTTTCTTTTTCTCGTCTTCGGATCGACAAAAACACTTCGCAGGAACGACGTTTGGGTGCTGTGTATATTACTCAAGCCGTAACGGCGTTTAGAACTTGAGATTTCGTGAAACTGACATGTAACTTTATTACAACAACACGCAAAGATCGGAGACTACAGATGACTTGCATTTGGTTAAACGATTACAACTTCCTTTACAAAAATGCTGGCTACCCCACTGGCTTTGTTAGAAATGATCATACATTAGCCAGGACCAGGTTCCAGCTAATGTAACCACGACTTACTAGTAGGTTTCCTTGTTTTCAGCATTTACCGTGAAACCCCGTAAAGTAGCCTAAGAGGCGGCATCTTCGAAATTGGGGACGACCGAGGAACTCCCCCCTGAAGCTGTCCTTGAATAAAAGCTCGCATTGAACATTTCGCGAGCCTGCTTCTTTTTCGGCCACCACATCCTCCTTCCCATTTCTTTCACTGCTTTTAAAATGCGAACGCTATATAAAATTGCATTCACTCTTAGAGCATAAAATGCCTCGATAAAGCACCGATTTCTTGCCGACACTGAAAATAGACACAGAAATACAGTGGTTTGGAGGGAAAACTAAACACGGCACCCCCCCCCCCCCCCACACACACACACACACACACCCGGCCTCAAATGAAAAAAAAAAATTAGAGAACACAAAATATGTTTCGTGGAGCAGTCTGTACATTGAGGCACGACCTACGTATGCTGCAGCACTGCGCTCTTGCAGTACGGCGAAACGAATTGGCACTGATCGAAGTCGCTTGTAAATGGCGCTGGGAGCGAACACGTGGAATGTGCAAGATATACGCTGGAAAACAGAAAAACGCTTTCCAGAGTATGACCTGCGACAGCACGCGAAACATGAAGACATATATTTCAAAACGTTTATAGGGGTATATCAGCTAAGTGTTCTTCTTCGAAGTTCCGAATCGGAGAGCTTTTGAGGGAGACAACATTTTTGTGTCCAAGTTAGAGAAAGAAAAAAAAGAGAAACATATTTTGTTGTTCTTGCGAATATTCGAATTTACGAATAGTTGTTTCGAATAATACGCTATTTGATATTCGCTTCGAGATGAACTGTGGTAATAGTATTTTTCAGTATTAATTGCGTCAGATTAGCACCGTTAAGTGCGCTTCTTACCAAGCAGCGGTGTACTGCGGGGAAGCAACACCCGCGGAGCTCGCTTTCGTTGGTGTGACTTCTCCGCCGTGCACCAGTGCTTGGTAAGAAGCGAAATTAACGGGAATAACCCACCGTGATGAACACTTCGGAAGTACAAATATCGTAGCCACGTGCTTAGGAGGAAAACTCATTTCCAAAGCGGGATGATGCACGTGCGCGCCTTAAAGGGATACTCTGGTCAAAAACAAAAACAAAATAAATGACTGGTATCACTTTGGTGGCACGAAATATGATCACAGCCGAAATATTACGTCAAACAAAGGGAAGCCGCGTACTCCACTAAACCCGATTTTAAAGATGCGACCAGCTGCTCTTTAGCGGGTGGCAAGCGGGTTAGTCAAGGAACACTGGGCGACGCGTACCGCAGCACCCCCGTGACGTCACATCAGTGTGGAGCCGGGGTTGATTCCGCGCGTTGTTCCGCGTACCACAGCACCACGGTGACGTCACGTCGAAGCCGCACGGCCGATGATCAGTGTTGCCATCCCTCTAGCAGATAGTTTCGGTTCTGCCGAAGACGCCCGAAACCAGACTTTGAGCCGTGATATAAAACTGCACATAATATCGAGGAGAAAAAAAATATACGTTGTAATTCAGGTACACTGCCTGAGCTGAAAACAGTCGTAATCTAAAATTCTAAAATATTGACCGGAGTTGCCCTTTAAAAAGGAACGGAAGCTGAGTGAATGCTGATGTCTACATTGCAGTAAAAGTTTCAAAATTAAACTGGCAAGCATGAGTATATTCAGAGGTGCCTTGACACCCTGTGTCAATCATGCGTGATTTAAGAAAAGAATATTTGCATATAGCAATAATATTTATAAATTCCTTTGATTACGTATAGCTGGGCATCTCTATAGGTTAAATTTTATGCCAAATGCGCTGTTTACTTGCCATCCCAGTGTAGGCGCTGAACTTGCAGACGTTAAAGTAACTATAAATATAGTTAGTTGAAATTAGCTTAGAAATGGATAAGTGGAAGCTTGGCAACAACTTTCACAAGTTTAGCTGGGATTTCCTTTAAGCATGTTAAAGTAGTGAAAGGCTTAGAGAAACTATTCGATATTCCAATCGATATTCTATTCCATAAACCACTATTCGCTTTGAATTCGCTTCGAACTCACAATTTACTATGCGCACATGACTACTTTTTGGATTATTAATCATTTCTTTTGGCACATACTATGCGATTACTAAATAAGAAAAATCAAAAACTTTAAAGAAGTAGACAGGTTCCGTTTCCCGTCCCTTCCCCCCCCCCCCCTTTTCCCCCCGAAAAAAAAAAAAGACGGTAAAAAAAAACTTAAGGTCTTTTTTGTGACTTTTTTTTTTGTCAACTTTAACTGAAATTAAACGTGCCATCTTTTGGACAATTACGCGACTTGAGCATTTTTCTTAGTTCCTGCTTAGTCGCTACTTTACCGTTGTTTTTAGGAAAAAAAGTATATCGTCAGAACGCCTGTACTGATTATAAAGAAACTAAATTTCTCACCAAATGCCTATTTGTCGAAAAAGTACCTTACTGCTGGCGCTATGATGATGTTCAAGTCCCGGCCATCCAGAGACCGTGCCGCCACCGGCATGGGGTTCCGCCAAGTTGGTTAGTTCACTTGCAGAGCTGTAAAACTCAGAACGTCAATTATTGCATCTTGCTCTGAACTCGCACAACTAAATTAAAAGTAAAAAAACAGCTGGGTAATTGTGGTTGAGCTCACAGCCCGATTAAGCCTAAAATACTGTGTTTTTTGTGTTTTTTTTTTATAAATCACAATCGTGATATGAGTAAACATATTTGAATCATTGCCATATGCCTTCCCATCTTATATTGTTTTCCTAATCTTTCCATGCTTTTTATCATTTTATAGAATGTCTCACAAGGACCGAATCCTCTTGCTAATTTCATTTGGGTATACCTCAAAGGCATCTCTTCGGGCGCATTACATAGGGGGGATCATCGGCAAAGGTGAACACGATGAACATTATACAGGAAGTTTAAAAAGTGACATATAAATACTATAGAAATCAAAGTACACATTAGTCATAATACAAACGCTCACAGAGTTACTTAAACAGTACAAAATTTATGTTGGTCACGATTTGGTCCGGCAAGTTGTTCCATTCTGCAATGCTCAGAATTATAAAGGAAAGCCTGAAAAAGTTATTATGCGACCGGTGTTGATCAAGTTTGGACGAGTTGTCTGGTCGAGAAGAAATAAAATTAGCTGATTGGTAATAAGTGTTTATGAAGTATGAGGAACTGTACTAAATGCCAGGAAAGTAACGTTAGTTTGGCGCAGAGTGGTTAATGAAGAAAGACCAAGATTTGATTATAGGGCGAAGACTGTTTTCAGGCGAAAAATCGTTTAATATAAAGCGGACTGTTTTATTTTGAAAGGACTCCAATTAGCACTTATGGTCCATGACAGATTAAGAGTGAAATGGAAGCTCCTCCTACCCCTTTCCATTTTAGTAAAGAGAACGTGAAAGAGAATGTGCCTCGCACCACTTCCAACTTTAGCAGGGCGAAGGCTGGAGAGGAGGCGACCTCCTCTCCAACATTCGCTCTGCTAAAGTGGAGAAGGGTAGGAGGAGCTTCCCCTGATCTCTTTACCTGTACACCGACTATAGATAGTTTTGATGTGGATGCCATATTATTCTGACGTATTCAAGTTTAGGGCGAATGATTGTTTTGTACACGAGTAATTTTGTTGCAGAAGGGACAAGATAGAGGTTTCGCCTCATGAAGTAATAATTGAAAACGAGCGTGTTCATGAATAGATACGAATACTTGAAAGGATAAAACATTGAGGACGGGGACGGAAACAGGACTTTTTTCATTGAGCAACAACATAGAGTTGCACAAACTATAAAATGCCCCCGCCCCCCCCCCCCCCCCCCAAAGGTTTCAACGTTCTCGAAGAAGGAAAGGAGAAAATTGTTAAAAAGGAAAGGGAATTTACTATAAATATAACAGTTTAAAAAGCGCTGGCGTCACGATGAACTATCAGTAGTCTAGTTATCTCTGGTGCCAAGAATTTGACCTCTGTAATTAACAGTGATAATGAAGGTGCTGAAATACTGTTATTGACAGTTTCAAAGAAAACTTCACTGTAAAATTGAAAGTTTAAAAAGCACTAGCGTCACGACAAGGTATCAGTAATCTAGTCATCTCTGGTGTTAGGAATTCGACCCGTCTTTGTCTGTAATAATGAAGGTAAATAAATGTTGTTGTTGACAGTCCCCATGGCAAATTATTTAATGATTTCCCTCCCAAATCTGTTGTTGTGCCCGCCCAGTATTCTAGTATCAGAAAAATAAAGAGTACAGTCATCGCACGTGAGGCTGTGAACGACGATCGGGTGAAAACACTCATTTGAAGCCTTTGATGCTTCCAAGTTGTGTTCTCTGAGTCGATGGTTGACGCATCTCCCATTTTGTCCAATGTAGTGACTGCCGCAGCTTACTGGAATTGAATAAACCTTTCTTTCTTCGCACTCTACGAACTTTCTGGCATGTTTTACATTGCACCCTCTGGGTCTGTCGCTCCCATTAACCTTTTTACACATCTGTGCAAGCAGGCACGTAGCCAGGATTTTCATTCGGGGGGGGGGGGGGGGGCGCCAATGACAAAATGATGTATGAGGGGGAGGGGGAAGAGGAGGCTCCAGCAGAATGGAAGATATTGGGGGGGGGGGGGGGGGTTCTGAGAATGAATCTTTCAAAAGTGGAACGAAGTAGGTCCACAGGAAAGCCTGTTTTTTCCAACCTCTGATGCTGCAACTTGAGGATACTTTCGGAGAAATGCGTACACGACTGGGAGAATAAGGATTTGAAAAGTGACCTCACTATGCCATGCTTAACTGACTTGGAGTGAGCACTGGTGAAAGGAAGGACTGGCTTCTCCGATCTCTGCTGGAAGGCCCAACAAAGACCTGAGGAATGAGGATGTAACTGTAAATCCAGGAATTGTAATGTGATGTCTGGGTCACTGATATTCTCCATAATGGTGACAAACGTGACGCATTGTAAATTAGTAGTGAGAAATAAATCGTATATAGCATTGTTGCGTGTTGGTGTGGTGATCACTTGCTGAATGTTGTACACACTTGTTATTGAAAGCAACTCCGTACACTCCCGATATTTCGCACAAGCAGGGATGGGCGTTAACATAGATAAATCTATTTCGGGGTAATTGAAGTCGCCAGCAAGAAAGCAGTGATGATTATGACAATCTTTTGTTACAGTTCCAGGTACATTATGCAAAGAATTATTAAATTCTGTGCGATTAAGATGAGGTGGACGATAGCATACACCATCTAAGACACTGCGGTAATCAAGCTAATTACGAATCCAGAGAATTTAGATATCAGAAGAGGATTCTATTTTGGAGCATAACAAATGTTTTAACAGCGATGATACCCCCCCCCCCTTTTTTTTTAGCGAGCTGTTTATCTTTTCGGTAAATATTATATGAGCGGCTTAAAATTAGTTCATCGTTACGCCGAGAGTTAGGTTTCTGTGCCAAGAATAACACCTGTCTCGATAGAAGACGTGATGCTTTCCAGGTCACCTTGTCTTGATAGGATGATTCTACAGTTTGCTGAAGTGAAGTGCAGTGCGATCAGAGGACTTTTGGTTTGCAGAAAGATTAGAGGACTTGCGTTCCGCAGCGCAAACCATTAACTACACTGGTTTCACGGCGCGTACGGAACGAGACAACTGAGTCCCTCTCGGAATCGTAAACGTATGTATGGGTACAGAGACGTAGTTTGTTGGATGTCAGTTTGTATCTCGTCCCGCTTTCTCTGAGTTGTTCTGGGGATTTCCCATAGCTTCTGCAGCGCATATCGTACCTAGCTTATCGGAGAAATCATCGAAATTTGAATCACGGGTGTGACATCCTTTAACTTGAGACTATTATGAAACACTCCTTCTCTGCTTTAGAAGTGGGGAAACCTTATGATGATCGGTTGATTAAAACCTGGACGTTTTCGTCCTAATCTATGGGCCCTGTCGATTTCGCCTAAATCTATTGCAGGGATTTCTTTTGCGACACCAGTGACAACGTCTTTGGCGTCCTTCCATGTCTCGTTTTCAACTTCGGTCAATCCTTCAAATATTAGAATATTTCGCCGCATTCTGCTGTCCATTTCATCAACAGTGTTGCTTATTTCAGACAGATCGGCTCGAAAAGCTACCGAGTCGTATTTTCTGCTATTCGGCGCTGTTTCCAAAGTGCTTCAATTCTCATGGATAGCCGCCATTTCATGCACTTTAACGTCAAGGTGGGAGACTCGTGCCCCGAGGGCAGCGATGCCGTTATTTATTTGGCCTAGCTTGGTAACCTTTTCTTCCTGATTTGCGTTGGAAGCTTCAATAAGACTGTCAACAACTTTATGCAGTTTATCTATTTTTTAGGCATTTGTTTGGGGCCCGGGGTTAATCTCAACATCTCCGGCTGTAGCCAGAAGCAGGAACGAAACGAGAGCCACCATTACCAACTTCATAGAGCTAAACACATGAAGGTGCAGACACTTTGTTTGTGCTGTCGAGGTTGTTCTCTTTCTAGGTACAAAACATCCGATGCGTGCTCTGTAAGTAGCAATGTTAACACCCATCACAAAAACAGACTGGAGCTAAACAGAATCACAATTTGGAGATTCACAGCACTTCAAGTGAAAACGAAGCTCGCGCGTGGGAAGCTTAGTTCTCACCTGCAACGATTTTCGACGTTGTTATAGTGACTTGGCTCTTGATCGATTAACCTACCGATTAATCGATTAATCCTTTATTCGCGGTTAATTTTTTGAACCGGTTAATCGGTTAAACTCTGACAGACTACAAAAAAATTACAATTTTGACACGTTCACCTCGCAGACGTGGATGAGTAGACCTGTATAAAGTCAAACTTTAGGCAAATATTTTTCCTAAAGTAAGCTCTAGGTGCGAGGTTTGTAACTCTAAACAAGTGGAGAAGGTTATACGTGTCCCACCCACTTCAGCTCCATGAGAGTTTCCGTTTAGCTCAACAGAGGCTATTGTGAACAATCAAAGGAGTTCGCTGTTGCCGGATAATATCGACCAACCTCTTTGCCTCTTCGGCCGAAGTAATAATTTGTGAATGTGGGTGTCTTTTGACTCTTCTTTACTACATATCAAGGTTGATTTAAAACCCGAAATTGTACATTGCGCCGTTTTCATCACATACAGTATTCACCAAAAAAAAAAAAAATGTAATTTTGATTTTGTTTTAAACTATCATGCATGGGAATGAACGAAACCGATTAATCGATTAATTATTTGATTAAAAGGCGGCGATTAATCGGGTTAAAACTATTAATCGACGCCCAGCCCTGGTTGTTAGAGGGAGCGGTTCAGGGCCGTTAATCCAGCGATGTTCCTTGCGGCGCCTGCTTTTGTAGGCGTCTGCTGGGCTGACGTGCACAGCACGTGGCTTGATCACTTGGTCACGAGGTTTCTTCTTTCACTGAGTCAAGCAGGTGCCGGCACTGTTATCCTCAAGAAGGCACAGGCGCTGATCGTTCAATGTCGAGATACCCAGTAGTATGTTCGCGTAAAATCTTGCAACGATTTTCGATGGCGTTAGAGGGAGCGGGAGCGGTTCTACTTTTCCATTGTCCATTTTTATGGGTGTTCGATTTAGTGAAATTTCAGCTCGAATGGAATGTCGAATCGAATAGTGCAAAATATTTGCCAAGAATGCAAATGTCGAATCGAATATCAAATATCAAATATTTTATTTGTGATGCACAAAAATTAAAAAAAAAAACGCTTAGACAAAAATACAATAAAAACAAAACAAAACGTGTGCTTATTCTATCGCCAGCACGCCAAACGAAGAGCGACTAGCACGAAGAACAGCGTTAATTATCACTTTCCAAAGACTAACTTGAGACGCTAAGTTGAAGGATGCACCCACCAATTCACGCGTGGGTACACACAGAGCGTCGGCATCGTGCTGGATGGAGAGACATATACGGCTTAGCTGTTTGAATCGGAGCGATGTCCTGCGCCGCCATCTAGCCGTAGTACCTCTTTCACACCGTGGGAAGCAACGGGTTAGCAGGCAAGTCGACGAGGCGGGTTAAATTATAGTTGTTCTTCGTGTTTTGGTATTTCATACTTATATTATGGACGCACAACTGGTTTGGAGCGCAAAGGAATGGCGATAGGTGACACGAGGTGCTTCAAAATACGCTACTTGCAAAATTCCCTGCACGCAACACTGCGCGCGTTGCATTATGGGAACTGGTTGGTCACGGAGATGAGTGGCATGGTTTTGGATTTCTACCGTCCCGTTGACAAAGTAGAGGGCATCTTGCATTGCATCCATTCATCTTCGTGAGAGCCCTCGTTGAACTTGAAAAACGGACCTCCAGCGGCCTTAGGGGCGTGCTGTAAGCTTAGCGAAGTGTGGGAGTACGGCCTGCCGCGTCTCTCACCTTTCTGGCGGTCTGGCGACCACTTCAGAGTGCAGCATGAGTCGTGAACCTCCCGACTCACGGATAATTTGAGAAGCCTAGGACATTGGTGTAGAGGAAGAGGATGACCGGACCAGTATATTTCTTCTTCCACGTGTCATAGTTGTCCTGTGTTTACCTGCGCACAAACTCCAGCACGTCAAAAATCCCCCCACCCCAAAAAACAAAAACAAAGAAAAACGTGCTTTAGCATTTTACCCGTGCCGGTGGGCAACACATTTACAGTATTATTAACCTAAGAAAAGTGGCATATCCGAAAATGCAACACTGCATTTGGTCGTGACAGAGTGTTGACAAATCGAAACCGAAACCTAGTGGCCATCCAGTACCCAATATGCTTTGTGTGGCATAAGGATCGCTTCGATTCCGGAAGAGGTCTGTTCATAATAGCGACACGCGTGTTTTGAGGGTTTTCGTTGAGCGCGTCGAAGAAGCTCGAGCGTGACTGCTTCGTTCGAGGAATACGAGGAAAATAACTACTTTCTACCAAAAATAGTCGGTCAGTCAAGACTACTCAATGAAGTCTTGATTTGTATACAACCAGAGCCCGCGAGGACTTGGTCACCATAGAGAAACGTTCTTGAATAAATCCTTTTTTTTTTTTTCCACGCATGAAAACTGGGAGTGTACTTTCCCACATAACACTTTGGAAAGCCAATTGCTTCAAGCTACGGAATGAGCTTGGCAAATAACAAGGCTAATATTTTGTTTAAACCTAAAAAAATAAAGAAAACAAACAGACTCTGTTGTAACTGAGTGACTCAGAGCACGATGTTGTACAATGCTCAGTGTCACAGCGTGATATATAGGATGCAAATTTTGAGCTTTACGTGCCAAACCAACGAAGGGCATCTGGCATGCCCCAGCGGAGGACTGTCCAGTACCAATATGCTTTGTGTGGCATATTGCGCCGTACAGGGGCGGATCCAAGGGGGGGGGGGGGGGGGGGGCGACGGGGGCGGCCGTTCTCCTGCCCCCTTCTCGGAGCGCTTCGATTCCGGAAGAGGTCTGTTCATAATGGCGACATGTATGTTTTGACGGTTTTCGTGGAGCGCGTCGAAGAAGCTCGAGCGTGACTGCTTCGTTCGAGGAATTCGAGGAAAGGAACTACTTTCTACCAAAAATAGTCGGTCAGTCAAGACTACTCAATGCAGTCTTGATTTGTATACAACCAGAGCCCGCGAGGACTTGGTCACCATAGAAAAACGTTCTTGAATAAATCCTTTTTTTTTTTTCCACGCATGAAAACTGGGAGTGTACTTTCCCGCATAACACTTTGGAAAGCCAATTGCTTCAAGTTACGGAGTGAGCTTGGCAAATGACGAGGCTAATATTATGTTTAAACCTAAAAAAAGAAAGAAAGAAAAAACAGACTGTGTTGTAACTGAGTGACTCAGAGCACGATGTTTTACAATGCTCAGTGCCACAGCGTGATATATAGGATGAACATTTGGAGCTTTACGTGTCAAACCAACGAAGGGCATCTGGCACGCCCCAGCGGACGACTGAGCATTAATTTGGACCACCTGGAG
This sequence comes from Ixodes persulcatus, assembly GCA_013358835.2. Taxonomy (NCBI): domain Eukaryota; kingdom Metazoa; phylum Arthropoda; class Arachnida; order Ixodida; family Ixodidae; genus Ixodes; species Ixodes persulcatus. Next base: position 286,903 of record JABSTQ010010904.1, read on the forward strand.
ACTGTTTGACGAGCAACCGAAAGCTCCGTTACATGGTTCCTTTTCTACAATAACCCCCGTCAGCTTGCGGGCACCTCAGCCGGGATTCGAACCCGCCAACCGGGGATCCGTAGGCCGGCGCTTCGCCTCGGAGCCACCGAGACGGCGAAATATGGAATAGTAGGAATCCAGAAACCGAATAGACTTACTCGGACAAACACTATTCGAGTAAAATTCGGAACTCTAATATACGCACACCTCTACCCATTTTCCTTTCTCGTCTCTCCGCTAAAGATAATTACAAAGGAGAACGCGTCAACACCTTATGCGTCTCAAATCAGTCTGTTATTAATATAAAAAAGGAGCGTTTTAAAAGTTCCCTTCCAAACCCTCTCGTTTCATCACTCGCTTCACCTGCCACCTGGCTATACACCAAGCGGCGATTCCTCTCCCAACGACCACTACTTTGTTTCTCAAGAATAAACTTGTCGGAATGAGCGTACACCGGCTGGATTTGTCTAAACGTCGACCTCCCGTTTTTTTTTTTTTTCTTCTTTTTTTCTTATCCGGTCGCTTCGATACAGGCGCATTGATTCGGCTGTCGTTCGAAGGCAGATAAGCAACGTCGTAATTTAGTGTAGAAACCAGACGCAACGAGAGCGCCTTGGAAGTGTCGCGTGACACTCGTGTTTGGACAAAATATAGGTAGGGGACGATACGGCGAGTCTTTTCTTTCAATAGTTTGCTATCACGGTAACTTCGGCGTGATTTATTTTAGGTTTATGCTTAGGGCGGTACGGCGGCCGGAGCCTCGCCGAGTTACGCCCGTAATTTTTTATTTGTGTTTTTATTCGAGGGACTCTGACCAGGGGAATCTGACCAAGGGACTTTGACCAAGGGACTCTGACCAACACCACCTAGACAGAAGGCCTCGGCACGCGTCATCAGTCAGATCGATCGAGGCCTGAGATTGGGCACGAGTGCTGTGTCAGTGTTCGGCTGCAGCTCGTGTCCAATCAGCGCATAGAAGGTCGGACTCGGGCCCAATAGCCGACTTAGCGCGATCCGACTCTGATGACGTTTCATGAAGGGAGAAGAGGCCATGTATATATATATATATTTCATAGATTATTAATTTCTCTGCTGAGTCAGACCCACTTGCTGCATTTCCGGTGAAAATAGTTAGTTCTCCATTCCCTGGCGCCAGGATCGCTTTCTGCTTTCGTCTACTATTTTACTCTGGCCTTTCCTGTATTAGTCTCCAAGGAATTTGATAAAATGCTCCGAACTCGCTATACCCGGCTTTTCTTGAGCTCTCGGTGAGCCGCGTCCAACGGTGAGAAGAAAAAAAAAAAAAAAAAAAAAAAAAAACGTCAATGACCGGCGCTGGTCAGTCAAATGTATCATTGCCAGAATCAGGCGAACGTTACTAAATCTAAGATGTAAGGTACAAACGCATGTTTTCGAAAGTACCCAATGCTGGAGGCTCAAAATTTCTATAAAAAATGTTTCCGAGATAATTTATTTTTCAAAGAATGTTTGACTTAAATCGATAAAAAAATTCACGCGATTTGAATCACGAGTTAAATCATTTTGATTTCGTTCTCTTTATCCCGGATATGAGAGAAGATTTCCCACATGAGCACCGTTTTCGTGGCTACAATCTGAAGTTGTGCTCACAGCTTTCGATTCAGTTGAAGAGGAGCGTGAGTTGTGCTAACGCTTCTTGCATTGTAAATAGTTTGAGCAATGCCGCACTATTTGGTTCTTCGACCACCCATAACACAACCGTATTATGTACGTTTTACTATCCCACAATTCGACGTTTTATGACCAGACATTTATACATGTTAGACATAAAAAATTACGTAGAAATTGACTTATCCAAATTATTTGTATTCTGCACAACATTCCATAGCAAACGTAACTACTGTTAGCAAAAAAAAAATAAATAAGTAAACAGGACTCGTAAATATATTAATTCCAGATTACTTTGCGACTTATCCGAGGCAATCGACCGGGCTAATAAATTTTCTCAAACTCGACTCGACTTCAGAAGTCTATCGATAATCCCTTCAATTTGCAAACATTTCAACAACAGCGTTTTCAAGGTATATACGGAGATAGCCCAGAACTAATCCGCGAAAACACGCACAACTCGATTTTCCAGCTTCCATATTTACGACCCGTCGTACTGCGAACTATTGAAATTAGGGTAGTTTAAATAAACTAAACGCCGGAGTAAGCTGTAAGCTCTCGTTATCCGACACCAAGGTATTTATCCTTCCTCCTTTCAGGGAACGTCGGATGTTCAATTTAGAAAGAAACAAAGAAAAAGAAATAACTTCACTTGGGCCCTCGATGATTACGATGTCAGGCGCATTCCCCGGCGTCTTAGTCGACTTGGGCACAACTTCTTGCTAAGGTTCTGTACGATGGTCTCGTGTAAGGGAATCGACATACGCTAAATTATGAAATTCAGAATAATACTCCAGTAGCGAGGAAGGGTGACAGCGAATGCAAATTCGTTCCATATTAAAACGAGGTACTTTAGGGTATGGGGAAACTGAATGAACACGGCACGTTTGTGTGCAATACGGTTTTTCAGTGCTAATCATGCCGCGATGTAGCAGACGGCATTAAGAAGTAGAGAAAAGACATTAAATCTACAACTTATCCCCCATTTCACGCGTTTCAACCGTCAAGAAGCCAAGTTTTACGTTACAAAGGCAAAAAAAACGAGAAAAAAAAAGTCGAGGATTGGACGCACTGCGGAGCACATTTGCACACTAAAGAGTTTTCGTAGAGTGTTTTTCGCCCTCCGATACGCTCTCCACAACGAAGACGGCATACGCATCCGCGCCTCTAGCCTTGCCTGCAGAGTTCCTTCCTGTTCTAGCGGGTTCCGGAGAGCGTTGCGGGACGTCAGAAACGACGTACGAAAACTTTCTAAGGGAGGGTTTTAGCAGATCGTTCCAATACTCCCGATAACGATACCCGATAACTATACGATGCACATGCAAATGCGTCGGCGGAGTATCGGGTATCATTATCGGAGTAATCGGAACGATCTACTAAAACTCTCTAATATCCCCGAATGCATTTCGCGTAGAGGAGGTAGTAGCGCTCATTGGGTTGTCAGACATAGAGACCTTAGATACAAGAGACGGAGCCACGGGAACCAGAGCGCTCGCAATTTAATGGTGGACAGCTCCTGTGCAGATTGGTCGCTCACGCTCATTTGTGCGTTGAACACACCAGTCGGACACCGTAAATGTTTAGGAGGCGACAGCTCAGTGCAAGCAGACGTCGCATTTTTGTGTAAGGTGATGGAGTGCCAGCGGCGAAGAGCATCCTTTCGCAGTTGGGGCAGCAAATAAACATCAAGATTTTGTCAAAACCTAGGCCAGGGTGTAATATATATATATATATATATATATATATATATTAGTTTTTTTTTAGCTTTATAGATTTGTTTAAACAAAGCCGTGAAAGTTATACTTAAGCAGTTTGTGCAGGTGAGTTATATGGCCAGGGGGACGTTATGTGGGTGGCTGATCTTTGCGATAAGTCGGCTAATTAATTAAAATTCGTTATTAATTTTTAATTAGTGATAATAGACATATGGTTCCAATTAGAAACTTACAGAGCGTCATCGAAAACCACTAAATCAACTCTTTTTAGAACGACTTGAAGCACGTGAGAAAGTCGGGGGTGCACCAAAGTTACCACTGGTGCAGCAGGCGCAAGGCTAGCAGTGGCGGAACGCGATTATAATCTTATCATCCGCGGTCCGCCACTTGATGACACTGCAGTGGCAGTGGGTATCATCCATGGTATACGCTTACCTGTCACGCTGGTCTGAAAGGCGAATTGAACATGACCCGTATTGCGGAACACGTCGTTCCGCACTCAGTAACATACGACCAGTGTAAAGACAGAATGTCTATTTGCAAAGAGTTGATTTCCAACGTTGACATTGATGCAACATTTCTCGAATTACTGCTGGTCATGGAACAGTGTGTTTCACGATCCACGACTGAAGTGGAAATCAGCCCTTTTTCCCGCGCAGCCGCGGCCTCCAGGACAGGTCCAAAGGCAAAGCCATGCACAAAGGCTTGTTCGATGCCTTGGTCATTGCGCACATGGAATTCATTTCTGAGGGGGCCATTGTCAACGAAGAACGGTCTGTCGAGATTCTGCGTCGTCTGCGTGAATCAATTCCTCGAAAGCGGTCCGAATTGTGGCAGAACTACAAATGGCTTCTCCTCTGCGACGATGTTCCCGCGCATCACTCGGTTCTTGTGCGAACCAGGGACTCAAGCCAGAGCCGTAACCCGAACCGAAAACCGTTTAGTAGCGAATTTTTTTTCGGTACCCATAATCATGGTTAGCGAAAATTTTGCGTCCAATATTTTTATTTCACCTGAACCGGAACCTTTAACAATTGACTGGTAACCGATAAATTAAATCGGTTCGGCGCAATTTTTACAAACAAAAAATTGATACTTGGAGGCGGGACCTCCAACTGCCCTTGGCATTTGTAGACGCACACGGCTTCGGCGAGTGGTGCTTCTTTTTATAGATTTATGAAACATGTTAATTTGAACTGCCAGATAAATAGGCAATTTTAATTTCAGTGATCACGCAATCGATACAATGGGCCCCGTGGTGTTAACTGTGTTCTATTCCTCTTTTGTTTCCAGTCATGTTCAGAGCATGAACTTGAAGTTATAATCCTGAGATGTCAACTGCCAATGTTCTCGGTTTCAAACATGAAGGATCAAGATAAACTAATCTTCTTCCCGGTCTGGTGGAAATAAAAATCTGGCATTCAGTTTCACTTTAACAGAAAGATAACCGCCTTTGAATAGTTTAAAATCAATTAAGATTAGCAACGTTGCATGCGTACAATTTAGGCGACGTTCTTCGCGAATGTAACCGGTGAAAGGGATTAGTTGGTGCGCCTAGGACGACTCTAATGGATAGGAGCAAGACACAAACAATACATAGAAGAAATTAACAGCGCCCGGTCTGTTTCTTTCTTCTTGTACGTAATCTTTTGGCGTCATTTCCAATTAAACTGGTGAGAAGAGCAAATGCGGCACAGCCGACCGGAGATGGCATACGGCGTCTGTCATGGCAAATGGCGGGGGAAAACTCGACTCCGTTTTCGTATATCCTGGCAAGCACCAAAAGCTACGGGCCAAGTGAGGTAGTACGAGTACCGGAGTGAGGGACATGACAACACTTCGCAGGAGGGAACTCCTGTGACGTATAGTTACCTGCCTGGCTCGTTTCGATGCTCGTATTGGCATATATTGGGTCATGCTCCATAGCTTTAGGCATTAATGCGGGCGCCATACGCATCTTGAGCTCGCTGCTAACTCGACTGTGATCAGAAACCTCTAAAGTCGGAGAAATACAAGTCGGCATCGACCACTTCAAGCCTTCAATCATAAACAATCTAGATAGCTGCCTCACACGTGACTTGCACAAATAGACGCCGTCGACGCCATTCCGATATCTGACTGAGGGAGAGCTAACAGAACAAAAGTGACGCCTAGCCGGTGTGACCGGAGATACAGGAGGTCAGTGTGTTCGTTTTTTTTTGTTGTTGTTTTTTGAGTTTTAGTGCTACTGCCCAGCGATTTTGGAGGTGGTTAACGTTGTGGGCACGCTGTTCCTGCCGACTAAATACCAAGACGGAAGTTCTGCTTTGTCATTGATTGCTCACAATGTTCATTGCATATGGTATTTTATGCACCAAACAGTTGAAAGGATACGTTACTTCTAAACTAGCGATAGCGAAATAATGGCAGAAATTCCTAGAAACTACGAGCAGGCCATAGGGTTGTTCACAGGAGCCGCCATAAAAAGGAAACTGATTTTTTTTTTTCTTTCTTTGGGAGACGGTGTTTTTAGAGTCTTAAATTGTGTGACGTGTGTAGCCTGTTCTTCTGTTGAAACATGTTGCGAATAAATGTGGAGTACAAGTGCCTAGGAGTTCAAATATACTATATGTAACTACGAAGTTACGACCTATCAAGACAGTCGAACACATATTTGAATTCTTGTAACTGTGAGACGCCCCACGATTAATGTTGCCTCGCCGACTCATTGTTTGGTATCGGGCTTACTTGATAGCATTTATTAGGAAACAAATACCATAGCTTTCAGTAAAACAAACTCTTTAGAGGAAAGACAGTTTAAAGTTACACTCCACATCATTCCTGGCACCCAGCAACATTCTGACATTCATTTTTCAGCTTCTTTTTCCGAACCAAAAATGACCGGCTTTAAGCAACGCTTGTCCGGTAACAGAATTATAAAAAAAAAAAAAAGAAAAATCGGTAAAACGAAAAATCGAATCGAAACGGATTTCATAAATATAACGGTGACCGTATCCGTAAGCGAACCGTCATTATTTTCGGTTTCAGTCCCAGGTGCAAAGTGAGCTGGTGAAAAAACGGCCGGAAAGTCTTGCCACATTCTGCGTCCCGTCCCGACCAAGTCCCATGTCATGTTCTCCTTTGCAACCGTATGAAACAACACCTTCCTGAACAGCGTTTCCGATCATCCGAGACAGTCATCACCGCAGTGACGCAGATCCTCCGGGATCCAGGTGTTTTCAGCGGTTGGATCGGCGCTGATAGAGGTACATCGTGGCCGAGGTACATTACTCCAAAATTTAATCTGCGCAATTCCACAGAAATAAATTGTATGCATTGACATTCGGCTGTGTCCTCAAACTTTCGGACTGCATAGGTAGCAACTCAGTTGGCAAGCGGGTTAGATGCTATACTACTTTTTTTTTTTCTTCTTTGCACAAAAGGGTCATCCCTTAGCACTATTTTCAAACAAAACTCCCAACTTATGAGTGCGACTGTTGCGCCCATGTGTGCTGGCAACACCGGGTCCTTTAAGTAAGCCTTGACCAAGTTCCCCCATTTCTGGCGGAGGTTTCGCGCTGTAGTCGGCAGAGAAATTCACCCCGAGCTACCATGCTTCCCTACTATCCATCAAGATTTAAGACACGCTAAAGGCAAGAGCATAGAGAAAACATTAGATGTGGGTCAAAGTGTATCCCGTGGTCTACCAAGGGAGGCGTTTCTCTTTTCTTCCGGGCTTGGAACTTGGAGATAAAAAAAGAAAAAAGAGAGATGATGTTATCTCTCAAACCATCGTGCTCCGGGTCATTAACTTGGGCGTAACTATAGAGGGAACGATTACCTATTATCGCGAGAGATTTTTTAGACGCACCGATGGGGGATAAAGAAAAGAGGGTAGATACCCTCAAACATCGTTATTTGTTTTACTCATGATTGGGGGGGGGGGGGGGGGGGGGGGTCCTTGCCCCCTTCAACGTGTCGCGTGGCGGCAGCATTGTATAGATCGGAAACTGAAAATCACGGTGAAAGGTCTTGTTTCCCTCAGATAACCTGGATGGAACGTTAGGCAGAGTGCATCGAACGTATAGAATTCGGCGGCCGGTGGTTTTATCGACTATTTCGGCAGGCACTAATATCGCAATTGGCTGCACACGTCAAATGACGGGAGTGTTTTCCCATTAAAATAATTCGTCTGGTGTATGGCTAAAGTCTCTTTATGTGGAGTGATAGTACGAAAGGGCAGTGCAAGGGGGGGGGGGGGGGGGGGCTATCGGCCCTCCTTGTAGTATTTTCCTAATCAAACATATTTTCGATAAACCCCCCCAAAAATTACTTTCTACTCTTTTTTTTTTTTTTTTTTTTTTGCTTGCACGTTCCGAACAATGCAGGATGTCCTAACTATATATACCATGAATAGATCTGGCGTAGGACGCGCCAGATTGAAGTGTCGTAACTTCATCATACTTAACGGTCACCGAGTGTCGTGTTGGTAGTGGAGGAACCGCTTTGTCCTGTCTTGCAATTGGCTCGGTCGTCGTTTTGTGTACTTGGGAGTGCAATGAAGAGACAAAAGTAACATAAAATGGCTACAGATTCAAAGCATAGTGACACTTGTATGTACCTTGGGCACGGAAGTAGAGTGAATATCACTATAACCCGGACCTCGATACTGAACTGATTTACTCGCAGGCAAACAAAACACAAAGGTAGTCGAAGCCGGCAGGAAGCGCTTGAAGAGTTGCTACTGCAAGCCTCAGAGCCTTAGCTAAACTTAGCTGCTACAGCAAGTGCCCTAACAAAGCTGCGTTTTCTCAGCGAAGTGTCGGCTGTCATTCTAATGATTCCAAGAAGCTTAATTTTATGTCCAGCAGTGTGCGAAGCCAATTTATGAAATGTTTATTTTTCACTGTACTTCTAGTAATATAAGCTCAATAATTTATTTATTATTGAATCAATTATTAATCTTAACCTATCACGCGTATATCATGACCTCTTTCATCATCTCCCTGTTTCTGTGCCCATAAACAGTACGTTGCCTGTAATGTGGAGCGACGTGACAGATTGTAAAATGCTGAAATAAATAAAATGCACACACATACTGTATGTACTGTATAAAACTTCAGAAGCAACCAAAGGCCAAAATGTACGGCTAAAAGAGGATAAGCATGTCATCCGACTGCCTCTTAAGTTAGCATAATTGTCAAAAATATCGAAGTTCGCGTGCCAGAAATTATTGACACGTGCCCCGAAAATACATTAGTGTTGTTTTCAACGCGAAAATAGACTACGCATCGGCGAACGTTCGGTCTCAGCCCAAATTCGAGCGCTAGCGGTCCGAGCTAGGTGCCAGAGTTTGAGAACTAACCGTCATCTTATTCAAAATTTACAGGATTTTCTCAAATTCGTTAAAGACATTTAATACTGCTTGCGTGTAAGAATGCGAAAGCATTCCTACACTGCAGCGCATTCCTACAAGCAGCGCGCCACGTCTTCCTATCGCACACGGAGCTCCGGCGGTGACATCACGCTCCCCCACTGCGCAGGCGCGGCTCCCGCGCCGGCTCACGGCTTCCCAGACGATGCATCAGCGTTACTGTGCTTTTCTTTGTGTTTTATTTCTGAGGCGCGTCCCCTTTGACCTTGAGCGGACCCGCCGGCTTTCGTGACGAAGCATCTGATATAACGCGTCGCAGCCAATGGGAATCTATTTCTCGTTTCGCTGCTACAGACAACGCCGGCTTCGCTCCATAAAACAATTATTGCTTTTGCAAAAAACAAAAAGAGAAAAGGTAAAATGGTGGCCGACAGAGGCCACGAATACATAGTGCTGAATGGCGTCAATGTACAGGGTGTCACAAAAAAAAAAAAAAAAATTTACACATTCTTTTTTACCGCAAAAATAAACTAGGCATCGCCGAACGCTCATTCTGCGCCCAAAGGTAGCGCTAGAGGTCACAACCAGATGCCAAAGTTTCAGCCCGATCCTATACCTTATTCAAAAGTTATAAGCGATTTTCTGAAAATTTCAATGGGAAAACGGCGGCCGACGGAGTTTTCGAATACATGGGGCTTATGGCACCAGAAACCGAAAACGGGCAAAAATGGGCTCCATTTTTCCATTGAAATTTTCAGAAAATCACCTAACTTTTGAATAAGGTATCGGATCGGGCTGTAACTTTGGCATGTGGTTGCGACCTCTAGTGCTACCTTTGGACGGCAGAATGAGCGTTCGGCGATGCCTAGTTTATTTTTGCGGTAAAAAAGAATGTGTAATCTTTTTTTTTTTTTTGTGACACCCTGTATATCGGGAACGGTTTCCATTTTTCCATTGAACTTTGAGGAAATCACCGATAACTTTTGAATAATATGATGGTTAGTATATTTGAACTGAGACTGCATTCGGCAAAACGTAGTTTATTTACGTAATAAAAAAAAAATAAAAAGCTCTATTTAGTTTTGTTTGTTGTTTGAGTGTGGTTTTTATTTTATTTTTTTGAGGGAAGGGGGGGACGCTGCACTGATTGTGAGGATGCAAAGTAAAAACACTCATATTCAAACGAGCAGGTACATTAATATTCACTACCCACACAAGCTCAACCACGGTAATCGATCGATTATTAACAATATATTTTCGTCAACGTAATTTCCGCTTTCCTCAGTCCCTACGAGGAACCCGAGCAGAGACCGCGACGACCAAGGCCTTCGCAGCATCGAAGCAGCGCCGAACTGGAAACAGAAAGTCACGAAGTGCGCCTGGGGAGGAGCCTCCGAGAGCGCGAGGACGTCCGCCGAGCGCCCGGAGGCCCGCGTTGCCGTTGGGGCGCCTTCCCCGAGATGGCGCGGCGAGCGTCCCAGCGGGCGTCGTCCGACGGGGTCCCGTGGGCGCAGGGGGGCAGCCTGGGGCACCAGGGGCCCGCCGCGCGCATCCGGAGAGGGAGAGGGACCGCGCGCATGGAGCCGACGGCGGCAGTCGAGATCGGACGCGGCCGGTGAACGTGCACGTCCGCCCAGCGCTCCTCTGCCTGACGCCGCTCGTGCCACGCGGACTCGCCGAACGCCGCTCCCGGCGCCCCTGCTCGGATAAAGAGTGCCGCCCTGGGACCCCAGCGGAACCCTCCGTCGGTCAAGCCCCCGGCGAACCTCGGGGCCGCACGTCGGCCTTCAGTGCCAGAGGCTGCGCGAGCCCCCCGCGTGTGGACCGGCGGGTGCGGGCCTCGGCCCCAAGACCTCTACGGTGGAGCCCGCGCTCTGCTTCGGCCCCGCAGCCCCGTGGACATTCGCGGACCGAGCGGCCGTGCGTGAACCGCTGAGCGTGCAAGTGTCCGCGGCCGAGCCGCGCTGGACTCCCTGGGAGGCGGTGTTGTTTCCCCGACGGCCGGACCTCCCGTCATGCCGCGACGCTGCTACTGAGCGTGCGGCGGCTCCTCGGGCGCGCCACCAAAGCGGGACCACGGCGCGCTCGGAGCGGCGCAGACCCACCGGGTCCCCCAGCGCCACGGCGACCGGCGGCAGCATCGAGCCGGGCGAGACGCTCGATCTGTCCCCCGCGTCCAGCGTGGTCCAGGGCATCGGCGGACGCAAACGGGACGTCAACGGCGGCGCTGCCATGGCCGTGGCACGCTCGTCCGCCGCCCACCCGCCGCTGTCGCCCGCTGCCAGCCCCGTGTACGCGGGTCGCTTCTCCATCGCCAGGTGAGGTCCAGCGGCGTCGTGCCCCCGGTCGGGTCATGGTGGCGGAGTGCCGGCGAAACAAGGAGGGAGTAACACGCACGCTTTACTCCCCTTTTGGCTCCCGGACCCCGTGCTCGGCTTCCGGGCCTGGTCACGTGGGGTGTCACAGCCCGCTCGAACGTTTCCACGCCCGGATCCGACCCGAGTTTGCCAGACGCCCCACGGGGGACGTGGGATTAGAACACCACGGACCGTTGATCGTGCGTTAAGGGCAGTGTCGATTCCCACTGGCCCTCAAAGAGGTCTGAAAGAGTTACTATGCCTCATGCCCTCTGTGAAACACGGGCCGCGTTTCTACGAGGCGCAGGTCATACGCATGCGTTTTGATCGCTGTCTTCCTCACACTCCCTTTATTCCTTGAACACCATATTGGTCCCTAAACGTGACACGGCCCGACTCCTGTCAGACGAAAGGCTCACGTTGGCACCACCCGAATGGTCGCTGGATTTGTCTCGTTTCACGTCTGTCTAGCAGTCATCAGGCAGACATTCCTCCGCATGAACTAATAAAAGAAAAAAAAAATCATCGGTGGCGAAATTAAGGCGTACGAGTTTGCCAACTTTTATCTTTCCGGTTTAAGCAGCGAGAAACGACAGTCATTTGCAAGGGACATGATTGATGTCGTTTCGTAATCGCCAGATTGATTGCGCGCGTATATTCAGTAATGGAGCTACAACTCTGCGAGCTGGCAGGTCATTCTAAACAATACACACCCAGGCAAGTCAGGCACTCTCCCTCTCTCTCCTCTTCGTTTCAGGAAGTTTACACGAGGCAATCTCAGCTCATTGATTTCACAGAAAGAATAATAGCGTGGCATACGTGAGCAACCATTCAAGCCATTCAGTTTGCAATGTTTATCGACAAGGACTCTCCGTACAGACGCGTGAGACGGGTGTCCAAATCCGACACCTCAAGTTTCTGAATCTGATGTGATATTTTCACCCCGTCTTTACAGGCTCAAATTAAACCTTCATATCTCGAACGAAACGAAAATATAACATGCACGTGCACACGCATGCACACGAACACACACATGCACGCACAATTGGAAAAGGAGGCGAGCTCTTAGGTTGCCATCCACAAAAATGACTGCATATTCGTGGGGTCTCATGGTTCCAGTGACAAATTGTTGTTACTTTCACACTAAGTCAAAATATCAATTATAAACTAAACTATAACAACGTAGATGTTCTGGTACTCCTCAGACAACGGCTGGGGATTCGTGTGGATCACCTGGGGATCCCCTGAGATGCAACCGAAACCTCACTTACACGGAGTCGCGGGCCGATGGGCCGGGATTCATGCGAACACGCGAACTGGAATACCTTACGGAAGGCAATTTGCCTCGGAGCCTACAACCTTCATTTCTATCCTCCTTATCATTACTTTGGAACTTACTTTGTAATCGGAGAACAAATGGTATCATCCTCCAGACACGATCAGAAATGCGTCAACGTTGTGGAAATTCTTCTCATTCATTAGCCACGTCTGGATTTCTGACATCACCGAGAAATGAAGCAACTCTTATTTACAATGCCACTGACTCGACGGTAAACATACTCGAAACATATATCAACTTTAAAGTGAATTAGGACATCTCTGTTCAGAACCTGGACTAATCTAGGTTTAGATATCGAAAACACATTCTTTCAAGGGTAATTGATATTTGATATGGTTTCCAAATCCTATTTTGTCATGATTTTCGAACTCGAGCACCTTACTATGAAGTACCGGGGAAACTACAAATCAATCAATTTCGCAATCTGCCTGCATCTCTGATAGCAAACCAATCTGAGTAAGGAGAATATTATCCCCCATGGTCTCGTAACTAGAAGCCGGACTCTAAAATTAATAAAGTGGTTTATGTTTTTAATAAGTGCACGTTAATTAAGTATGCAAAACTGCAAAATGTAAAAGCCTAGAAAAAGTTTAGACATTCCAATTTCGACAGGTGTGTCTCAGTCTAGTATTAAAAGCATAGTTATCGACTTAAACGTATATGTATAAGTGAAATATGAAACTTGTGTGCTATTATTTAAATAGACCCACCATCCTGTAATTATGTTTTCAGAGCAAAGAACAAGCTCTGCTTTATAGAAAGGAAGAGATAGAAAGAGAAAATAAATGACGCTCTGGGGTTTGGCATCCTTGAAAACAAGCACAAGCAGAAATGCGTCAGAGATCGTTAAAAACAAAAGTGCTGTTATGAAAACTTTCTAAATGCCAAAGTTTAAATTCTGTCCAATTCGAGAGGCTAGATACAATAGTTCGGAGCTCCGATTTCCAAGAAGAAAAATGAGGAAGCATACTTTCGCAAGCCCGGACACGCCGTTACAAATTAAATCAAATGTTCTTAAGCTCGGCAATAGTTACTGTTCCCTTCACATTGAGACGTTGTGTTGCTTGTCCTTTTTTTTTTTACTAGTTTCAGTTAAATTTTGGAAGTCGTGCACCAGATTGCCTGGGTTTTCACCCTTCATTAAAATTGGCAAAGCTTGTCGTTCTTTAACAAGAACAACTGGTTAAATGGTACATTCAACCTAGTTTTTTTTTTTAGTTTCGTTTACGCCTCCTCTAGCCGATGAAACCTCAAAGAAAAAAAAAAAAGAAGAAAAACCGCAAGCCCTGTGATGTACAACCGCAATGTACAAGCATTGTACATTGTGTACCGCAAGCCCTGTGTGTGTACAAGAAGAGAACCATGGTTCTCTTCTTGTACAGTAAATGCGATATGAATGCCGGTAGTAACCGACAATGTAATAAAAGTAACTAAACAAGGATGTCGTCACTGGTTAGTCCCGGTTATCGAATGTTCGCTTAAAACGTACTAAGACGAGGACCCTAAAATTGTGAATCAACAAGCGTGATCAAGGAGGTAATTCGCAAATCCTGCCACCCTGCAGAAATTTGAGACGCATTAGCCGGGTACGCGTGTATCTGTAAATCACGCGAGCATCACGTAAATGACGCGATTAGATCCACCAACCACAGAGGAACGAAGTCAAACACCAATCTGATTACAGTGTTGTCTCTTTCTTGCCGCTCCATTTATCGAGACACTCCCAGCAGTTTTGCGGCCCGTGGCTTTTTGATCCTCCGTAGATAGCCAAAACGCTTCCCTCATTCCCGAAAAAAAAAAAAAAAAATAGGAGAAGGCATCGTTCCACGGGGCGTGTGTTCTTTGCCCCATACGTGTTCGTGTCTTGTGCGCGACAACGGCAAAAAAAAAAGCAATATAAAACATTTTTTATGTACCAGGCTGGGTGGGGCTTTGCACAAGGAAGAAATCGTTCAAAGAGCCCGTCTACGATGCACTCAGCATTACAGGTGAAGGCGCCGTATATGCGATTTTTGCCCCGGCGCAGAATATGAGCTTCTCAGACGATGATTTTTAATCACCCTGACCAGACGTTTCAGTAAGACGTTTTACGTGAGTGATTCTTCGATTGTTTATCAACTCAGAAAAAGCCGGCAGAAGTGTTCTCGCATCAGTGCTAATATAACAACTCGCATGTAACTTGGGAGCGCCAGCGCATTGATTGTGACCCAAAGCTAATAACATGTTATAGAGATTGTGATTCGTGTCTCACGACTCTGCACAAAGAAAGTTTGACTCCCACAAGTTGCGTAACGCATTATTCATTATGCCCGTGACGAGCTCTGCAGAGAATAAACCCAACCTGCAAAGCGGAACAGCAGCGATCTTTTTTCTTCTTTTTGTTTCCCTATCACGTGTAGCTGACACGCATGATTGAGTGACTGTTTGAGCGATTCGTTAAGGGAACGGAACAAGAGACGGAGGGAAAAACTCGCTTGTAGTCGGTCGCAGGAAAGTACTACAAGGTACCACGGGGCTATCTCTGAATCTCGTGTTTCCAAAAAGTAATTAAATTACATTACTAATTTCCCTCCTCAATCACACATATGAGTAATTAAATTAGATTACAGATTAGCACAGACTGAAAGAAATTACACGACATTACAATTACTTTTGAAAAGTAATGACTAGGAAATTAATTTTCAACTCTCTCTGGCAGTAATTCGTGCCCATTTTATTTACAGTACTCCACAAGTTTCCTTCTTGCACGAAAACAACCACCTGCGCGTCGAAGTCAGCGTCCGAAAGGTTGTTCCCGTTCGATAGACAAAGAAAGTGACTCCAGAAGTGTCAAGCACGATGAACAGCTTCTTTAGATATGACTCAAAGACAGTCAGCTGACCGGTGTCGCTGTTCATATAACGATGAAGTTCATCCGATTTCGCAGAACTCGTCGTCCATTTTAGTTAATCGGGCCATAGCAACTCTTTTTTTTTTGTATGTGTGTGTGTGTGTGAAAACGATCGATTTAGTGACTTTACAAAAGAAAGGAGTGACGTATTTTCGTTGCTTTCTAACAGGCTAACGAGTAACTGTATTTAGTTACTTGTGGTAGCCGCCTCGGTGGCTCCGAGGCAAGAGCGCTGGCCTACGGATCCCCATGTGGCGGGTTCGAATCCCGGCCGGGGTGCCCGCAATCTGACGGAGGCTTAATGCGGAGGAGGCGCCGTGTAACCGAGCTTTCGGTTGCGCGTCAAAAGATCCCCAGGTGGTCCAAATTAATCCTCAGTCCTCCACTGGGGCGTGCCAGATGCCCGTCGTTGGTTTGGCTCGTAAAACCCCCAAATTTGATTTGATTTTAGTTACTTGTGGAGAAGAACGTCTACAATACAACTTAGTTCTCGCCCCAGCTCGCCCTTGTGATTTTTACGGGAAAAAAAAAAACAAAAAAGAAACCGCAAGATAAACGGTAAAAATATGTGCACAAGGTACTACCTCACTGTAACCACAGTTATCACTGAATGAATGGGTGAACGGGTTAAAAAGAAAGAAAATATTAATAACGCCCCATATTGGAAGGCGGCTACTGCTTCAGAAAAACGACGCATTCCGAGCAATGAGAATGGAGTGCGTTACTTCCGATCTGAAGTAAGGCGGTCCTTTTATATCACAGGAGGGAGTAACGTACTTAGTTACTCTTTTTTTTAAACGCGTAACGAGTAACGATATTTATTTCTTTTATTTCAGTAACACGTATATGTCTACATTATACAGTCGTCACGACTGTGGTCAGATGTGCTACACAGATCCTTACGTGGTCTTTAGCGAACGGAACCCATTACTCCCGAACCCATTTTGCACATGGTGTGGAGGGAAGGTCCGAAGCATTTTCCTTTCGACTCGACGCGTTCCCGGACATTCTCCTCGGGGAGTATTGTTCCAAAACAGCAGGAGAGCCCAAGTTAGCGCGCGTTGTCACGCAAGCGGGGCCGAATGTTTTCTGGTCAGAAACGCCGCCAGAGAAGGAAAGGAGTGGCGGGCTTCTCGTTATATGTCATAACTTGAACCCCGAGACACGGAGAAATAAAAATGACGGGCACAGTGACAAAAACTCTCTAACGCAGCTGGGATTGTTTGCGAGGGAACAGCAACGTACAGCCTTTCACACAAACGGTAAAGAGGGAAGGCAAAAGACATGCCGCCGCAAAGATTTGAAGGAACCCAGCCTTACTTTCAAGTTCCAACTTCCAAGGAGAGGCCCCGTCAAGCTGAAATTGCTGCTTTTTTCTCTACCTCCCCCCTCCCCTCCCCCCCCCCCTTTCCCTTGTTTTTTTTTTTTTTTTGTTTTAAGAAGAAAAATAAACCATAAAAAAAAAAATGAACAGTGCGATCCCGGAGTTTTCTTCACGACTTTCAGACCAGCCGTATTTGAGTGGACCTCTACGCCCACTGTGTTTTACTTTTCAAGCAGTGGCATATTTCGTCATCGCAACCTATTGATTTGTATTTTTAAGCCACCCTTCAGAATTTCCTATTTCGGAAGTACTTACTACGAAGTCTATGTTATGTGCGTCAGTGTTAGGCTGAAGAAATCTTAGGCCAGCTGCAGCCAGTTGTACACATTACCTTTGGAATAAAGCGTAAGCAGGAGTAGGAAACTTTTTTTTATCATATTGGTGGCATTTTACTTTTTTCATCGGACGAAAGAAGAAAGGCACACAACCGCGCTCGTTCATAAAAGCTCAATGTGATTTGACAAAAAAAAAAAAAAAAGTGACCGATCACATTATTCAGTTTCTTTACACCCCCGCTGCCGCGATGCATCGAGAAAACTTTAGTATTTCTGCACGTGCGACAACTTGGTTGGGCAGTGTGGAAATTGGAACGCTGAGGGAGATCGGTCTATTGGCGACGTGAGCGATCGAAAGCGTCGCTGTGGTCGGCCCACCATAATTGACCGAATGCGGACTATGACGTCAGCAAAGAATGTCTTATCGACGGAAATCAGAGGAATGTAAGAACTTCAATTTTGACGGTGTTGGCAGTGTTGCTTTGAGAGCGCTATGATTTCAGGCTTCCACCATGCCCATTACAAACACCATCGAACTTGTTGTTCACAAGGTAATGACGTCACGAAAGGTAACCAAACGAGGGCGCCACCGAAACATCTCGCCGCTAATAGACCTATTGCTAAATTACCCAAGCATCAAGAATCATGCAGGGAACGTAGTTACACGCGCTGCGCGTGCTGGCGTTAGCATTAGAATTTGTTTTAAGCGAAAATCTAAAACAGGTGGCAGTTCGCACGTGTGTCTGCAAACGCCTTTTTGCTATGATTTCTTTATAATATTTAATACAGGTTAAGGCGAGCGAGCGCAGGGCGTGTAACTACGTTCCTGCGCGCTTCTTGATGTTTGGGTAATTTAGCACTTGGTCTATTGCAGTGCACAGTCAACTTGAAGACGTGATAAGGTGGAGCTTAAGCTATTATCTACTGCCACGATAATTCTAACGGTACTCTCAACTCTTACTTCGGTCGCATGGCAGGGGTGCTATGGCTAGCGCTAAGCGACCAAGTTGGACCCGGCAGCTTATTTATCGCCCGACTTGCATGTATGTGTAAGGGGAGCACTAACTCCAGCGGACAGGCTGCTGGCAACTCGGCTTTGATTTTTGTGGCTTGTATCTAGATGCGAGGCATTAGAGTGCGGGACCTCATAGGGAGTTTAGCTTGTAATCCGCTCTTGTAGCGTTTACGGATTAATGGTACTTACTTTCTCCTAGTCTTCGACGTCCCCACACACTGAAAAGTGTCCCGCAACGGGCGATTGCAACAAATACCCGGTTTCATTAGAATCTCGTTATGGCTGGATGCGTAGCGCAATAAATAAATAAATATAAAGGAAGAGGGGATGGAAGTGTAAACGTAGCACATCGCAGCTCAGAACACGTGGAGCGAAATATCGCGCCATCGAGTTCAATCCCCACACCTGCCCGTATCGATCTGGATTAGCATCGTACTGGCGTAGGTACGTTCGTTTGATTACCAGTGCGTGATGCACGTTAAAGACTCCAGGCCAGGGACGGCGCCAGGCTTTTCATAGTGTGTGTGTGTGTGTGTGTGTGTGGGGGGGGGGGGGGGGGGCAGGCAGGGCGGTGGGGAGGCGCATTAAATTTTGGGGGAAGCATGGGCTTCCGACTCGTTAACTGTCGCAATCATAACTAAAGAAAAGAAAATAAGGTCGATGATTTGGTAGGGCCCCCGTTGCTGCCGGCAATATAGACTGCGGGCTCCTAGCCGTTTGGTACGTTTTTAGCAGCAGGTATCACCAGCTCAGAATTTTTCATTATTTTACAGTGTATATACATCAACTCTGCTTATTGTGGCATTTCACAAGCAAGACATTCACACATATTGGCATTCCGCATTACATATAAGCCCGTTCACGTTCGTGGCCCAAAGTTGAGTGAAGAGTCTGAAGACAAATTCGTCTGTTATGATGGGAAGCATCAGAAGCCTGACTTCAGCAACGTGTCACTCATCATCTGTTTTTTAAAAAGTCCCCTGCACCGCAGCAAGCTGGAGCACGCCAGCGATCACGGAGATGTAGTGACGGTGCTCCCTTACCTTTGCTGAATACGCCCGACTAAGGTGCACGGCAACTGAATTATCCGTGCCACTTTTCTTTATCTGCTCGAAGGATGCTTGGGACATCTTGTGTAACGCGCCGCTGGAGTGGAGTCGTAGTCCGCCTTCCATCTGGAGAGCCTTCTTCCAAATTCGATAGTCCTCTGTCAAAAAACAACAACAACAAAAAAAAAAGCACTTCCATTCTTCTGTTCGTTACGAAAATATCTGAGAGGGGAAACAAAAAGAAGAGTTCGATGACACGCTGTACTCCAACCACGGAAAGCTGGTATACCAGTCGGACTTGAAGGTCCTCAAATTACCGCCATATACTTGGTCACAGGAAAATACTAGCACGTTCTGTACTGGCAAATCATAGGCTGTTCGAGCTACATTCGGTGGTATTTCTGTCTTCAGTCTAAGAAATCGGGCTTGCTGTTCTTGGTTCCGAAAGTTCACAATCGGTCCGCCGTCAATGCTATCACAAGCCTTGACTCACATCGATGTTTCTCGGCGCTTGCAGACACCATCCATTCTTCATCCTTGGATTTAGCAGGTTCAAGATCAGAGGCATTTTCTGGAACTTTCCGCTTCGTTGCTTTCTGTTGGAAGAAGTCACCAGTCGGACGCTTGTAGTGCGAGCTACACGGACGCACATGACTCCCAAGTGGCAACATTTACTTGCTTCCATCCCCCGATCCCCCCACGAACACACTTGCAGTTTTCCTCCAACCTACTGGGGCAAGGTCCCTCTGTGGGACTCCGTGAGCAAGGGTCAAGGGCCCTGGCGCCAGGCTCCCGAGCACACACACACGAACACACAGTCGTCGTCACCCAAGCTGCTTCAAGG
This sequence comes from Ixodes persulcatus, assembly GCA_013358835.2. NCBI lineage: Eukaryota > Metazoa > Arthropoda > Arachnida > Ixodida > Ixodidae > Ixodes > Ixodes persulcatus. Next base: position 306,801 of record JABSTQ010010904.1, read on the forward strand.
ACCCGTCATACACCAGAGCCGTAGTCATAGACTTAGAATAAGCAGGATCACTTCGAAGCATCGAAGCCGCCCCCTTGCGAACGCGCCAGTTGCCCCGAGAGCTTCAGGACTTTGGGAGACTTCCTCGGTCAGAACGCGAGCAGTGCCCTGAGCAGTGCCTTGATGGGTAAACGAACACCTCTGTAGCCTTCGTTCTTCACAGAGTACAGAAAGAAAAGAAAGCGGGCGGCACAAAGAGGTTGAAAACGTTCGATATGGGGCCTCTTTGGGATGGGTATGGGTATTCTTCAAGCCAATGCCATTTCCATGGGATGAGGAAATGAGGAAAGCGACGAGCGGGTCAGCGTACACAGTGCCATGTTTGCACGGGTGTGTGCACGGGGGAGGGAGAGTAAAGGCTGGTATATTTAAGGGGCAGGGGGGGGGGGGGGGGTGTTGGACAAATTGTACGGGAAGCACCCGCCAACCCTCGCCTCCCCTTGGCGCCGACCCTGCCCCAGGGTAGTCGTACTGCACTGGCGACATTTCTTATCTACAGCGTGAACCGGTGTCGCTACAACTCAGAGGCAGATGAACCTCATGCTCTCTAACACTCAACGTAACTTGCTTTTTTGTACACAAGAAAGTTTGACCATGCTCGGTCTTCACGTATAGTGTCAGTATAAAAGCAAACTAAAATTACCCGGACGACACGTGAATATAAATGGAGCTATTCCTTTAGTTTTAGCCGTCACTGGGCAAATTCACTCGTCCAGACCTAATTGAAGTTCGTATATATTTTAATAGAGCGGGAACTATGTCAGTTCAAAGGAGACCCCTCTGCTCCGTCCACGTAACTGGAGTTCTTTCGACGGCTCTTCTCTCGCGCCACACGAACATGTTCAACGAAACAATGCACCGAGTCAGCACTGACCCTTCGTCATCCTCATGCGCAGACACGGAGCAAAACAGATAGAAAGAGAGGGGGGGGGGGGGGGTGAAAGGCAGAGCTCCTGGAAGCGATCCGTCCCACTAACCACAGAGATGATACCCAAGCCTCCTCTTTTGTTTTCTTTCTGGCCTGATAAGGCGCCGCTATAATTTGTCCCGACCTAATGTCCCATTGTTCTTTGTTCTTTTTGGCCTGCAGCGAGCGCGTGCGGCGGCCAAGGGGGAGGGGAGCTCGTCTGCCCGCACGCCGGATCCCGTCCGCGTGGCATTCCGCGGACGCCGCGATGACACGTTCCATGATCTATTTTTGATGCGCCCGAGGGTCCCGCCGCAAAGATCCCGACCTTCGCTCCCATTGTGCGCGCTGGCCGCCGCCGTTCGGAAACAATGCACCCGGATGCGCCGCTTTCGGGGGCAACGCACACACGGGGGGGACTAATTGCCCGCCGAAGGGACTCGCCGCCGCCTGAGAAGCCCGGCCGTGCGGGGACCGGCCGCACTGAAAGGCTGCAACCGCGTGTCACGGCGCGAATGACGGCGCCGTGTCATTTGGATTCTTCGTTCGTGCGTATCGGCGCGCGCTTTGCTCGCTCTCCGAAGCGACCAACTCGCGCGTGCTGGGCTGTGTGGAGATCGCACGCTGGGCTCTAGATTTGCGAGTGTTGTACCTTCCGCCGGGCTTGGGGCTGCACATGCGCGACGACGAAGTGTTACCAGACAGAAAGCTCGGGCTCGTGGCGGGGCATCCCTGGGTTCCTGCCGTTGATGCCACGACATACCGGCTCTCTCCACTGTGTTGAAGCTGTGAATGACGCGGCGCTATTCGATTGGAACCACTATTCGCACACCCTTAGTTCTTTGTTATTTTAACAATATGCCGCCGCGACGCCGTTAGCGCGAACACATCGGCGTTTTTTCGCATTTTACTTTGAAGGGGTATTGGGGGTACCGAGGTTTACCGCTTCAGTTCGTGGCCCAAGTGAGCACTTTCTTTCACACTATAGTCGGTGACAGGTTAAGAGGGGGTCTAGGCGAACTCGTCGGAAACCAACTCGTCGACGGCCAACTCTTCGGCGGCCCATTTGTCGAATAAGCCAATTTGGCATAGTGCAACTCGTCGAAGGAAAACTCATCGAAGAGGCCAACTGGTCGCCGCTTTTTCAAAGGCAAAATATATAACTTTTGTCGTGAAATTGTAAGGCAAATACTGCCCTGTAGTCCGTAAAATCGTCGCGGGGTAATTGACCCCCAATGTGCTCTTTCTTGTCTGAGATAACTTGCCGCTTTCATGATGCAGTGGGGGACAGTCACTACGTCCGGCGTGAATCACTGGGGGCGTGTTAAACCACAAGGCTCACGCTTTCAAGCCGCTTCGCGGCGACAGTCTGCGGCTGCTCATTGCAAAAATGTTAACCCACCTAACTCACCCGTTCATGCCGCTTCGCGGCGACAGTCTGCAGCGGCTCGTTACAAACAAAAAGTAACGAAGACAAGGAACAACAGGACGATCCCTAGACGACGCATTTCTCAACTTGTCTCAAGGTTCTGTCCTGTCTTCGCCTTCTTGTAATTTTTCTTTGTCTTGTAATCTAACAAGGGCGCTATCGCTAGTCAAACACAAATATAAATTTAGGTCAAAAGATAACAAGAAACCACGAACTTTTATCTCGAACCGTCATTCAACCCATTTGACAAGTCGCCTTTCGAGAGATTGCCCCTTTCAACAAATTGCCCTTCGATGAATTGCCCTATTGCAAATCGGCCAATTGGACGAGTTGGCCCACTCAGGACAAGTTGCCCCTACAAAGCCCTCCACTTTGCTACTCTTTCCACACACTTGAAACGACGCAGAACGCGCTGTACCTTTTCCTATGCGAACTAAACATTGTAAGAACTAATTTGAGCAGGGTATTAAGTGTGTAAAAAGTTTTTTTTTTTTTTTTTTGTTTGCTTAGCGCGCATTTGGTGAGCAAATGTGCGAATGACGACAGCGCAGCCTTTGCCATGTCGGCCAGTTAAGTCGGGCCCGGGCCTAAAATGCAAATCGAATCAGCCTGTAACAAAGAAAAAAAAATGCAATTCTAGGATTTGCGTTTCAAATGAATTATCCGACGCGCCCCAGCGAAGGACTGGACGATACTTAAGACCTCCTGGAAATGTGTCGACTTATCAATTTCACGGCGCAAACACGGCAATAAGTTTCTTTCCGATTGCGGACGCCGCTTGCCGGGATATGAGTGCGTCATCTGGGCATCCATCTCGGCCGGCACTTCACCTCGCTCTGAGGTAAAGGTGACTCGCTCCAGCGCGTCCTCGGCTCATCGCACAATTCCTCGACTCCAGGCGAAGAGCCCGGCCCCGTGTCGATGGTAGCGGGGTACCCCCCTCGGCCCGTGGGCGCAGTGCCCGCGGGCGGCAGCCCCTGCGAGACGCTCTTGAGCGTCTGGTGCGCGCGGCCGGCCCACCCCGTTCCTGCCCAGACGGGCTCGCGTTACACCGCAGCACATTAGACAGGCGGCTGCGGCGTCTCGAGCGCATGTGGACGGACGATGGGCCTCGGGAACCGGCCTTCCGCCGGCGAAGCGCGCTTGGCCACAAGCGCCAGGTGAGAAGAGCCAGCCCAGCCTGGAGCGCCCATCACGTAATGGCGGCGATCCATCAAGCTGAAGCGGCGCGTCTGAGGCCCGGCGTGCCGCTCAAGCGGTCCGAGCCTGCCTCGTTATCCTCTCGGGGCGCGATCCGAGGCGCTCAGGTCGGCGGACTCGTCGACCCTTCGCGCTGCTCACGCCGCCGGTACGACGACGGCCCGCCCTCGAGACACTCGCGGGGCGGCACCGGCAACGCGCTCGCCGCCGCCGCCTAAACGGGGCCAGTGACGTCACCGTCGGAGCCGCGTTCGCCAAGCCGCCGCCAGGGACGCCACGGGGCTTCCCTTTGTGCGTGTTGCGCCGCGGACGGGAGGGCGAGGAAGACGGATACGGGCATCCCATCAACTGGCCCCTTCGCGAACTGCCTCATATTCAGCATTCAGTGGGCGAAAACTACAGCAAAACTCTGGTTTTCCAGCTCGTCAGCGTTGTAATTAATAACGCGCTCGTTGACCCCCCTCCCCTTCCCCGTTGGAACCACCCCGCTGGTTTGAGGAAACTTCTCGTTGCCTTTTTCTCTCCGCCTCGCGGCTAAACTCGCCCCTCGCCGCAGAAGTTCTTGTACGCTCAGATACGCGCGCGCGTGAACACCTATACACCAGAGACCAAAAGAAAATGCGTGTGGTAACGGGTGCTTAAAAGAACGCTTATGCAACGGACAGGCCCCTTCCCCTGTTTATTGTTTCGCCTTTTCCAGCTCGGAGAGGGATCGGAAAAGAGAAGTGGAGGGGGCATGTGTATGAAAGAAACGAAATCGCAACCCACAATGCAAACGGCATAGATTTCTTTTTAATTAAATTCTAGCGGGAAGCAGGCATCGTTGGCGATGTCGGCTTCACCGCTGAAGATTGAGCGGCCATCGATCCCGCCATTAGATTAACTGTCACGGGCAGGATACATGCCTGTCCTTTGACGTTTTGTAAAAACGAAAAAAAGAAGAAAAAAAAAAGCGAAGCGTCGCTGGAGTTTATCCCGTCGCCACAGTGTATTCCTTGTACGCGCATCACCATGGGTGTTATTTTTGCGAGTGCCAACGAAAGAAGAAAGAATTTTCGAAATTGCGTTGCCGTCGCCAGTGGGCCAATTTACGAACTATTTTCAAATGCACGGAGGGCGAGCTGGATAGATTTTATCGGAAAAATATCACCGCCATAGAAAACCCGAGGCGTTCTTCGGTGCCCATTCCCGTGATTGGGTGTAGTCGCACTCTTCGTAAAAGCTATGAAAAACAAAAAAAAATACCGGGCCAACATAACCGGTGTTAAACTTAAGAACAGGCAAAGAACCAAGGCAAGAGAAAACGAATATCTCAACTCATGAAGTGTTGAAACTGTAACAAAGTCATTTAAAAAATTCTCGTGCAAATGTTTCACGAGAATTTCAAAAGCTTTCATACTCAAGGCCCTTTAAAAAAAATCGGCGAACCAGCTCTTTCTCAGGGGCACGTGTAGAGTCGGGATCGCGAGCATGGTGCGGAATATGTGCGAACAAAAAAGTGTTTTTTTTTTTTTATTTGATAATTGGTTACAGTTCGGCAAGAAACACTTTCAAACATTTTCACGTTAGCGGCAATGTCGCCTCTTTTCGCCGGCTTTGTTTCATTACGTTCTTAATCGTTAACCATGCCCGTTCTCGGTTGTATCTGATTAATTCGGCGTATTATTAGGCATATGTGGAAGGAAGCAGTAGGGACCCTCGTGAATGATCTGTACAAAGCGACGGTCGGAGCGTTATTCAAAAATAAAATCAAAATAACAAGATGTCTCGCTACCGCGCATGGACTCTGTTAATTACACACGCTCTGGATCGTTAGACCCTTCGCTCCTCCTGACGCGTCTTCATGCACCGAAAACAAGAAGGAAAAACAAGAAGAAAAAAAAAAGCGCGAACCTTTGATTCATTAGGCCGAATGATTTAGCCCAGGAAACTGGCGTTCCACTTAATTAATCGCGCAATTTGCGGAAGGAGGTGGCCGTGTGCTTCCACAACTCGAAGCTGCCTTAACATAGATGATGTTCATCATCTAACTGATATAATTGATTGGTCATCTGGGAGAGGGGCAGATGCAGACGAGAACTCAATGGGTCTTATCATACCCTTCTTTTTTTTTTCTTTTTGGTACCTGGCGAATTTTCAAACTTATCTAGAAACCGGGTAAACTGGGAAATAGTACCTCGCATCAATCGCCATCGCTGTTCCTTCTATTTCTCTAAATTAGTACGAAGAGACAAGATAATCAAATATCGCACGAAGGAGGAGGCCAAGGGAGGTTACGGACCGCTTTCTTGGGGCTCCGACGAAACGAATAAATAAACAAACCTCCCGTACGCACCCCTAGAAAGCGCCTTTCGGCGGTTTTGCGTCAGCTATACTTCCTCCTATAGGTGGCCCGCTTTCCATAGACTGCTTATATTAACCTTCGAACACAAACAGCCAAGTAGTTTCCCCGCCACTATTATGCATGCATCGAACACCCCGACATGGCCGCAGTGCTCTACTGGCCAAGAAGTTCTTGTAACCTAGCGAACTAATTCGCGCTACATCTTATATCACACCGACCTTCTGACATGTATAAATATGTTATACGAATAATGGGACCAGCGAGTTTGATTCCTGTCCTAAACGTGCCTTGAAGTGCACTTCCCCGAGAGACACGATACACCTTTACCATGGGTCCCGACTTCCTTGGAAGTGGCTTGAGTAAGGAACGACGCCCAAACAACGGCGTTTCCCGAGCTTTTTCTTGCCTCTTCTCTTTGAAACGAAACGACGATGAGACCTCCGCAATGCCACGGTTATGTGCGTATCTCAAAACGTCTCATTCGCATTTTGCGCTTTTAAATTTCGACCCATTCTCATTCGGACCTTCTCGTTTGAACCTTCTCAAGACATCCGAAATTGATATTTCGCATTTGGGCCTATTCTGATTTGACCCCGTTCGCACTACGACCGAATGACCTTAATTTGGCATGCTTGTGACATATAGCGGCTACCTTGCGTTCAGTACACGACGTCAGAATAGATATTATTAACAATGTAAAACATTGTTGTTGTTTGTTTTTTTGTTTCCTAATTTGTTATACACTTTAAGAAAAAGATACCGCCTTTCCCAAAAAAACATACTATCTTCTATCGCAAAAAAAAAAAAAAAATGACTATAGAGTAACATCTGGGTCGTGACCTTCCTTGATGTTTCAAGAGCAGGGCAGACGTCTTCAAGGAATCATTAGGCGAAAAGCGGAACCGAACGACAGAAGCACGTATCCATGTGTATGTGACCCTGGGCGTGTGGGGAGGGAAGGGGGTGTACATTTGACGACCTATGTGGTGACCAATCCAGACCACCGACACCTCAAAATTCACTTCTTTTTGTTAGTGCATGTGTGTGTGTGTGGCGGGATGAAATTCCAAGGGCACGAACGGGCCAAATGCGTCGGGTCGAAGCGAGAGCGGCGTTTTGAGATTAGTCGCTTTGACAAGTTCAAATGAGAAAGGTATCAACGAGAACGGGCTCAAATTAAACCATCCACCAAGAAAGCAAGCTAGAACGTCCCCCAATCATCCAGCTAACCTTCACTATTCGACAGGGACAGTGACTGACGAGCAGTGGAACTCGCACTCTTGAGCCCGCGCCTCGTACCAGAAGACTGACCGTTCTGGTGCCGGGCTGCAGCGGCGGCGACGGCTGTCAAGCGACGAGCGTCACACGTCCCGTTCCCACGCCCGAGATGGCTGTGCATCGCGCGGCGAGACCCCAATCAAACGCGACGACCCTCGCGTCATTACCAGCCCGCCGTGTAAGGAAGCGGAGGTCGCGGCGGACACCCTCGAGCGCCAAGTCTTCCTTCCGATACGGAAACCCCCCCGCGCTCGCAATTGGGTCGACAATCAAAATCAAATCGCGTGCACGAGCTCGTTCTAATAGCGCGCAGAGATTGGAGCGTGTCCTCGGCGAGGATACGCGACGACGGCGACGTCGCCAGGCGTGATCGGTACCGTCGGTTCCGAGTAGCGACGGCTCGCCGGCGATTACGCGCGCCTCTTGTTGCTCCCGAAATTACCACCGCATATTTAATTACGACGGTCTCGCGGAGCCCGTTCTCTGCATCCGGGCTTCTTGGTTGGGGGGTTACCTCTGCTGCAGTCGGGTTTGGTTTGCTGTGCGTCGTTAATTAGACGGGCTGTCTTGTTCCCCGCCTCTGGTTCGAACGCGCTTGACTTTTTTCCCTGGCGTTTTTTTTTTTTTTTTATTTGTTTTTGCCCCGCACATTCTGAATCCGAAGGGACGATCGAGAAAAGCGCTGTCGGTGCGGGCAACGACGGCTGGGAATGTCGTCTGTGCAGTGTGAACGTCTGCACACATAAGTCGCTGGCCGCGGGATACCAATTTACTTAGACTTTCTGTTCCGATGCTACGAACTCATAGATCATCATTAGAGCATTGCGCGGTTAACAGTTTGGGCATCCGAACCGCATCCGCGGACTTCCTGTCCGGATCCAAACCGCATCCGCAAAATTTAGAACTGCACCCGACTCGCAATCTGCGCATTTAGTTAGCATCATAAAATCAAGCGTAAATAAAACAATAAGGCCTCAGGGTGGTACCCTATAATTATAAACCGTTTGCTTATCTTTGTAATATATATATATATATATATATATATATATATATATATATATATATATATATATATATAGTACCGCATTTGGAAAACATCAAAATATTCGATAATGGCAACACCTATCGGTTTCAGTTTTCAACATTAATGAATCCGAAACTGCGTGCTCCAAACCACATACTTCGCAGCAACTTGCCAACTGTTGAAAAACACACACACACACACACACACACAAGCACATACACACACACACACGCACACACACCTGTTGAGGTTTTTGTGAACAAACAGAATATCGTCAACGATGGACGGATTCATACTGCAGGGTTCGCCTCTCTTGAATTACAAGGCCCGCTAATAAGAAGTCTCTCTCCGCTGGTGCACTTGATGCCGGGGTTGCATCCACGAGCTGCGTTACAAGGGTGATGTACCATGGAACTCGAATCTCAGTCTTGTGGTAGGAACATTCTACTTTCTTGTGGCTTGTACGTTTTGTGTTTATTATGCCCGAAGAACGTTTTCCGCTCTTTTCCTGTCAAACAAGAACGCGCTTTCCCGGGACGATTGATTGCTTTCCTTAATTTTTTACTGGCATCATTTTTGGCCCAATAGAGCGCTCTCAAGCGATCTTTGGTGAGAATCGGGTATTTTTTGGCGTAAAAAACAATTTTCACCCCGATTGGCACCTTTGTTTTAGAAGAGTATTTTGTTCCCGCAAAAAAATTCGATGATGCACTTCATAGTGTCATTCACTTAAGGCTGAACCGCACGTAAGCGATTTAGCGAGTGACGAGACGAGCGACGGCAACAAGCGACGAGAGTCAGCGACGAGCGATGGAGATTTCTCACTGTCGCTCGTCGCGTCGCTTGGTTTTTAGATTTCTATACTTCGTTTCACCTTATGTGCGAGCTAAGGCAAAGCTGGTAGCGCGAGCACGAAAGCTCCGTGCCTTCAGGCTTTGCTCGTGCGCGCGAGCTGGGCAGAAACGCAAAAAGCGCTGGTCTCGCGCTTCTAGCTTTGGCTTCGCTCGCAGATAAAGTGAAACGAAGTATAGAAAACGTTGCTCATCGCCTTGGTCGTTCGCTCCCGTCACTTTCATGCGCTTTGCCTGCTTCGTCGCGCGACTGACCGAGCGACAGCGGGTTGCCGTCGCTTGTCTCGTCGCTCGCCAAATCGCTTACATGCGGTTTATACTTTATTCACTCCACACTCTGCGGTCGCACAGGTTTATGGGCCGCCTCGGAAAAGGATGCAAATCCTGACCCTCGTATATCCGCATCCGCAGCCCCGGGCATCCGATCCGCAATCCGCCAAATCTGATTCATTTTTTATCCGCGACCGCCAGGTGGCTGCGGATATCCGCGGATATGCAGGGCTCTAATTCATCAGATGCAATTGGCACTACGCTGCGCGGCGTGTGCAACGTTGATTTGAGTCAACGAGATGCGTAAACTATCGAATGATACCCAGAGTTATACTGATACCATCTTTATTTTTCACCTCTGTACATAAATGAAGGAGGCAAAAAGATTCCTCCGGTATGCAAATCGACGCCAATTGAAAATAGGTTCGTTTTCTTGATAGATACAGACAAATACGTGTATCTTGACAATGTATGCTAATAGTTGTGCCCCAGCCGGACCTTCTAAGTTCATAGTCTAATTTTGTCGTTTTGTACGGAGATTGATTCTGCCGATAGTTTCGTCTTGACCCCGCGAGAACAGGAAATCCTCGAAAAAGTAATTTCCTCAAATGGACATCTTCAGCGGGCTCCAAGTTACAACTACCGTTACTAATATCTTCCTGCGTCTCATTGAAAGATGCCAAGCCACTGAAACTGACGTTAACGAACCTCCACAATGCCCGTGTTCCTGATGAGAGCACCGTGAAGACGATAGTATTTAAATGACGCAAACGGAATGAAAACAAATACTATCCTAAGGTCACCTATGGCAGAACCTCTTTTAAACAATCAGGAACTTCTCCGCAAAGCCAATAAAACACTGCAGTAAGGCCCAAAAACCAACATCGTGAAAGATTTCCTTCTTTAACCACACATAGTCGCTCGGAGTGGAACGTTATAGCTTATAGCTTATAAGTGATGGGCTTGTCATCTCAATGTTGTTGTTGTTGTTGTTTTTTTTTTTTGTTTTTTTTTTTCGATAGACGCCATTGTGCAGTTGTTTTAGCTCTGCTTCGAAATGACACGCGGCAGCTTGAGGAGAAAATTGTTGAAAGGGAAGAAAAAAAATAGCCGTCCTTTGAGCGGCCTTTGTCACAGCGGGATCGTTGGCCACACATTCCACGGGGGCCGGTTTCGACACGACGTGCGCACGGTACTGGGACGACATGCATGCTTGCACGCTGCGCCCATTCCTTCCGTGTCCGGTCGCGCAACGACCCTGGCCCGCAAGATTTCAAGCGGGCCAGCAGCGCGCGCACCGGTGCCCCTCTCGTTGCCCCTCCGAAGTCTCTTTAATTGCAGGGTTCGCCGAAACGACGAGGCCGGCAGAGCCCGGAAAGAACAACGCGCCAGCCGCCTCGGGCTGTATCCGCTATTGAAAATGAGCGGGGATTAAGATCGACGCCATCTTGCTCCAACGTGCCCGAACCCAGCGGAGACCAGCGCCAACCGGCGCTACAAAAATAAGCGGGCAACTAAATGGAAAGAAAACTCTAACAAAATAACAGAAAAAAAAGAACCGCCGTGATTTATCGCGCCAGACCGCGATGGCACGCCACGCCGTTTCTTTTGTATTTCCTGCCATTATTTGAGGGGCGGTTAATTGTGCTCGTGCTACAGTTTTTCGCTGGGCATCAAAGGAAGCCAAGCCCCCCTCCCTCCCTTCCCTCCCTCTTATGAAGGGTCGTTCACTGCGCGAGTGGCACCCCGGTGGTGACTGCGTGTGCTCGGTGGTCGAACGTGACACCTGCTTGCGCGTGGAGTGGAACAGCTGTTTGCGGGATCGAATTCCCGCTTCGCGCCCACTTCCATTTAAAAGAAAATCTAAATAGAAATAAATGAAAAAGAAGCCCTAAAGCCACAGTGCCGCCTCTCAAAACGAAAACAAAGAAATCTATGGAACGTGAAAGAGCAATCCCGCCAAGTAAACCGACAAAACGGAAAAAAAAAAAAGTCAGGTTCATGCGGGATGCCGTCAAGGGCCCGCAGGGGGGTCAAGGGCAGAAATGTTCGAACGCTAATTGAAAAGGAGGAGAGGGGAGCTGAGAAGGAAAGAGAAACGCGACCGGATCAGGCCAGGGAAACGGTTACCGGAGTCTGCGCTTCCTCGGCCAGTGAAATATGAGCTGCGTGCTCTTTCCACCGCAGAAAGGCAGTGACGCCTAAGTGCATGTAATCATACTCATTAATAAAGACAGCAACTTGGGCGCGCATTCGCACGGCTCGTCCGGCCGTTCGGTCCAAAACGTTTCACGCACCGAGAGCGCGGGAGGAAAGGGTTGCCGCCGAAGGACGTTTGTCGGAAGGCGACGAGGACCGACGCCGTTGGTGCCCGCTGCTGATGCACGGGGGAAATATGCCGCAGGGCTTTCGTCGGTTGAAAGTGCGGGAGGGTCTCATTCACTTTGATACAGACCAACGACGAGGAACGACAAGTGTTGCTTTCGTCGGTTGAGAGTGCGGGAGGGTCTCATTCACTTTGATACAGACCAACGACGAGGAACGACAAGTGTTGCTTTCGTCGGTTGAGAGTGCGGGAGGGTCTCATTCACTTTGATACAGACCAACGACGAGGAACGACAAGTGTTGCTTTCGTCGGTTGAGAGTGCGGGAGGGTCTCTTCACTTTGATACAGACCAACGACGAGGAACGACACAGTGTTGCTTTCGTAGGTTGAGAGTGCGGGAGGGTCTCATTCACTTTGATACAGACCAACGACGAGGAACGACAAGTGTTGCTTTCGTCGGTTGAGAGTGCGGGAGGGTCTCATTCACTTTGATACAGACCAACGACGAGGAACGACAAGTGTTGCTTTCGTCGGTTGAGAGTGCGGGAGGGTCTCATTCACTTTGATACAGACCAACGACGAGGAACGACAAGTGTTGCTTTCGTCGGTTGAGAGTGCGGGAGGGTCTCATTCACTTTGATACAGACCAACGACGAGGAACGACAAGTGTTGCTTTCGTCGGTTGAGAGTGCGGGAGGGTCTCATTCACTTTGATACAGACCAACGACGAGGAACGACAAGTGTTGCTTTCGTCGGTTGAGAGTGCGGGAGGGTCTCATTCACTTTGATACAGACCAACGACGAGGAACGACAAGTGTTGCTTTCGTCGGTTGAGAGTGCGGGAGGGTCTCATTCACTTTGATACAGACCAACGACGAGGAACGACAAGTGTTGCAGCAAATACGGGATATGGATTTATCCATATCCCGTATTTGCAGGGTTTCTAAAGAGCTCGGTGCTTAAGACGCAGCTTGCAATTTCATAAAGGCCACGAACGCATTGGTCATCCTGTAAGTCTGTAAGTGTCTGCGACTAACGTTCGTGAGACTTTTGACATGGTCGCCATTAGCATGTTCATCCTCATTGACTCTTTTCATCCCCCCTTTCGTTTCTCAACACCACGTCTGTCTCTCGCACACTACCCTTTCCAGAGTGGACGTTCAGCCTGGTTAACCTCCCCGTCTCTCTTCGATGAACCTATCTTTCCACGACAATATTTTGATCTGAACACACGAATAATAGGTCAACGACTTTGTTTTAGCATAAATATACCGAGTTAAGAGCATAAACTAGAGGACCTTTAGCTGTAGTTCGTTTCCATGTTAAAGCAGTAATTGAACCAAGGTTACATATGCGCTCAGTTGGCAAGCGCCCACGCTCATCCGAGACAGATTCCAAGGCAAGGTGCTCACTGTAGGGACTTCGCTCCGTTATCATTGAGCGAAATGAGCTCCACTCTGCACTCATCCCTCAATTTGTATGCAATGGTATCAAAAGCTGCGGCACAAAGGTGTCGTTCTTTAGCATGCTTTGTTTGCAAACGCACGCACGCAATAGACTTTTTTTTATATCTCCACGTTTTCGAGTGTGCTGCCTTCTAATGCACTGCATAGAACTCTTGAGAAGAATCATAGACGAGGTCGTGGAGTGGTTGCTGGGTTCTTTTTCTTTTCTTTTTTTATTCTTCGCGCGTGCGCGTGCGTGCACGAGGGAAGGAGGGCCGGTCGGAAGGAGCGAGGGTGTGACTGATAAGCCACTCGCATCGTATTGCGTGAATCAAAAATCAAGCGCCATCCGCGGCATCAACCCTCGGGCCTTCGGCCACAGCGGAGGCTACAGTGTAACTGACACTGATGCATCGAACGAAGCGATTATTTTGATGCGACTCGACGCACGAGCGGAGGCAATGCACCGCTGCGGCGGATAGAGGAGGGGTGCGGGGAATCCATTCCGACTGGAGTATTACTCTATAAGTGGCACAAAGAATACATTCCCTGTTCGGGGTTCATCTGTGCGCTTCGTGGGACCCGGGGGGGGGGGGGGGGAGAGAGAGAGAGAGAGAGAGAGAGAGAGAGGAAGTGGCTGCGGCACCTGACGTGCCTCGGCCGCAACAGAAGGGGATCGAGTCCCGTCCGCGCGCAGGAGGGGAGGAGTCCTGACAGGCGACCTTGCGGTGCAGCTGGGGTACTGCGACGGAACGGCATCGGCTCGAGCTCTGACAGCCCCTGGCAAACGCTTGAGCAGCAAACGCACCAGGCGATGACCCGTGCGGGTTTGCCCGCGGCTCGCCTATACGGCACAGCGGGGGACATCTCGTCCCTGCCACGGGCACGGCCGGGCCACCGACGGGGTTTGTGGCCTGACTCGAGAAGGGCGGCTGGTGAACTGAACATTTTGGGGCACCGGCTGCAATCGATGATTTCGGTACACGCTTCTTGGGAGCACCACAGCCTGCTTTGATGAGGCGGTCAGAGCGAGTATAGCGCTCCTCAATGGCCGCTTCCTTTACTTCGTGTATTTTTTTTTTTTTTTTATGTCCATACGCGATGCACGTAGTTGAGAAAATAAGAGAAAGCGCCGCCAATTTATTGTAAAACGGTGCCAAATGGGTGCAGCAAAAATGAACGGACAGATTTGTTCGTGGCAAAATATGGACTTGAAGTCTGACCGCTAAATACGTTTTCATTGTAAGGCTCCTTCCTATTCGCTGTCAGATTTTCTGTACATACGTGACTTAATAGTTTACCCGTGTATCACTTAGTCTTTCTTCTCTCCTCCCATTCTATTGGCCGCGGCTGAAAGGCTTTTTTGTGTCTCGAACACATCGATGTGGCTGTGGTGTCCACTTCTTCACCGTATAGACCGACACGCTGTTTACAAACAAACCACGTTTGCGTTTGGTGTGGGCACTGCGCGTGCGCAGAAACCGAATTCGCGTGAAGCGAAGCGTCTGCGCATGCGCAGTGCCGTTGACAGCGCCACCGCAGCTGCGTGACATCAGGGCCGCGTGTTGGTCTATACGTCGGAGCACAGCGGACGCAGGAATCCGATGGGACCAGTCAAACAGCGCCAAAAGTGGAACGTCGCTGCGGTTGTCTTTTTTTTTTTCTTTTTTTTTTTTCCTGTTGGGGGCGTTTTTGACCTCTATTTCATTCAAACGCAGAATGCTCGCCGTGGTTTTGCGGTTTTAGTCTGCGCTCTGACTTAGACGAAATGTAAACCGTTCCAATAACCACCTTTTCTGCGTGCTGCCATCCTTGTATACTGCGCTCTGCAGCCGCGCATGTGTCAACAGCCCGATGACTCAACAGTTTGAGCTTTTAGAGACTTTGAGACAAGGCTTCGGAAAAGGCCGGGACGGCGAAAGCGCGCGGAAGCTCATGCAGTGCATGAGCTCCCGCGTGACATTGCCTCTGCGTGAGGATCAATCTACGCCCCACCGACAAACAGTCGAGATCCAATACAGGTGCCCACACGACCTGACACAAAGAACACTATTCCGTCCGTTGCCGTCCGCTAAGCAAATAAAAAGAGACGGAATCGCGTTCCGTCAGTGCAGTTTGGCTACGTTACCCCGCGACAAAAGCAAAAGGGGACCCCACAAAGCACACAAAAAATAACAACAACAACAACAACAAGAAAACGTAGTTCCTTTGTAATCTTCCGGGCGTTGACAGATCCGGTAAGCATCTTCTCTCGCGTGAAAGCCCCTAAAGCCTCGAGGGGCAACTAAACATTTCAGAGAACGTGAAAAATAACGATTGTCGACTGTGGCTCTTCGCTCCAAGGTGTAGAGGCGACTCGCATTCAAGTTTAAAATGAGCGCGTAAAAAGAAAGAAAAAAAAAAAGGAAAAGAAGAAAACAAGATGGAGGGGGAACCTGAGGACATCTGCGAAGGAAGAGACCACCCGGCGGTTCTGCAAACGGACCATGTTTGGGGCTATCCAGTTTCAGCGAACTCGCTGAAACTTGGAAGCGCTGTGGTATATGCGCTTTCCTTCGTTTTCGTTTAGTTACGACATTTCGTATCTATGCGAGCCGTTTACAATACCTGAACGTGCGTTTCCCTGTACGGTAGCGTTGTCCTCAACTCGTGATCATCACGTTTTAGGCCGCGAGCGGCATTTTTCGCACGATGGCGATAAATATTGCAGTGACGCATAAATGGATTGGGGCAAGTTAATTGTGCGAACCAATGCCATGGTGGCTGCTACTGACGATGTGCGCGACCAAAAGTGTCGCTGTGATCGGTCTTCCACGATTGGCCAAACGCTCACTATGATGTCTTGAGTACGACGGATTCTACTTTCAATCATGGAGATAAAAACAATGTCAGACTGCCAACTTTGACGCTCTTGGTTTAAGCACGCCGCGAGTTCAAGCTTCCACCGTGCTTCTTACGCGCACCGTCGAAATTGTCGCTGGCAATCAATAAACCGGGTCGCGACGTCACATGTAGAAGCCACGAGAGGGAGCCACCGAAGCAGTTGATGAAACCACATTGCCGTTGGCATTTTAATATGGGTGCTCCGGAGGTCATCGGCTTGTTTTCGAAACGCCGACACAGGAAATGAAGGCAGCTTTTTCGCAGCGCGACGAGGAGGGCGAATAAAGCTTCCCCTTTGAACATTGGTACGAATTAATCGCCAAGTAGATTCCCTTCGTTCAGTTTGGAAGCCATGTTTGTCGACTGCTTGCACCAGCCCGATGCATGCAGCGAGGTCTTTTTGCCGGCGCACTGCATAGCACCGTGACTACGTGTTCAGAAATCTTTCTGCAGCGCCCTCGCGAGCTGACTCAGAGCGAGAACGCAGGCACGGCAGCGTCCGCGAGTCTGCGATACGTATATGCAGCGAGCCTCGCGCGTGACTTCCTCGGCGGCATACAAGCGCGCACCTTACGAGTCCCGCTGCTCGTGCTCTCAGGCGTTCGCTGGCCGCAGATTAATGAATCCGCGGGGCAAAGCTTCGGCGGTCGCGTCGGTGCCTCGCATGAAATATTAAGAACTCAGCGCAGCCAATTACGCGTGTTCGTTTTCATTGCCGGGCTTCCATTGTGTTTCATCTTCATCAGGCAGAGGAGCGTGAGTCGGGGTGTTTGCTCAGAGAATGCCCACCCCCCGTGCGCCTCGGACGCGCGGCCCCTCGCCGAAGCTGGGCGACAATCGCGGAGGCCCCTTAAAAAAGAATTAATCACGACATGGGGTCCCTCACGCCGTGCCCCTCGCTAACGGGAACGGCCAAATGCACTGCCAAATGGGTTCCGCTCCTTTTTGCTTCTCGAGATGAATGACTGCGGTAGACTCGCTCGGACGCCAGACCGGCCTGGCCGAAGCCGGGGAGGCTAGTCGAACGGGAGTCGGGAAAGTGACGTCTCACTGCGCCGAGCGGCGTTCGCACTGTATTCCGCTGGGATATTGAAGTCACTAAGAATAAACCAACTTCTTCTTTTTCTTCTTCTTCTTTTTTTTTTTTCTCTTTTTAGATTGAAACTCGCCTACAGAAAGAAATGGATGTTAGGTTGCGAAGATGATTTCAAATATGAAGCATGTAGTTTCTCTTGTGGTACTGATTCCTAGGTCACACAATATGAATCTAGATCCGAGTTAATATCAGAATCTTTTCTTTCAATGTTTGGAACCGTTTTCTATTAATAGGAATGGACAACAGCGAAAAAGAATATATGACTCTCCCACTCCAAATGGAAACTACACCGTTTGTTCATTCTTGTGGCTTCTCCATGCCGCGCCGTTTCTGCCCCACCAAGGAAAAAAAAAAAAAAGAAAAAGGATTGTTCTGTATGTTTATACAGCCTTGATGGAGATACGCCTCAACGGGTAATTGGTCTCTTAGCTGTAGAAGGGAAATTTAGCCAGTGCAGTACAACCGCTAATCTGGGGTTTTCAACGTGCATCACGCAGTAGTGAGTACACGAACGCGTGCCGGTACGAAACACATCCAGATCGAAACGGGCGGGGGCGATCGAACCCAGGAGGTTCCCAGCGCAAGCTTTCGCTCCACGCTCCGAGCTGAGACGTGTTACCCACTCGGCCACTTGCTCCGCTTGCCCCACCAAGGCTACTGCGGGAGGAATATATGCCTCTACACACGAAAGCATCGGATAGCAGGCAGCGAGAACGGAACCGCGATGTCACCGGCGCAGGAGGACGCTGACAGGGCCGCTCGAAGCGCAGCTGCCGAGCGCCCGGAGCGTCGCACGTGCAGGCCCCGAGGCCTGTGGCTCCCAGCGGGGGGGTCAGCGGCGGGCCCGCCCCGCCATCCGGCGCCGAGCGGGGCCCCGAGCGACGCCCAGGGCGTGACCGGTTCACCTTCGACGTCCCGCGCGGCTGGGCTTCGTCGAAAGTCCGGCACTCATCCGGAGATGCACACAAAACAAAGTGGCGTCCCCTCTCGCGCGAGCTGACCCCCCGTCGGGACAAAAGCCCGCTCCGGCCGTGAATAGCGAGGCGCCGGGTGGCGCGCACGCAGCCGCCTCGGAGGGCTCCTGGAAGCAGAGACCCTCTGGAGAGCGACAAGAACGGATACAAAACGGCAGAGCCTTTTTTCCATAAAGCCCCATGAAAAAGGGCCGTCCCTGCCATTCTGGCGAAAGGCCCGGGGCGAGCCATCCCTCCTCGGCCGGACGCGCTGGCAGGTTCAGCCAGAGGGCAGCCGCGGGAGGCGAGGGGGGCCTTCGAGGTTGTGGCGGGAAATGAAGGCCGCCGTCCTGGCCCTACGCGCCGAGCCGCTCTTGTTGCGCTGCCGCGCTCCGACGTTTCGCGCTCGACGTCGCACCCCGGGCTTGCTGCGCGCGGTGGCCACGTCTCCAACGTCGCCACGGGAACGCGAGGCCCTGTATGTGCTCCACGGCGACCGGCTGGCAAGGCTGGCGATCTTTCCTTGGACGGCGTTCCGCCGAGCTCGCTGGAAGAGGACGTCCCGGCTGTGGTCCAGGTTTGCCACTGGTTAGTTGCTACGCCCAAATGTAACAGACAGACCCAAACGTCACGTTACGGCCCTTCGTTCGCACGCGCAACCGGTAACCTTCACAAAAAGAAGGAAAGAAAGAGCTCGAATCAGTTCCCCGCAGTCGATGAGACTGCCTGTCAAAGCGATAGGGCGTACGACAATTGATGCAACTTTCTGCATCGCGTAAGGATGCGGTCACTCCTTCCAGCGAGACACCCTGGGTAGAACAGACGGAGCCGACAGGACGCTCGTATCGAAGCCGGAAGGGCCCGAACAACCCGGCCCCGATCGTGTTCGATAACAAAGTCCGAGCCTCGTGTACCGTGCCCACGCCCTTATCCCGGGCGAAACGAGCGCGTCCCAGTGTAGCCGCGGCAGCTTCAATGCAGCGGCCATTTGTAGTGCGACAGGCTTTCAACGGTCACGGCTTCCAGCGGGCGAATCGGCGGGAAGCCATAATCTTCTCTCCGTCTTTCAGGAACGCGCGTCAGTTGGGGCCGTCGATTTTCGATTCGGCCCTCCTCGTTTGTCTTGTGTCCGGACATAAACCTGTGGCTGACGTTATCGAGGAACTGAACATCTCAGAGTGGTTTATGTTGTACTTCGGACATTTTTGTTCGTTTCCTCCTATACTCTTTAAAAGGAAAAAAAAAAAAAAAAATGAAAGGTCGGCTCTTTGTGGCTTTCCGATCGCAGATAGCTTTACTCTGGTTTCTTGGCTCCTCGAAAGATTGCGTCTGTCTTTACTGTGGCTGTCACTTCGTGGCGTTTGATATGTTAGTATTTTTTTTTTTTTTTTTTTTTTTTTGGGGGGGGGGGGGGGGGTTTACCAGAAAGTAAGCTGACGCCGCAATTAAGTTCGGGAAAACTAGAAGCACTCAGAAACGGGAAAGAAAGCGAGCCTTCGCGTACGCCTTTATTGCGCGCCAAAAACGCGCTCACGAGCTTCACCACGCTGCGCCGAATACGCATGCACGTTGCTCGATCGCGTCATTGAGCAACAGGCGACCCGTGAAGCCAGAGGCCTCTCGACAATAAAGCGCCGGCGCGCGGTGCCGCCGGTACAGCACGGGCAGGACAAGGCGCGCTTCAAATTTACCTGGACGCACGAGCGCGCACCTCGACGCGACAAAAAAACAACAACAAATACACGAAGAGCAGCGCGCACAAGCCGTGCCAGCGAAGCTCGCCATAATCAGCGGTAAAAGGCGCAGCCAGGAACCGCCGTCACAGCTTGGTTCACGACGTGCTGCATACCTCGCCGAAGGTTTTGAGCCCGGAGGCGTCGGGGACTCTTCGTGGAAGGTTTCCATGGGAACGGCCAAAGAGGGCCCCGCGGCTATTTGTTCGCCAGCGCTGTATTGGCACTGCAAACTATCTCCGGGCCGTCTCCCAGAGTTGCACGCTCCCTTCCTCCCCCCTTCACCCCCCTCGCCCCTGAGGAGCTGCTTCCCCGCTGGGCTGCTCGGGGGTTGACGAGAGGGACTTTCATGATGCCAGGTAAGCGAGTGCCCTCGCAGCGCGCGTTTTCTGCGAACGCCCCGCGGACTCAGGTGATAGTGAGAAGGCGTCGCGGCCCTGTTCGCGGCCGGCTCTTTGACAGATCTGGCGAGATCCTGTTGTCGAAGCCCCCGGGGAGGACGCGTCTTTGGGGGAGGAAAGACGGCGGGCTCATCTGCATGCCGCAGTATGCCTCGCCCCCCGCCCCCCGCGACGCCTGAGATACGAAAGTTCGATTTGTATCGGCGATTCGTGAAATTATTTATGGGATTGTGTAGAGATAGCGATTTATGGAAGAGCAGACGCGCGAAACACCACGCTTCGTGACAGCTCCCTCGCCTGTCCTCCCAAGTTTGGCCATGAGGGATGTAGGGTGGTCAGTTTCTGGAAGCCTCGGAGTGGTAGCTGAACTTCAAAAGGAAACTTCTTTTTTTTTTTAAGTTCTTCAACCGCCTTCGTGTCTTGTCCGGACTATAGTACGTTGTCGGATGACGTCCCTCTCGATGTGAATAATGTTGAGGCCAACATAGTAAGAACTGTCGACGTCTTCATAAAAGCTATCATTTATTAAAGGGGCGGTGCAACGATATTCAATTGGAATGTTTTTCACTTTAAACGAGCTTACTGGCACTAGTGGGACTCAAGGTTACTCACACGCAACGCCACTGGCCAAGAAACTCCTTTGTTCCGGTGTAATTTCAGAGACAAAAGCGATCATTTTCATTCAATCTCTCCTTTGCAAAATTTGATAGCGTAAAGTGGGGATCGCAGTACACCCATATGACGATATTTGAATGCTGTTCATAGATTGGACCCGAGCATTGCGTGGGCACTCGATTTGGGCTCGTGATAATTACTAGCTCGAGAGGCATTCGGGTAGTGACCCGTGTCCAATCGCTGCAACGACGACAATAGCCGAGCCATAACAATGTCTGGAACTCAGCGCGTGTCCTGTGCTTTGCCAACCCCAGCGCGTGGCTATGATCAACATCGGCGGCATATACTCGGCTCCAGATCACGTGGCCGCTTGTTCTGGCAGCGAGTTGAGGGGGTGAACGCTGCTCGTTTTTCTTTAATTTTTTACTGGGATTCTATTGCGTGGTGTGAAAAACGAACGCGTGTTTCATAGGTCATTAACGTCAGGGATCCGTTCTAAGCGGTATTTGCGCAAAGTACAAAAATTGTTGCATCGCTCCTTTAAAGAAGAACTCTCCATACCTGCATCCGGTGCTTCGTCGTCACTAAATCACAGCTGGCTACAGCTAATACCCCTGTCAGACGGCGTTTTAAAGATCGTTTTCACTAAGCTCCTTTATAAAATCGGCGAACCAGCGCACGCCGTAGAGCACGTGCGCACTCCCTCGCGAGCTGATTGGCCGATCTTTTTAAAGGAGCTTAGTGAAAAGGATCTTTAATAATAATAATAATAATAATAAATCCTTTATTGCACAGTGTTTTGTACAGTGAGATCGATGGCCCGCATAAGCACGTTAGCGCTTGTGTGCGGGACCATGGCAACCCAGCAACGGAACGCCGTCTGACAGGGGTATGATACAACGCTGCTCTAAACGAACCTCCATAAACCAAAAACACGTCAGCCAACCAACAATCCCCTTCTCGGTGACTGGCTTTTTTATGGTTTCTCCCAGGCGACCAGAGGTCGTACTGTTAATTCCGTTACCTGAAACGCCATTTCAAACGAGACTCCCTCGCAGGGCCTTTTGCCGCTCCTGGTCCGGCTCCGTCTTTCGTGGGGGTTCCCCTCGGCGACGTCAAGTTCTTTGGAAATCGATAAGCAACGTGCCGAGTCCTCGGGTGACAGTGAAAACATCCTGGAGGGTTATTCCCCAGCTCGGCTGCGCTCACAAAACGAAAACGAAATTCTGAACTCGAAGGTGCAGTTCCTTTCGGTGCACTATACAAATAGCGCCGATTCTCGTATAGTGCGGAAATTATGGGCGAAGGTTGTCGGGGTACTCAGGGCGCAGCGTGATATGAGTTCCTTCCGCGCCTTTGGAATAATGTATTTGCGACGTGAAGGTTCATGTGGTAAGACTTCATATGTTACTTTTGTTCTAACGTCACAATGTCAAGTCCGGTCAAGTACAGTCTCCTAGGATATCACCCCAAGCTATGTGGGCATGGCCAAAGCTAATCCACCACAGCCGCCTAAAACTGCCTCGTCGAATGAGTCTTTCATATTTATTGAAGACTGTACACCGTTTTAATGTATCCTGCGCCGCTTAAAGGGACACTGGCAGGGTATTTATGCTCGCCAAGCTTTTTGTTTGTACATGACACATGAGAGCCCAACTACCCAGAACACTATCTGCGACTCGAAATTCGTTTTCTTTTTTTTTTGTGTGTGTGTTTTTCGCCCGAAAACCGCCGATCGAGAACTGGCCGGTTTTAGTCAAGCTCACTCTATTTTCCGTGGTCACGTGTCGTTTTTTATGGTTTTGACACAACCACCAAATATAATCAAAGTCATGGGTCATCGAAAACACACACTCAATGTTAAAAATACAAAAAAATATATATATATATATACCCATTTTTTGTGGTTTCCAAAATGCTCCAAATACGTTACTTGAGAAAAAAAAAAAAGAAAAGTTGCACAGTTACGTGATTTTTGACACTCACTCTCTCTATATTTCTTCTGCCTCCCCAGTTGAGT
Organism: Ixodes persulcatus; assembly: GCA_013358835.2. NCBI lineage: Eukaryota > Metazoa > Arthropoda > Arachnida > Ixodida > Ixodidae > Ixodes > Ixodes persulcatus. The sequence continues at coordinate 329,615 of JABSTQ010010904.1, forward strand.
TTTGGTTTCGATCATTTGTGTTTTTTTACTTTACTAAAAAATACACGTGACGCTGTAGCAATATATTGATTTTGATACAGCTGACGCTCCCGGGTTATCCGGCCCAAGGTGCAGCAACAAAAGGAGTCCTCCCGCCGTCAAGATAGCAGTTGGAGAGGAGGAAATGGGAAGGGTGGCGAGAAGGATTTTCCTACCTTGCGGAAAACCTTTTTGTTGGTGGGGCTTTAAGTAATTTGTAATATTTGTAATAAAGTGTTACGTAAACTGCCATCGCCTTGCCGAGCAGCGACTTGCCCTGTACTGGAGGCCCACACGTCTCCCGGTTGTCCCTTGTTCTCTGACCAATAAAACAATTAAACAGTTAACTGACTGCCGCTGTGCAAGCTAGCCTTTATGCGTTTTTTTTTTTTTTTTTGTTGACTGCAAGTTTTTTTTTTTTACGCGCGTTCGTGTAAAACATGCCTCCGCTGTGAGTTGTAAGAGCTACAGAAACTCTTCCAGTGCTGAAACGCGATCTGAGTTGGGACACGCTGAGTATGGCGTTGGCGTCTTACGTGCTCAGTGTCCCAGCACATATGGAATTTCCGTATCCGAAAGGTTCTGCGCCTCGTTCTTCGCTGCGTATAGATCGCAACGATCGGAATGGTGACGAATATTGGTATGAGGGGAGGAACCGCGGTTGTTGCGTGTTTTTCGTATAATCTACGCATTGTGTAGACTAGGAAGTCAGCACTTGACACCCACGTCGTAAAAAAAAAAAGAAAAAAAAAAAAGAACGCGCTATAGAACCCGCATTTTCGCAATTGACAGGCCACCGCAAAGCAGACGTTGGGAAAGTTAGCAGGGCCACATACCAGGCGGCGGTCACGTAATGGTGCAGACACGAAGTCGATAAGTACTAATCTTTAAACAAAAAGAATGCGCAAAAAAAGTTAAAAAAGCGATCTCTTACCAGCGCGCTCGTTACGAGTATATAATCAGGGTGTTCGCAGATCGCCCTTCAGAAGGTGCGCACTGCGTCGAACAATTGATACGCCCTCGCAGGTTACAATGTACTACGTTACCACGGAGGCAGACACAATGCTTCCCCTCATCTGCATCCGCGTATAAGGCCCGTCCTATTCGATCACCGAGCGCATAAGGATCCCCCATCCTTTTTTCTTTTTTTTTTTTTTCTTCGGGCACAAAAGCGTTGCACAAAAACTGAAGTTTCGTAATGACGGTTCGGCACACCACGGCCGTCTTATGAAAATTGGCACCCCGGACCGATTCCATCGACGTGTGCTTTGGCGTAATGCGAGATACACATGCCATCGCATGAAGATTCGGCGTGTCGCTGAACACTTGGTCGTTCAGCGATAGTTTTGTTCCCAGTACTCCGACGTCCAATAAACCTAATCCAATGCACCTTTTTTTTTTTTTACCACCAGTACCTAATTTTTATATAGGCAAGAAGAAATGCAGGTGTTTTTGACTTTTCGCTGCAAAAATATTCGCAACTTGTAACTTGCCTGACAATATATATTATGTGAGATGCTGTGGTAAAAAAAAACCAAAGAAAAACTTTTTTTTTTTTTAGCTTAGTGTGTTTAGCTTAGTGTGCTGTTTAACCATATCTTCGGTTACTTAATCTGTATTTGTTTCCGCGGGTTTTAAGAAAATTTACTATATGATGCGCCCGTGCAATTTATCTATTCTGATAGATCTCACCGAAGATATCATCTCGGGATCGAGCCGACCGTAATACTGAGCGCGGAGTAAGAAAGCATCACCGCAACGGCAGCGGGCTCCTTCGTTGTCTGGCCGTGCCTCGCTGTTCTCCACATCCGCTTCGCTTGCGTTGCCTGTCTGAAAGGAACCACTCACGCCGGTCGGGGTCGTGAAATATCCGGTGCTGCAGTGAAAACAATAGGGCCCCCTGGGTTGCTCGGCAATTAAAGGCGCACCATCAATCTGGAATTTCAAGGCGGCGTGGCGAGCATGGGCAAACATGCGAGCGAGATGGAGCTCGTCCACGGGTCCATCGGCGCTCAGCTCGAGGGGGCCGACCATTTAGCACTTCTCCCCGCTTTTAGCCGCCGCTGTCGAGGAAGAGATCAAGGGGGCGTATCGATGCACAAAACGTGTTCAGGGGCTGCGCGGGCTCACTCGGGAAAGGTCGCCCATATATCGTCCCACGCGCGGAATCATTAAATGGCTGGGGAGCCGTCTTCTTTCCCCTCCCCCCTCCCTTTTTAAAGGATGAAATGCTTTTTAACGCTACCCCCAATCCCCAAATTTTATCCATCCGTACATTTTCCGCTAAATTTAGCGGGGAAAGTGGCGTGTCGTGACGTCACGTGACGTATAGACCTTGGGGAAATTGACGGCGCGTGACCTAGAGGTCAACTCTATTTCCCGGCTAAATATAACGGGAAAATTGACGTCTTGCGGCCAAAACATCAATTCAGTTTCCCCGCTAAATTTAGCGGGAAATTGGCGTCACGAGACCTCAACACCAATTCACTTCTCCGCTAAATTTAGCGGGGAATTGAATTGGTGTTGAGGTCACGTGACGTCAATTTTTCCGCTACATCTAGCGGAGAAACTGAACTTGTTCATAGGTGATGTGACACCAAGTCATGTGCCATTTTCCCCGCTAAATTTAGCGGGGGAACTGAATTTGAGGAAGAGGGGAGAGGAAGGGGAGGAGGAGAGGGAACGGAGGAGGTGGGGCATACGCCATACCCTCCCCTCCGTACCATCCCCTCCTCCCCCTCAAGAGCTGCGCTCTAATTTCGCATTAGAGAGATTTGTAAATGCCTTTCATTTTTTTCCTTCGCGTTACTCGCATTCGGATATAACCTGAAATATGCCAAATTTATCAGAGTGTTATTAATACGGCAACGTAACAGGGCAACACGCGTGTGTCACCCGTTGTTGCCCACGGCACCAGGCGAATGTATCAGTTTGTGTCTTCAAGTATTTGTCAGTCTGCATCACTCCGTTTATCGTCGCAAAATTTCTGCATCTTTCTTTTCGATGCTTCCGTCATTCTTTGAGGTTCTCTCGAAGTAATCTCAGTGATTTATATGAAATAATGTTGGCTAATGCACCGTGGTCTCGATACTGACGTACACAACTTCGCGCTTCACACCGCTGGTGCCAGTCACCCTTACAACCTTACCGCGGTAAGGCTTGGCTAAATCTTTGGGGAGAACTCCGTGGATGTTTAATGATCTCCAAAAGCAAGGAACGTCACCCGGACTTTCGAATTTTGTCCGTGCGAATCCAAATACTACCCACCAAACTTCATTATAAAAAGGGTGTAATGGGTACACCCATAGAGGGTGTAAGTGCTGCCACATACAGTACACCCGTAGAGGTGTACATGTGCATCCCCCAAAAAAGGTGCACACATGCATCCTTGTGTGCACCCTTTCATACGCCTTCAGCATTCAAGGCTGCACAGATACACCCGATATCGGGGTGTGACACTATTCCTTTATTACACCATCGCCATCGTTTCGGTGTACAGGTACGCCCAAATTTAAGGTGTACACGTATTCCCTTCTTCACGCCCACACATTTTCTAGGGAGTAAAGATACACACTCCAACAGGGTTTACCATTACACCTCTTTTTGCACCTACCTCACTAAAAGGGAACAGATACACCTCATTTAATGGTGTCCCATTACACTTCTTTGTGCACCTACGTTGCTTACAGGGAACACAGGCACACCCTCTTCGACGGTGTACACCAACACACCTTTTTACACCCCTAAGCCAGAAATGGAGCTCAAGTGCACCCCGTTTTTAAGTGCACAGGTGCACCTAAAAGTGTTTAAAAAGGTTTTTAGTTACACACTCTAAAAAAAGCCCGTGCGTCTACTTTCCCGCACAACACTCAGAGAGCCAATCACCGCAACTTACGGAGGCAGCTCAACGAATGACGATGCCGAAACATATGTTTAGACCAAAAAAAACGCAGTCTGAGTTGTGACATTAAGCAATGCAAAACGTCACGCTTGCATTGCTTAATGTCACAACTCAGACTGCGTTTTTTGGTCTCAACATATGTTTCGGCATCGTCATTCGCTGAGCTACCTCCGTAAGTTGCGGTGATTGGCTCTCCGAGTGTTGTGCGGGAAAGTAAACGCGCGGGCTTCTTTTTAGAGTGCACACCCCTTTAAATGTGCTCACTCCTCGAAGGGGCATACAGATGCACCCCTTTCAACAGTGCAAATGTACACCCACTTCTACACCACCATACTAAAAGATGGGATACAAGTGCACCCCTTCCAGTTGTGCACCCATTCCTACCCCATCTTTCAAAAATGGGAGCACAGGTCCGACATGTACCCAACCACGCCAAAAGAAATATCAGTGTAACCTTCGAAAGGGTACACATGTACACCTCTGATTGCCCCTATTTCCAGAAAAAGTGAGTAAAAGTGCAGTAGTCCTCTCAGACTGAAATGAATATTGGGAGCACGAGCTCTGGGGCTTAAATCCCAAGCACTTAATTAGTAGATTATCCTGTGCCTACAACATTCACCGCCGTCATCAGAAAATGTCAATGGAGCATAACGATTACTTCGCACGTTCCCGTGTTTTGCGGAGTCGCCGTCGGCGTAAACGGAGGAGGAGGAGGAGGAGGACACGGAAGAGGAGAGGAGTGTGGTCTATAGACCCTTTCAAGGCAACATTTCATGGGCGCCGCCATCTTGACGTCACGTGACCCTGCCGTCATAGCCGACCTTCAGTTTCTCGCAGTTGCTCAGCGTTGTGCGCTACACCGGCTACCACCGGAGCTTTGTTTTCGAGTTCTTTTACGTACAGCGGTGTAATCATGTTTTTTCTTTAGGTCTTTTCGATATTTCGGGATTTTATTTCATAATTTGATGTCTATATTTCAACATAGCTTTTGTATTTTCTTATTTATGGAATGGAATCGGACAGTGAATGGATCGACGATACAAGATTATGGCCTAGGCTTCAGGGACCATGTAAGTTCATCACATTCTTTTGTTTTTGTCGCTAATAAAGGGCAGTCAACACCATTGCGACATATAAAAATTTCAACTGACGCAGTAAAGCGTCGTTCACATATATGCGACCGAGTACGACCGAGAGAGACCAGACCGGTTTTTAAGTTTCTTGGGACGTCTTAGGACCGGATGCGCTGCAGCGGAGCTGGTCCTAATGCATCGCAAGAGGCTTAAAAACCGGTCTGGTCTCTCTCGGTCTTACTCGGTCGCAAAGGTGTGAACCGGCCTTAAGGCTAACGCAGTCGTGGTTCTCGCTGCATGTGCGCGCTTTAGACATCGTTTCCGTAAGTAAAAGACGAAACGCATGTAAGCGCTTTAGCGAGCGACGAGACGAGCGACGGCGACAACGACAAGAGCCAGCGACGAAGATTTCTCGCTGTCGCCCGTCGCGTCGCTCGGTTTTTGGATTTCTAGAAAATGTCGCTCATCGTCTTGGTCGCTTGCTCCCGTCGCTTCCATGCGGTTTGCCTCGTCGCGCGACTGACCGAGCGACAGCGAAGCGAGTCGCCGTCGCTTGCCTCGTCGCTCTCCAAACCGCTTACATGCAGTATACTTAATTTCGATGAACACAGCGCTGAACCATTGGCGCCTCGATATTAACTATAAACCGCATGCAAGCGATATGGCGAGCAACGAGACAAGCGACGGCGACCCGCTTCGCTGTCGCTCGGTCAGTCGCGCGACGAGGCAAACCGCATGGAAGCGACGAGAGCAAGCGACCAAGACGATGAGCGACGTTTTCTAGAAATCCAAAAACCGAGCGAAGCGACGGGCGGCAGTGAGAAATCTTCGTCGCTGACTCTTGTCGTTATCGCCGTCGCTCGTCTCGTCGCTCGCTAAAGCGCTTACATGCGGTTCGGTTTTTACTTACGGAAACAATGTCTAAAGTGCGCACATGCAGCGAGAAGCACGACTGCGGTAGCCTTACTGCCTCAGTTGAAATTTTTATATGTCGCAATGGTGTTGACTGCCCTTTATTAGCGACAAAAACAAAAGAATGTGATGAACTTACATGATCTCTGAAGACTAGGCCATGATCTTGTATCGTCGATCCATTCGCTGTATGATTCCATTCCGTAGATGAGAAAATACAAGAGCTATGTTGAAATATAGATATCAAATGATTAAATGAAAGCCCGAAATATCAAAAGGACCTAAAGAAAACACAAGATTTCAACGCGGAATGTGAAAGAACACGAAAACAAAGCTCCGGTGGTGGCCGGTGCAGCACACAACGCGGAACAACGGCGAGAAACTGAAGATCGGCTATGGCGGCCCGCAAAGCGCGCGGAGGGCGCGCCGACTGGTGGCAGCTCGAGTAACTGGCTCCCTGAAAGCGTCTATATATATATATATATATATATATATATATATATATATATATTATAATCAAAATACCTCACGAGCTGCGCTCTAATTTCGCATTACAGAGATTTGCAAAAGTCTAATTTGTTTCCTTAGTGTTGTGCATCGCGGCGTGTAGACCTATATTTCACAAGTGCGCCGCCATCTTGAAATGTCGTCACCTCCAGTATGGACGGGAAAACATTGTTTTGCCGTCGCCACGCCTATAGAATGCATTTAGATATAGCGTAACCGTCACCCATTTTCGTTTTGTCTCCCCTTTATTTTTTTACCATTTGCAGGTTGAAATGTCTTATTATGTTTTCGTCGCTCGTACCGGATATGCCTAAAAGGTGACTGGGGACGAGAGTAAGCGGAACAGGTCTATATAGTATCACATCCAACGTGGACTCGGTCGCAAACATCGTGTACACTAACTGCTGAGAAAATGCTAACAGACGCGGACCCCGCGTCCTCGCTGTCCCTCGAAGCTCCACGAAGCTCAACGGAACCTCCGCATAAGGGAAGCCAATTTTCAAAGGAGGAACGATGATCGTGCGGTGACCGAGGCAGCGAGATTTCGCGGTATTGGGCATGCGGGTGCTAACGGGGTTTCCACGGGCGTCCCATTGTTGGCCGTGCCGTCTTCGCCTCGTAATTAACTAGTCTCAGAGCGCCTGTTGATTGGCCGAATTGTTTCTTTGTGCCCTGGCCCCCCCGAATCGCGGTCGGTCGTCGGAACGGGGTCCACACGGCGGCAGTTAAGACCAGCGAGCGCGGCGAGTGTGCGCAGCGAGACTAGATGACCTGATAAGTTAGAACGCACTGGCGGCCCAATCGCTGGTGCACCGGTAAAGCCGCGCTCGCTAAGTAGTGCTAGTTAACTTACAGAATAATAAAGAGGGAGTCGTGCCCAACGCTGTCTTGATACTTTGTGTAAGGCGGGAAACGTATACGACCGCATAGCGAGAGGGAAGAGTGCGAGACGGGCAAAACGAACAACGGTGTAAAGAGCGGCTCCCCAATTAACGGATTAAAAATAGTGAGCCAATCTCGAAACGAAATGTAAGACCGGCCTCGGTTATAAACGTCGAGGAGAGGAATAAATCAGCCAACCGTTAACAACTTCGTGTCAAAAGTGACTTGCAAAATGCCTTTTCTAAAACCGTAAAAAAAAAACAAAAAAACAATCACTGCGGTCGGATTACTATATCTTCTACAATAGGTTCATAGCGTATGCATTACTCCTTCTCAGTTTCCAGAGACAGACGCCGTTCCCACTCGTCTCTTTCCCCACGTCAACGTGCTTTGTGCTCACAACCTCGCCTCTATCCCTCGAAAACGCCTCTTCTGTTTTCTGAGTACAGCCGGGTCTCTGCGGGATTGTATTCTATAGTCGAAGGAAATCATCGCCAATGCTGCTTCCGCCGCAGTGACGAGCACCCAAGGCACGCGACAAATTGGCCCCCGTCGGTGAGCTACTGGAAAAGTGTCGGGCGTCAGGATGGCCGGATAATGAGCGCTCTTCGCGCGAGTGCTTCAATTGCTCGCTACTCTTCCGGGGAGCAAGCGGACACGGGCTTCACGGTCACTTAGCTCTGAAGCATTGTTCAGTGTTGGGGCAATCCGGTTAATCCTGAGCGCGAACGTCTTGTAACACTAGCGTATACGTTGCGAGCTGGCCGGCGCACAAACAAACCCATCCGTCTTCTGGGAGGCGCACCGCACCAGAGAGCTCTCACGGTAAAGCGGGTCTCGAATTTCGATTATTCCACTTTGGAATGATCGTGCACTCATTTTCTCTTGACCTCAACTCAGCCAGTGTCGATTCAGAGAGGAAGCACATTCTGGGAAAACGTCACACAATATACATTCACAATGTTTCCGACACCGTGAGCTGCTGATACAAGAAATGTTTGAGTGTATCTCGAAGAAATATCTTGAACGCACGACGGTCTGAGCCATAAAATATCGCTCACCGGCATCATTTCGCTTATTTTTTTTTTCTTTTTGACCTCTCCTTCTCTGTCTCTTTCATTTTTAATGTTACTTTCCCGGCGACCTTATGATCATACTGATTGAGCGTTGTAGCAACGGCGTGGCATCGCAGAACTCATTGCGAAAGCTAGCTGTATGCGCACGCGACCAAAAGCTATACACGTTGTTGTCAGCAGGGAATGGGCCGCAACGTCGCAAGAAAAATCTAGCAGACACAACTGGCCTCAGCTTGGTAATCCCCTCCCCCCTCCCTCCCCCCCCCCCCCCCCCCCCGGGTCCCCCGTCGTTTTCTCTTCTCTTCACTCTAACCTCCCAGCACGGACTCGCTGGCCAGCTTCGCTTTCTGAAATCACTTTGTATGTGCAGCTCGCGAGACGCGAACCCTGTCGTTCGGGAGAGATGGATGTCCTCAGCCTGCGGGCCGAAACGCCAAATCGCAAAAACTAAGAGAAACTTAAAAAAATAATAATAATAATTGCGAGCAATGGGGTACACGCAATCCACCCCGCTGTGCGCGTGTGCCTCGTCCGAGCACACGGTCCGCGGGGCACGCATCGGGGAATGCTCGAGCGCAGACTCGGACATGTGCGAACTCGTTGACAGCGTCATCGATATTTTATAAAAAGTTGCGAGCCGATTCCGCCGGGACCCCCGGGGGCAGCGCCAGTTAACGAGTTGGCCGGCGGAAAGGTGTGTCGCAGGCGGGACGGGCGCCGTGCGTCGTCGCGCCTTCTCGTTGCACGGCCCCTCTCCTCGCGCCGTCGTCAGCCGCCGGCCTTGGCTGCAGGCGCCGCTTCTACCTGGAGACGTCGTAGACAAGGCTGTCCGGGTCACGACGATCGCCTTTCACACGATGACATCGCGCTCGCGCCATTGCCAACGCCGAGTGTCGTACCCTCTCCGGAAAGTCGGCAGTCAGGAGAGCAGCTGGGCGCGAAAGCGGCTCCACTCGAGGCGCGCCAGCTCGCGGTGCTGCGTTCGGCATAATCGCGACAGGCTTTACGAGTCGTCACAATACCGCTAATTCGCCGAGACGGGTACCTGCCGCTGGTCTCGTCGAGAACATTGATGACGGCGTCGCCAAGGGCTCGCGCGCGGCCTTGTGGGATCCGTCCGCGGCGCGTTGGGAACGGTTCGGGCTCGAAGTGTCGACCTTCCTGGCCTTTTACAGTGGCTGTGAGGAGGATCGCGAAAGTGGGGAACGATGACGGCGGGTGTAGCGGCACACGAGAACGGTTTGAAGGGTGCGCACGAGACCACTACATGCGAACATGGGCGCCTCACTCTCTCTCTCTCTCTCTGATCTATACACTGCAGGATCGAAAACTGTGTACGGGCGGAATGTCGCGTGGCACTCAAATTTAACTCACGTTTGGTGTTCGGCAGCAAGCTGAAACCCTTATCCAACTGAAAAGAAAGAAAGAAGACGAAGAAAAAACATATTAATGGGACTTTCCGCGTCTTTTCGTTTTTCCGTACGAATTTTCTTCTACAGTCAATTTAGAGACATTGGATAGCAGCATTTTGACAACTCTGAATGGCTCTACAGAGCTTGGATTGCGAGCAGTGAAGCTGGACCGGCTGCGCACCTACGCCCAGGTTCACTCTCATGAACGTGCGCACAGATGTTCCTCGCTGCACGTCCTCTCGCCCGGACTGTAAGCGAGCACAAGCCTCCCTGTCAAAACACCTCCGTGGCCCTTCCGTGTCTTCCCGAATGAAACGACAAAGTCGTGCGTGCACATGATGCAGTACACTTCGAAATAGCGTTTAAAATACTCCGATACACGTTACCAGCCTGGAATGTTACATTTTGTGTTGACTTTTCAGATATAATTAGAATCAATTTTCGTTCGCCCATCTTTCTTTACCGGCCGGTTTGCAGCGTCGCGTTGAAGAGGACCATTGAAACGTAGCCCGTTAAATCGTTTAGCCAAACGTCGAACGAAAAAAAAAGAAAGAAAAAAAAGATACCGGTACGGAACCAATTTACCGTTTGCTAAGCTGATCGGTTTCCGACACCGGCCAACAAGCCCAGGTCGTTAGCATTTTCGTTTTTTAGAGTTTCTGTCTCAGGTTTAGAGACCTTTCGCGCTCACGACTTTGTTGGTGCAGACCGACGGGTGCGGTGCGACGAGAAGGTGCGCTGCGCTAAACTCACAAAACTCGAATAACCGAGAGCTCCCGCGCAATCTTGGGACAGCGGTATTTCGGTTTTGCTTCTTGTTCCCGGTGGTTGGCAGGGAGATGATATATATGGCAGAGGGCCTCCCTCTTCGAACCACTTGGAGAGCGGGCGTGCACCGCGAGCCACGCCCGGGACGGTCCGAAAGTGCGCGAAAAAAAGAGAAACCCACTCCACCAGTAGACCGCGGGAGATGCAGTTAGGGAAACCGGACGGAACAGAAAAAAACAAGAAGTCCGCACCCTCCCGCCGCCGCCTTTCCTCGTGATCGTCGGAGGAACCCCCGCAGAATGAAGTCCGTAGACAAAAGGACAGGAGCGATAACCTCGCGATCTGGAAGCGCCACGTTTAATGACGTCACGCGTTAGAGCCCTTATGGCGGCTCCCGCTGTCTCGCGCCTGATTGCGTCGGTGGAAGCGGGCACGTCTGACATCGCTGGTCTGCTTTACCGAGCGTGCACCCTTACCCCGAGCCTGGCACGGTGTAATTTTTCTTACACCCGAGGTTGAAGGAGAGCACAGCAGAAGAAAAGGAACGGCGCTTGCGGTGCGGTACATTCGTAAAGAAGCGCGGAAAAAGGAAATTAGTATTAATGCGTCGTGGTGAAACGTTTAATCTGCTAGGGAAAGATGATGGAAATGCCTTAATTCTTGCCCGCACTCCCCGGGAGATGAACTTGTAGTGTTGCCAAATTTTCAAGTCCCAATGTGTTCCCAATTCCCAGGGGGTATTTCCAAGTCCCAATGTAGCGAAACGAACGAATAAAATTAGTTGCCAAATAAATACGGATAACAACCGCCAGTAAAATAAAATCGACGAAAAAAAAAAAATACCAGAAGGAGGAACCCGGCCCGTCTCATGACGATTTGACCAGGCGGCGGTGCAAGTCACAGCCTAGGATGTGCTTCAGCCACGCTGGTAGGGTGCGCCATATATGATATAGGGCGGCAACGTACAAGGGTTCACGGTGCGTTCAGGTTAGAAGCGAGAAAATATGCTACATTCGAGGAGAAACATGGGTTCGTTAGATGGCGACAGGTTCAAGCGTTCGCTTCGAGCGCACAGGGTGATACCTCCGCCCGATGCGAATGTATCAGAATGTGGCCATCGCAGATGCGAGTGCGATAGCAGGAGCCCCTGTCCAGCGGCGGGTCGAGTGAGGCGGTTCGCGAGGCGGCGTCCAGCCGGCAGACAGGGCCGGGCCAAGTCGGCAACCGCGGGGAAAGCGACGAGGAAACGCGCGGAGTGAGACGGCTCCGGCGAGGCTCGCAGGAAGTTGTTGGCGGGCGCCGCGAGGATGTCCCCGCGATAAGTGGCAGCCCAGTTTAGCGACTCCCCGCCGCCGTCGGCCAGCTTCGCCAAAGGGTTGCTCCCCGCTCTCCCATCCCTCACGCGGAGCAGCACGTGCCCTATGGTTGCCCCGTGGCAGCTCGCTGGAACGCCTCGCGGCCCTCGCCTTCGGCATCGCCGCCACCCGACAGTTGTGGTTCGCGCGCGCGCATTCAGTCGCTTTTGTAGCGCGTGAGCGTCCTTCCGTCGAAACGTGCAATGGCCAACCCCTCTGTCTGCGTGCTGGCGCTGCCGCGGCCCCTGGCAACTCCAAGTTGGGGCGGACGGGGAAAGCACCTCGGTGGCTTGGCGCTCTTCCTCGCCGCCAACACGCAGTGAAGGACCCGGGTCCTTAAAAAGGCCACCCTTCTCTTTGGCAGAACGAGAACTATGCATTTCGCTTCGGCACCGAAACAACCACGCACCGGCTGCAGTTCAATTTCGTTGTTTTCGGTCGCTGTTTTCGCTGCAACCGATTGTCGACACTCCTACGGCTTCTATTTATTGAGCAGGCGCGCAACGCCTTTCTTGGAGATGTATAACGCTCGAGCCGCATTCGAGCAAATCATTGGAATGTGCGGTCCTCGACTGGCGATCGGTATTTCACTGTCCCGCGAGAAAGAAAGCGCGCATGGCCACCGACAGAGGGGGCGCAGCGAGCCCTACGGGTCGCACCCAGAGGCGCCTGATGCATGCCAGCCTCCGGCGGCGCGCGGGCACGCCCCGGGAGTGCTGAATGGCGCTTATGAATGCCCTCTGCACAGGGGCCGCGTGTGCGCGCGACCCCCTACCAGGCCGCTCTGCAGCGCCGGCCCGCCGGGCCGACCCGGCACGAGGCACCGCGTATTTCAACGGGTCCCGGATGTTGGCGGACCGGTGACGCACCGCCGCGGGGCCCGAATCAAAAGCCCGCCGCCGGCTGGGAGCCTTTCCTTGGCCGAGGGCGTCCGCCATCGTGCACCTGACGGGCGGTTGCCACGGGACGGCGTCGCGAGGTGGCCGTCTGGTCCAGACGTGCTGGTACGTCGCTGGTCCGTTTAGCAGGAGCGAGACCTTCCTAGGAGAGAGAAAGGAGCCTCGAGTGGCAAAATGGCGTGACGTCATCATCAAGAACTGAACAAAGGAATGCGTTATTTGTTTCGTATTCTTCCATTTCTAGTCGCTCACAGGTAGAAACCCTGCGCGGGTAACAGCTTGATCATCCGCATCCGATACTCATCCGCAGACTTTGTATCCGCACCCAAACTGCATCCGCTTAATTCGGAACCACATCCCACCCTCTGTCCGCGCATTTATTTTACACCAAGCATGAATAAAAATTAAGCATCCGGATGGTATCATGCAGTCTTACCAGATGGAAAAAATCGAAGTCAGTAGATAGACCCCCGAGATATCACTAGGCCACCCAAACAATCAGTAAATACTAAAAAAAAAAAAAAAAAAAAGCTTTCTGCAACATAATAGATAATATACTAATAAAGACACATAAAAATTAGTTGTGTTTTTTGCTTGCTGCATGTTATTTTTTTTTTTCTAATTTGCCTTTTCCAGCTGCCAAGTGCACATCACATCCTTTGCAGAAAGGGATATGATTACCTTTAGTACTTTCCCACGCTGTATTATACTTTCATATTTCTTTTTGGAGGGGGCCGGAGAGGTGCGGTTGCCGCTATCTGAAGAGTCGCCGCTCATTATCGTACGTGAACGAAACCAGGCAAAACCGTGTCGGTTTTCGTAAGTATGAGCGTACGCGGCTGCGTTGGCTATGTACGGCTTTGGGTGGATAGCTGAACGAATCAAGGGATACGTAGATACATATGTATAGTTTCGTTTTTAGTAATTTTACATGCGTTTGCTGGCTAATACGAGAGCCAGCGCTTCAAACTGCGTATTGTTATGCCCTTAAAAATTGTTTTTCTACCTATGAAAAAAAGTCAGTAGATTTTCTTTGTATCAGGGAATCAGCAGACAGCGTGCAAAATCGGTAGATCAACTGAGAAATCAGTAGACCTGGCAACACTGGTATCACGTAAGCCGTCTGCTTATCTTTGTACATCGAACTCTTCATGTCCGAATACGGTGAAAGTAATTTTATAGTATTCGGTTCCATCGTACTACTTATAAAAAAAAGCGACCATCCATCCAGAGACACTTCGCATCGCTGGAAAGACGATCGCAGTTGTGAGATCGTCCTGGGAGTCCGTGCCATTGACACTCTGTCCAGAAGATTCGCTCAAAAGGAAGAAAATTTTAATATTTATTTTTCTTTTTGCTTCGTAAAACCCACTTCAAATCAGTGTTACCGGTAACGCGTTACAAGTAACGGCGTTACCGGTAAAGCGTTATTTTTTTTGGTAATGCAGTACAGTACTCGTTACTTCTTCAAAACAGTAACGGATAACGTACTCACGTTACTTATTTCAAGTAACTGGTAGCGTAGTTACGTTACTCGTTACTTCTCTTTTCGAAAACCTAAAAAAGTTATACTTCCATTTTTTTTCGTTTCTTTAGGCGCCAAGTTATGCGAATGTGTGCGTTTTTTGCGTTTTTCTTCGCATTTTTTTCCTCGTGAGTGTTTAAGCAAAACCATAAAAAATATAAAGTAATTATGTTCACTTTGTGGCATGAACATAATATTTCATGAAATATGGCGCTTATGCATTCCTGTACCGTCAAAACAGTAAAACGTGTTAATTCATAATTAGAAAAGCCACGCAAAAGTAACGTGCGTTACTTTTTATCGGTAACGGTAACGCGTTCCTTTTATTTTGATGTAACGTAGGTCAGTAACGCGTTCCTTTGATTTGCAAGTATAGAGTAACGTATTTCGTTACTTTTTTTTTCTCGGTAATGCCTACAACACTGCTTCAACCAGACACCTATTGTATAAACATAAAAATTAGCAAATGACAGACTAATAACATTGTGTCATTTTATTTATTCCAAACAATAAAAAAAAAAAGTGAGAGAGGAAAGGCGCTTTACTCACTATATCGAAGTGTGCTCGTGTATATGTGGTAAGGCGTGAGTACACCACTGGGAAACTATCACAATATTCAATAATGGCAACGCCTCGCATGGGTCTCAGTTTTAAACTCGAACCCTCAACCGCATGCTCGGAACCATATAAACGACTCAACTCAGTGCCAACTGTTGAGAAAAAGAAAACGCACACACGCGACGTTTCGCTTGTCGAGGTTGCTGTTAGAAGAAACAGAATATCACCAACATGGACGGCTTCAGACTGGTTCGCCTCTTTTCAATGAATACACGCTAACGAGAAGTCTTCTCTCCGTTGGTGCACTTGACGCCTGGGGTGGCATGCACGTACTGCGCTCTAAGAATGAGGCGCGGAAACTCGTACTGGCGCAAGTTCCACCACTTCAAAGGATCGAATTGAGTCTCCTCAGTATATACTTGTAGGCGAAGAAGACACTTGCAGGCTTCTTCTCATTTGTTCTGGCTTGTACGTTTTGGGTTTTCTTTGCCCGAAGTACGCTTTCCGTTCTTTCGCTGCCAAAACAAGAACACGCTTTCCCAGGACGACTGATACTCCTGCATTCCCTACTTTTTCTGGAGACAACATTTTTGGCGAGATAGAACGTTCTAAAGCGACTTTCGGTGAGAATCGTCTTTCTTGACTTAAACCAGCTTAGTGGCACTAGTGGGACTCAATTAATAATACTCGAACGCAACGGCCACTGACGAAGAAGCGTCTTCGTCGCGGTGGAATTGTAAAGATAAAAGTGGATCCTTTTTTTTTTTTTTTTTCCAGTATCTCCTTTGCAAAACTTGATGACGGAGCTGCGGGAAAAATGCCAACAAAGCGATCCCCTGGAGAGCGTCATCAAGTTTTGCGATCCCCGCTGTGACGATATTTAAATGATGCTCATCCAGTGGACACAAAGACTGAGTAGGCATTCGATTTTGGCTCGTGACATTCAATGTCTTGACATGCATTCGGGTAAGTGGCTCGTGCCCATTCGCTGGGACGACGGGAATAGCCGAACCTCAACAATGCGTGGAACTCAGCGCGCGTCCTGTGCTCTGCCAACCCCAACGCGTGGCTCTGTTAAAAACATTGGCGGCATTTAATCGGGTCCAGATCACGTGGCCGCTTTTTCTGGCTGCGAGTTGAGGGGGTAAACGGTGTTCATTTTTCTCGGATTTTTTTTTTTTTTTTTGCGACTGCCACTACGTAGAGAAAAAAACAACAACGTGTGTTTTATGGGTCATGAATATCAAGGAATAATTCTAAGCTGTATTTATTGAAAGTACAAAAATTCTTGCATCGCCCCTTTAACTTACCGCGCTGGGATTAACTACAGAGGTGCTTGAAAGTGGTGCATTCATTAAATGAGAGTATAAATACATGCAACCTCGGGAGTCAAAATAAAAAAAAAAAAAAAAATAAAAAACTGGTTTTGTTTATGGAAAACTTTTCGCTACGCTTTTTTTTCTCAAAATAATCAGAAAATCGTTGTGGGCTATTCTGGCGTTTATTATGACTAAAAAATTTGTGAAATGAAAAAAAAAAGCAATTGGCTTACCTATTTGTATTTCATTTGGCCCAAATAGGCGCCACAGTGAAACAAACAATTTTTTAAGTGTACATGCAAAGTATAGGAAACATTTTGTATTTTTCGTGGGTTACTCTGGTGAGCCTATCCTTCCGCAATTTGAGCAAAGGCTCCCACCGCCTTAGAACACCTCTGTAGTAAATTTTAGCGCGATACGTTAAAATGTCGATTTATGCGGTCCCTTCAAACAGCTATCGATTCCTTTTGACTCAGGCGGTACATTCGATGATGCACCTCATAGTATCACTCACTTATTCAGTTTACACAGCGCGGTCGCACACGTTTCTGGACCGCCTCGGCAAAAATGTAGATCCGCGGACCCGCGGATATGCGCATCCGATCCGCAAACCGCCACATCTCTTAAGTTATTTTTATCCGCATCCACCAGTTTACTGCGAATATCCAGGGATGATCCGTGGGTAATTAGCGGATATGCAGGGCTCTACTGAGAGGCTATACCACTGTTAGGAGAAAGACCGTTGAAGTACGGGACATCTCCCTGCTGACCTTGTTGCCACACCATCATCACTGAATCACGGAACCATAATTCCTCAGTACAGGACATGTTGTGTGCAACAAGGTTAGCATGCATGCGTCCCGTACACGGTACACCACAATGATGGTACATTTGCTGTTTCCTGCTCGCTACGGGAACTGTGCCGGCATGTTCAAAAGCAGCACACGGGCTGTTGGAATCGATATTAACACATGTTCCATTTTTACAAGTGACTGAAAACTCACCATTTTGTGCAAAATGCCCCCCCCCCCCCCCCCCCCCCCCCAAAAAAAAAAAGAAAGCTTTTTTTTTTTTTATGGCACATCACCAAGATTGCAGTTCTTCTGAGAAGATAAATGGGGGCTCTTTCTGAGCATGCGTTGCTAGCACCACCCTCAAATATGGCGCCGAGTGAATGCCAGGAATACTGCAGGAGCTCCGCCTGCACCACACACTCGTTGCCGTTCAGCCTGGGCTCTTATCAAAGGCATAAACCTCGCGCTTTAGACGAAGCCTCTACTGCGTTCTCAACGAACAATCTGGTGGCCCAGGGTATGGAGCGGTGCCTTCATACCCTGTGCTTGCACCGAGTCACCGAAAGCAAGACATATAATTTGAGTTCGCACGCGATGGGTTCGGACAATGTTTGCTTCAGACACTCCAAGTACTAAAGTATAAGTCAGATCGTATTATTAGGTTAAAGGTTTTATTTTTATATAGCCTCTACAGCTTATCTTATGTATTATTATTATTTTTTTTCGTTATATTTTTTGCCGAAACCAAAGCTCCCCGAATGCGGCGCATACCGCCTCCTTATCAAGCCAAGACTATCGTTACCTGATGCCGGGAACCCCCCCCCCATTCCTCGGACCGGACTGCCCCTTCAAACGCTGACGCGACCCACTCGGCGTGACGACGGTACACTCGACGAGGTGACCGCGGCGGCATGTTGCGACGAAAAGCGGCATTTTTATGGTCTCGTGTCGGCGGTTTTTCCGGGTGCCCCGATAGGGATCGCGCCGCTGGGGCAGACAACCGCGCTTGCGGTTCCTCGACCACTGTCGCGGGACGCCCTTATTTATAGGCGGCGCAGGCCGCTCTACGGCGGCACTGGGAGACAAAGCCCCATCTCGGAGATGCCGCCCCGGCTCTACATGCACGGCCACCGTAGGGCCGACAGCAGGCCGGCAGATAATGCGCCACGCTACGGGCACACCTCAACGAGGAACGCGAAGGAGACAAAGGAGACACTTGGCAAGGAGCGAAAGTATGCAGGCGAGCTGGCTAGGAAACATCATTATGTAAACCCCGAGACAAGGAGAAATAAAATATAGAGACAAGACGACAGAAAATATCCTCCGTTATTTTATTTCTCCTCGTGATGGGTTTAAATTATAAAACACTTGGCCTTTTTTATTCTTTTGCTTCGCTTTTTAAACCAAGAATTGATGAGCCTTTCATTCTGAATGAAAACGTCGATACTCCGTTTCAAGCGTAGCTCCGAGCGCTACCAATGCTACAACCGAAGAAAGCCAATCAATCTGGGCTAAAAGCGCCAGGTCACGGCGTTGTTCGTATTTCACGAGAGGTGGGGAGTTGCAGTCTCATGGGTTCGAGACGAACAAGCCATACCCTATAATGCTTCAATGACAGTGCGATACCTGCTGTCAAATAAGATTAAGCTAAAAACAAAGAAAAAAAACGGAGGAGCAATCCTTATTTGCCCTAAGTATAATCATCGGATAATAATTTTCTAGTCGGTCAACGTGTATCGCTAATCAAGGTATTTAGAGGGAACTTGACGAGGTTGGGCGCGGCTATGCACTCGCCCCCGAGAAGCTCCATCGCAGTTCCAGGGACGGTTGTGGTCCGCGTGAGCCGTGGTCGGAGAGCGTGCCTCCACAGGCAACGCCACCGTGGTGCGACCATCCAGCCCGTCCCCCCCGGCGCACCCGCCTGCGCGCCTCCGCGCCAACCCCGATTATGGATCGAGTCCAACTTCTCGGGCGCCGCGATGCCTTGACCAGGTCCCGCGTGCATATCGCGCAGACGCGGCCTCATCGCGCGTTAAATTCCAAATAGGCCAGCCGAGGAGCCGCGACAAGTGAGTTCCTCGAGAACACCGCCTCGATGTTGGTTCCGGACGGCGGGGGGAAAAGGAGAAAGCCTGGGAACCTTTCGGCGCGCAAAATTGGGCCCCGCGGCGCTTCGCTCCAGGGGGGAGCTCGGCATTCCCAGACCGGCACAATTGATCGCGGACTAAACCAGCTCAGCCCCGACACCGTGCCCGAGGCCAGGGCGCTCTTATCGCGCCGCTGGCCCCGGGCCCTCGGACGGAAATAAAAGAAGCGGAGAGTGCTTCGCTAACTCGACATCGCCGGCGGCGCCCGCGTCGCGCCTCCATCCTCTCATCACTTTTGGAAAACGATCGCCGCGGGCGGGCTGCCGAATCCAGACTTCGAGAAAATTTCGCGCCGGGACGACGCCCAGGAATGCTCCCCGAGTGCCCCCGGGCCTCGCTCCCGGTGGCCAGCGTGGCGCCCCCCTGCGCGGAACATGCCGAGGCCGCGCCGCTAATCCGCAAATGGGCCATGTCGCCTTGCCAGCGTGCCTGCACACTGGCTCGGAAAGTTTCGTTCGGAGTTCGCGTCTTCGCCGCCGCCTTCGTCGCAACGTGTCGCACCTTATGCCGCTCGGCTCGCTCAAAGGAGACTCTCTCGCGGCGACGCTAATCGCCCGGGTCGCATTACCTTGACTCCATTCGGATTATACTGCGCGCGCATTAGCATAAATTTGTGTCTTTTCCGATAAGAGGTCGCTTTCGGAGCTGGTCACCAATGTAACTCTTTTTTCTGAATTTCATCGGCCTGCGTCTGAAAGAGAGTGTGACGTTCCGCGCTTTGCGATTGAAAGATCGCCAGATCAGTTCGGCAAGAAATTACCAGGGAAACCTACTCGAATGAAGCAAGCGTTCAACCCGTTCAGCTCTAGCAGTTCCGCGCTCTTGAAAGGGCCCCGGGCGAGGCGGTTAGCGACCCGATCAGGTGTGTGGGTCTTTTTAAAGCATGCAGATTCCAAGGCCCTTCGGAAGAAAGTCCGTGTCAGTCTTTCACTTAATGGACGCGTGCGTTTGATAATGCATGTTTTATGCAAATAGGGGAGTCAGTTTAATCATTATCAATCGCAGTCCTTGGGAGCGGATAGCCAAATTAGTGGTCTTGCTCTACCTTGCAGCCGTGCCTTCGAAAACAATGAAGAAAACTTTTGTCGTTGTGGCGCCTGCATGCAGTGGCCGAGCCACGGAAGTACCGTTATGTTGTCCGTGTCACTCTAGTTGCTTTCCTAGACTGTATCATTAATTTTAATTAGATGTCTACTCAGTCTAATTCTGGACCTGATTGCGCCGCTCGACGCCCCCGAAGGGACAGCTCCGAACGGGAAAAGATTGACGTCGCGCTACGCCTATTAAACCGGATTCTCTTTTTTCTGTCTTCCGTGAAAATCGACGCCGACGTTGGCACGGACTTAACGGTGGCTACTCCATATCAGTTGTAACCCAACTGTAACAAAAAGAAGGTTGTGTGCAACTTTAGCACGAAACAAAACACACTCAGCCATAAGTTTACCACGCATATATCGCTAGCACACACTATCCAACACATATACACAATCGAGCTCTGCCCCCCCCCCCCCCCTCACTCTCCCCTTTTCTTAAAAAAAAAAAAAAAAATAGAACACGATCACCTGTGGCGGTGGCTGGAAGTCTGCGCCAGAAATGAAGCCTTCCTCGAAGTTGGGCTCCTCCTCGGGAGAGAAGTGTGTGTCGGCGAAGTATACGGCAGAGGCGGCTGCTCCGTCGGAAGCACAAAAAGGGGCGTCGCGGTCAGCGGCAAAGGCGACCTCCAACAACACGGAAGAAGCCTTCCGCAACGCGACTAGGATCGTGTCGACCTTGTTTTATGGGCCATTGAAAACACATAAAATGGCGTTCGGCCCCCGGAATGAAATTTTATGTGCGCCATGAATTCGGACGATTTTTTTTTGTTTTGTTTCGGTTTCATTCCCGGAGCCCCACTGATTGACTTCAATTGCCATGTGGCTTCGTAACTTTGCTGGTTGCACGCTGTAATGGATTGTAAAACTCGTCCGCGTCGGTCCAAGGAATTCGGCCGGGCGACGTGGTTGCCTTCCGCTCCGGGAAAGCTCCGGCGGCGGCTAAGCAGCGTGTGTAGCGCGTCGCTGGCCACTTTGATCGCTTTAATGATGGACTCCACTTTCTCCGGCGCGCCCGCCTCTTGCAGTGTTTTGAACGGAAAGCTTTGTTTGCGCGGGCTAATCGATTGCGCTGCACAGCCCCGTCGCGACGTCAGGCACAAGCAAGCTGCGCAAAAGCCCTCGAAAAAGAAAAAAAAAAAGAAAAGAAAGGAAGGCTCGCTATTGTTTACAATTGCCTCAGACGGAAACTGAAGCCATTGTGTACTCTGTGCGATCGCGTCGGGGGTTTAACGATCCATTAGTTCTCTTTAAAATAGGGGGGGGGGGGGGGGGCGATGCTTTTAATGTTCCCCTTTCCCGCGGTGGAGAACCGACAATTTCGATGGGGTTGGTTATGAAGTTACACGTCTTTGATTGAATGAATTCATTAATTACGTTTAATTTGGACCAACATGTTCCCGAGGTGTCTTCCCCTTTCTAGTGCCACAGCAGTAGCAACATAGATATAAATGCATAGTGCAGTTGAATTGAATAGGGAATAGGTTGGTGTATTCAACTGGGAGAAGAAAAAAAAAACAGTATTTCATTCAAAGGATACTGCGGCACGCATGCGCGAGCCAGCAGAATTCACTGCATCAACAAAACCGTCAAGTGACGGAAGGGTTACTACTCCGTTTGTTAACGAATTCCACTCTTGGATTGTCCGAGGGAAAAAGGAATACTTGAGTACATCATGCTTATATCTGTATTGCTTGATAGCTCTGGGATGATTGAGTCTAGATGAACCCGTTGATGAAAAAGTGATATATTTCTGACTGTCAACATTGAACAGCTTGTTAACAAGGGAGCATAAGAAGCGTAATCTGTTTAGTTTTGCTCTTATCTCCAACGGTTGTATACTAGCCTGTGCAAGTAAGTCTGACGCAGAAATATTATATCTAAAATTGTTAGTTATAAATCGCCCAGCCAGTTTTTGGACACGTTCAAGTTCACTGATTCCCTTCGCGGTATGAGGATACTAGGCTACATTGGCATATTCCAGCATGGGCCTTATGAGTGTATAAACCAACACACTGTTTACAAACAAGCCCGCTTTGCCCACAACAGGTGTGGGCACTGCGCATGCGCAGAAGCCAAATTTGGGAGGAATGAAGCATTAGCGCATGCGCAGTACCGACAGCAGCGCCACCGCGGTCGTATGACGTCAGCAAGTTGAGTTGGTCTATAGTATGCAGCTTTTGTTTTCCCCTATCAGCAAATTTTAAACTACGTCCGAGTGTGAAACGTTTACTCCTTGCCCTGTTAACAACATAATCTATACGCAGATTCCAGTTTTATTTTGCCCGTTATTGGTACTCCGAGGTATTTGTATTGCTCAACATAACTGATGAAACTCCCATTAATATAAAGTATAAATATAAATATATATAAAGTAAAAATAAATTGGGATGCTAAAATTGTTGTTAGAAAAATATAATGGGAGCCATCGAACATGCGTGTAAACATTTATGCCTGAAGCATTAAACTGTAGCCCTTGTCTTGTTTTTTTTTTTTTTTTTTTTAATTAGTCAAGGCAGGACAGTTATTAGTAATGTCCACGCTGTTTGGGGAAAGCGATTTAAAAATTCAGATATCAAAACGCTGCGGTATTGCGACTCCTAGTTTGGCAATTCTTCATTTTAATTATAAAGCCATATTCTTGCTGAACTCGATTCCGCTCGCGTTAACGCTTAAATGTTTTTTTTTTTTTTTAATTTATAAAAAAAAAGATTTTGAAAGAAATATGATAAAGTATAATATATATCAAGCTCGATGCAGCAATCGAACCCCCGAGCGAACCGTGCACGAAATCGCAACACGCAGTCGGCCAGCGACTGTTCCCCATCTGGCGTGCGAAGGGTGCAAATTTATTCTTGAAAGGCACCAGACGAGCGGAAACAGGAAAACAAAGTGGCACTTGGCGGCGTCGCGCCGCCAGTGAAACCAGTGCCGGGGATCTTAAATGAAGTTAGGAGAAGGAGGCGAGCGGGGAGGTCGTACGCGGGATTGGTGTTTTGGGAACCGCGAGGAACTGGCGCTGCATCCGACCAAGGTCGCCTCCTCCACACAAACGGCGGCTTCCACGGACACGCTTGCACGAAGGCGCGGCTTCCATAGCGGGCCCGCCTGCAGTCGCGCCAACAGCGCGGCCGACTTTTAATTACCGCCGCTTTCCGCCATATTTTTGCTGCCCGCAACGCGGTTCGTTTTCGGCAGAGCCGAAATGCCTCCTGACACCCATCCGCCGAGCGGTGCACCTTTGTGCTGGCGTCCTACTTGGGGCGCCGATAATGAGCGCCCAGGGGCGAAGAGAACCGTGCAAATCAGCGCCTTGATTGAGACCGCCGCCGCCTGTCACACGCTATACGCGCCAGGCGGCCGCCCGAGAAGTTGATCTACAGCGGGGCTTTGTGTTTCGCGCCGTAATTGCACGCGCTACGGGGCGCTGAAAGCTTCATTAACCTTTCTGCGGGCGCCAACTTGATCCCTCCCCGCGAAAGCTGCTAAAGGAGTTGAGCCGCGCGCTCGCTTATCTGGCGGCCGCCTCGGCTCTGCGGCCGAAATAAATGCGCCAACGAACGGGCTTACGCAAGTTCACCCGTTGCGGGATACATCGGCCGGAGCGAACGTGAGAGCCTCTTGATATGCGTTCATCTCCGTCTGCATACACCAGCGAGTTTTTTGTGGCGCGGCATGGTTGACCCGTTCATTACGCTTGCATAGTTTGCATACCGGCGCTCCTATATGTTGCTTATTTATGCGCCTCGTATTACGTCGGTGGCACGCAGTTTCTTTGTTTCTTTTGGAGATGGCAAGAGTTCGCTCTTTTTTTATCGAGTCGTAATCTGGGAGTCGGCCAGGTTGTCTCTCGGACGGGAGGAGGGCGCATCCGGTGGCGGCGGCGGCGCCGAGTGCGCGACCTCCTGGGAACCACCCGGGGCGACGCGCGCCGTGAAACAATGTGCCACCGTCTGCCTCCTTCCCTCACCTCCCAGACATTGCGGCGCCGCCGGGTTCGAGGAAGCGATCACGGCAGATCGGCAGCTCCGTCCAAAGAGCACGGACAGAAGCGGGCCGCGTTGCGATAAAAAGAACAGCGCCGAAGAAAGGAAGCGCCCGAGTTTCGTTTCACGAGGAAGCAAAGCTCTCAGGGGGAGCCAACCTTCTAACCTCATCCCATGTCGGGGGAAAAAAAAGAAAACAAAAAATAAAAAGCACGTATATTTTGCATTTTATTGAAGGCGATTGGTTCTTCGTATCTTCCGCTTTTAAAACTGAGCTTCGGCTCAGCGAGATTGGGGTGGTTGCAGTCTTGGGTAAGTCACTTTTAAAAAGTAATTAGTTACAGTTACAGATAATTTGACAAAAATGTATTTCCGTTACAGTTACAGTTACTTAAAAATGAAAGTAACGCGTTACGGTTACAGTTACTTCGTCATAGTAACTTAAGTTCTTTTCGTTTTTTTTCCAAAATTTTGCTATGAATACGTTGACGAAAACACACAATGACTAGGATTTATAGTTACTACCTTTCTCTTTCTCTTAAGGACACTATCATTCCTTTTTCTCAGCTGACAGGATAGAGATACCGATGAACAGACGGGTCCATACAATAATAGGGAGGGCAGCAGAAGGCTAAACAATTTGGAACTGAAAAAAGTGGGAATGACCGTGAATATCAAACAAGGTAAAGAAAGGAGTGAACAAAAACAACACAAGGTCGTCTCGGAGTGTGTTCCGCTTTTCTTTTTAATTTCTTCTGTGCAACGCAGAACAAAAGAGTCGACCGTGGATCACGGGCTCACGGCCCCTGGGAAAGGGCAAGTCGACCAGTCTGTGGTCCCGGTCAGACAGTGTCTACCGGCGACGACTCGCTTTCGCAAAGAAAGCCATCGCCGCGACTGCTGCAGCACCGACGACAGAGGCTCTCGTTCGGCATTAAACAGTTCACCGTTAAAGGGCGATTCACACACTTGCGTCGGCTCCAAAAAAACAAAAAACGGTTTTTACCCCGTTTCGTTGGAGCGGACGCAGCTGTTGCCATAGCAACCCGTCGTCGCAAGCCGTCGCAGCCGCACTCGGGCGGACTCACGCAAGTGTGTGAACCGACCTTAAGTTTCTGTTCTAGTCCGACGTCGAGCGTAGCAAAAGCGGCGTATAGTGCAGCGCACACAGATACCGATTGGTCGCAGATATCGAGTTCCTGCTCGCCGGACAATGAAACTCGCGTGTTCTGCACTACGCTGCGTTCGCTTCGCTCAACGTCGGAGTATAGCGAAGAGCAGCGCACAGAAAGGTTGAAATGAAGCAAATGCTAAATGCGCTTTTCCGCGCGATGAAAAAGGAAAAACAGAAGTAGCAAAATGCCTGCCCTCTGCGCCGGCACTGTGCTCCGACGAAGAAACGTTTTGAGTTCTCGTTTTATTTTGTCGCGTCTAATGTGGGGCCCAACCTCCGCGAGGCCCTATTTTGGTCCTAATTTGTGAACACTATAGCGGGTCGAACCTATAGTATTCACAAAATATTGCCATTTGGTTTCGCGAAACGTATCTGTATGTGTGCAGGTACTTTTTAGTTAGTTACTCTTTCAAAAAGTATGTATGTTATCGTTACAGTTACTTAAAAAAGAAAAGTAACGAGTTACAGTATCGCGATACTACCAAAGACTGCGTAGTTGTTGAGACTTTGAAGAAGTTAAGCTTCCGACCCATCTCGGGTGACTTACCGTCGTTTGGGCCGTGTCCCGCGTGCACTTGATTTCTCTTGAGCGACAGTGGGAGGGCATCTTAGCAATGCGTGACCATGCATTGTGTCGACGATGCGGCACTTATAGTCGACGACATCTGGAGAATCGCAAGGTTTATTATATTCTCGATTCGTGCCTCGTGATTTCTTCGTCGGCGTCCTTATACCGGCTAATTCCGCGATCCCGTTGTCTGCGAAGTCGACATGCCCTGCGCTTGTCAGTAACTATAGGCTGATTGGTCAAAGATAGTTCTGTAATTAGAGAAAGCGTAGGTATACGTTGCGGCTTGTGCACAATGTCCGCTGAATATCAATGTCGTTGTATTAGGAAAAAAAAAAAAAAGTTGCAAACAGCGGCAGGCCAAGAATGAGGAAACTCTGGGGGACAAATGGACACGTGCGGGTGCTTAATTTTTAATGTAAGGTCCTGGAATCGCCAAGTGACATCTCAAACGTAAGAAAGAAGACAGGTAAAAAAAGGAAAGGGTGAAGAGTGCATGCATTAAACAAAATTACATGGCATTATGGCTACGTGTCTGTCTTCGTCCCTGGGTGTTTCCACTTCGGTCCCTCCGTATAAAATCGCAGTACGCCCTAGCTCGCGTCTCACTTTCTTCGCTCCTAATCTGGCTTGACATAGTACACTGCGCGGCACCATTAGTGCGAACGCGATATCGGCGTTTTTTCGCATGTTACTTCGAAAGGGTATGGGCGACCACCAAAGCTTACCATTTAGGTTTATCCTGAAATGGGCGCTTCCCAAAGCTCTATGTCTTACTGACTGCCTTTCGAACCTATAAAATAAAAAATAATAATAAAAAAGCGATAGCTCGTTTGCGCTAGCAGTGACTCGCTGTGTACACACGATCGCGAGCAAACGGCATCGCCACACAAACCAGTTTACTCAAACTGCACTCTGAACGTTGTTCGGCCAAAGCAAACTGGTTGATCCCGTGCGGCCAGAGCATGCAAATGTTGCCGTCACGCGAGATTTCAAATCGGTGGCTGATAGCGGTTAATAGTCGGGCGCCACCTACATGCGTATGTGTGCACATATGCTGCTGGCGCACGCGATGCTTTGGGGACTGGGCACGTTGCGAACTGGGGTGTAACCAAAGCCTCCCAGCCCTCTATTGGTCTTGGATTCGTTCTGGGCTGTGTAAAGCGAGCTACGGAAAAGCGTTTAACTCGGGTACCCACCTTTACACGCTATATGCCAGAAAAAAACAAGAAAAAAAGAGTACATCGGTGCCTGTAGTTATCCCGCCATCAGAATAATTGTTACCTAGTAACGTCGAGGACGTCGATATACGGAGCCGAGTCATGGCTGTTTGTCCTCGCGAAGGAGAGGAAGCTGGCAGCTAAGCAATCTATACCGATGACCACAAGCCTGTAGTGCGGCGGCGCCTGTAGTGCGGCGGCACTCGTCCAAATGTCGTAAAAACAGGCAGCCAGCTCGAACATTTTACCGGCTCTGGAGGACGAAATGTGGACCTCGGGTGTTTTCCCGAAGAAATATGCCGCACAGAGCTCTTCTGGGGGCCTTGCTTTCGTGATCCCCGTGTATACGATTGGGGATTCACGGGCCAGACTGGAGGAGCCCGGACCGCGTTTTCTGCTGCGGCTCGGGTGCGGTGTGTCTTCGCCTCTTCGTCCGGATCGCGTGGCGCGACACCCAGTCTCCAGCCTTCGTCCAGGGGGTTATAGACCGGAGCAGAGCGCGGCAAATCGTAAGCGCTCACATCCGTAGTCCCAAGAGAAAGAACGAGAGAAAGAGCGACAGAACACCTGAAAAAGAAAACAGACGATGGTTAGGCGTGTTAGTTTAGCCGCGACGAGTCGAAGTTGTTCCAGTGCTAGTGAACTTTATTCATTTTTATATAAAGTGCAACGCAGGTGTTTATGTAAAACATAAAACTAGAAAATAAAACAAAAAAACACTAGATACAGACCTTACGAGTGACGTATTCCAGCTTCCTTGTGTATGTCGTAAGCAACATAATAAAACCGGAGACAGGGAACAAGAAGGACACACATAGGTGACACCTTCTCAGACACAGCTAAAACGTTTTATTCACAACACTCCCTTCATAGTAAACAACCCTCAGCCGACGCGAAATTCCACTTTCGAGTCGGCTGAGGGTTGTTTACTATCAAGCGAGGGTTGTGAATAAAACTTTTTAGCTGTCTCGGAGACGGTGTTATGTGTGTCCTTCTTGATCCCTGTCTCCGGTTGTTATTATGTTGCTTACTATTCACCAGCTCCCCTGTGCCCTAACTCTTCTTTCAGTATATCGTAGCTCGCAGGCAGTGTGGTCTCATCGGGACTACCGTTGTCGGCGTCTGTGCCCCGCCGTTCAGAAGCATACCGAAATGCATGGGACCTTCCCTCTAGATTATGATATTTACTCTACACCTTCGACTGAAGGAAATTGTGATGAAAGCAAAGATGAACCAAGAGGTTTGTTCTCTTGGTTTGGTCGGTAAGTTTTGCAGCTCGAACCTTCGGTACTCAGGCCGTCTAATTGGCGCGACGAAGAGAAGACAAAAATGCTAACGTTGTCCCTTTTACTCACCGGAGAGTTTCGGAATAGGGGGCCCCAAATCTTTGGGTCGTCCATATAGCTTGGGGGCCCCCGAGATTCCCTATTTTAACACTACGTACTAGCTCTTGGTTTGTGGACTTCGTGTTTTGTTTTCTGATTTTGCTACCCTTTGCTTTCATTTGGCAGATGACTGAGCTTTAGCAAAAAGACCTCCCATGACAGAACTGCCATGCGTCGACTTTTCTAGCATTAAGGTTGTCGCCACAGGTTCCTGCCAGGACAAGGTCGGAGGCCGGTGCCGTCTGTCAGCCGATAAACAGAAAAATAAAACAAACAAAAAACAGAGACGCTCGCGGTTATCCGAGCCCGGGAAGCATGCATATCCGAGTCAACCATATTCCTTCGGTGACAAAAAGACACGCCCAACAGGTGTACCGTTGTCGGATGTCGGTCCACTCGGACTGAGCCCCTGCACTTCAGAAGAGAAAGAGCCTCCGTGCTGCGCATGCCGGAACGTTCGCCTCTACATGGCGCCACTCTAGGACCGTTGTGATCCGCGCCGTAAATTTCGAGCCTCGAGGGCGGATCACGCCCGGAGTGCCACCGAGCGATCCATCACCGAACACTCGGCTGCTGATCCGGCCCAGAGGCGAGGAGTATACTTTTTCGCCATTTCTCGTCACCGAGCGAGCAGTCAACGCACGAATTTCCGCCTCGCTTTTCTTCGTGCGTCTCGCTCGGCCGCTCTTGTTTACTTTTTTTGTCCCGAGCGCGTGGCTTTCTGGAATGGTGCTGAGTGATCGACTCGGAGCTGCTGATGGAGCGCTCGGAAGGGTAAAGCGCGCGACCGGCTGGGCGTGGGTGGTTCCCCGGCCATCCCCCGCTGAGTGGCCAGCGCGGTCGCCGGGCCCATTCAGGAAGAGTTGCGCCTCCCCCGCTGAGCCAACTCGTTTCGTGTCGTCTTCGCGGGCGAAAATAAAGTGCGCTTACACCTCCGCAGGCCGCCAGGCTTCGTGCGGCTAAACTTTTTCCAAAAGAAGGGCTCGGGTCAACAGGTTATGCCGAGGAAGACGCGGCGGGTGTTCGAAAAGTTGGAGCGAGAAAGAATGGCACCCCGGCACGTAGCCATTATGTAACATTTTGGGGGAAAATTGTGACGACGACCGGGAATGATGTAGTTGCCACTAAATCATTCGAAAATAGTGACGTGTTAAATCGGGAGTTATGAAGGGGTTGACAGCGCAATCTACGGCAACTACTGGCGTATATTGCACATTTGGTTCGCGGGAACCCGAAGTTCGAGCAGTTGTTAAGTGGAGGAGCTACGCCGCGTTAATGAGCATGACGCTTGCGCGCTTGAGTTCCTTCGTAGCTCGCGGTTCTGGGTCCAATATTACTGCGCTTTCTCATTCGCTGATGGTGCTTCCGTAAGAATCGATTTTTGGCTCCCGTGCGCACCACCAGAAATTGTACTCGCGGGTCTCCCTCGTAGACAGGCGCGGGCCACATTCGACGAAATGCGATATCTTCGTGAGGGCTGTGCACGGCTGTGCTCCTTTCCACTTTCGCGCACCCGAGGTCCTTTGGGTATGGTGTAACCTCGTCGCGTGCCCACGGCCGTGATGGCGGCATGCGACCACCTTAGATTGTTTATATCCTCCTTTGTGTTTAGTTTTCCAACAAAACCAACACCAGCTAGGTCCATCCGAATTAAGTTTATGCGTTTCCAGAAGGCAGCCATATATATACCTAGCTCCTACGTGCGCCTATATATAAGTATGACGGATGTAAATATGGCGCTTGGATATCATGATCGAGACCGGATGACCTGGTGCAGAGGCAACCTTCCGCGTTCAAGCAAACCCATTTGGTGACCATGCTCTAAGGTTACGTGGAGTGCGTGACTCAGCGTTACGCGCTGTCCTTACCTTACCTTCCGCAACCCATTCCGTTATCGCGCGACGTGAGCCACTCAGAGACGCAGGCGGTCCCTACGGGGTCGTCGCCACCGCGCAGTCGAAAGAATCGAGAAGTCCTGGCGAATGTTTTGATGGCTCTCTAGCTGAATGGTAAAGATGAGAGCTGCGGATCTGTTAGCGGGATAGCCGAGAGCTTTTGGTCGTCCCGTCGGAGCGTCGTCAAACTTGTCCTCGGGGCGTTTCAGAGGTCGCGACCTGAAGCCGCCCTCCGCTTCGCGCGGTCCCTTTCCGACGCCCTTGCCGGCTTGTTAATGAAGCCCCCTGGCTGCCAAGATGCACTGTCGGCGCGGGACCAAGTGGCCTCGATTTTGACCGTACCAAATCCTGAGGCTTTTACGCAAAACTGAGCCAAAATTTGTATTGCGATCGTTGTAAAAAAAAAAAAAAAAAAGAAAAAAAGATATATATATTTTTTTAATACTGTTAGCCCCAGAGATCAGTGTCTGCGTTAGTCAGGCTCGTTAATATATAGTAAGGGGTACGCTGGGGCCTTCGGGCGAACGATTCTGGCCCCTGCAAATACTTTATATATACAATTAGCATTTAAAGATTTCCGTATATATATATATATATATATATATATATATATATATATATATATATATATATATATGGAAATCTTTAAATGCTAATCGACCCGACCGATTAGCCGACTTCACTGTGTTGGTTGCCAGTTCTTGGTTCCGTTTAGACACGTGCGGTCTCGAATAAGCTCGCAGAAGGCAGATAAGCTTTGCCTTACCAAGCCCATTTACCCGCTTGCATTGCTCATATAAGAAACCAGGCAAAAATAACAGCGATAATAGCAAAACAAAACACAGACGGTAACCACGGCTATGCAGTCGGAAAAACTCAAAACCTTTTGGCTAGTGACCAATCATGTGGTGCTGACGCGAAACAATTATCTTAGACACTGGCTATTAGAATAAAATTGATAGATATATCATCGTCTTCTCTACATCTTTAACTTTACATAACTAACATGGTCACTTTTTTTTTTTCTTGCGGTCTGTCAAAAGGTTTGTTGTTTTTTAAACGTGACAGCAGCATTAATCGCCTCCGTCCACGTACTGACGACGTCCACGACAAGTTTAAAACAGGTTTCTGAAGGGCGTCACTTGATACCGCGAAACTTCACAAGGCGCCTATCGCTAAAGTATAGTTTAGTTTTGTGCGATCAACCCAGACTTGCGACGTGCGGAGTCCGGTCTATGGCGACACCATTTCCCGACAGAGCTTGCTCACGCGTTGTCATGTTTGATTGGGGCGCGCTTTGCTCCGTTTGTGCCTTCTTTTCACGAGCGTTGATCGTTACTCTAGATTCTAGAATCTAGATTCACTTACGACCAGGCTCGAGGTGAACCAAGTGTTGGTGTCCAGCGGGGGAACCCAAGTCGGTCGGGAATACTTCCAGGTAATATCGTATAACACAAGCGTGGATTCCTCCTGTGAATTGGGGACATCATGTCCATTACAGTCTCGGCATAACAACAAACTCATATAACGTCTTTCGGCAAAGCAAATAAAAAAAAAAAGGAAAAAAAGAAGGTATGGGCATTTGTTTCTGCAGATCGCTGTTGGTAATTCGAGCTACCACAGATCTGACTCTCTGTTGCAGGAAATCTGAGAGGGCAAAAGAAACAAAAAAAAAAAAACAACACAGTCATATTCTATTTCGAGCAATTGACTAAGATGATGCCTGTTCAACGTATGATTCGCTCCGACACAAACAACTAAAAAAGGCGCGTCACACATGACGCAACATCGTTCGAAGGGATCGTCTTGACCAAACATAATTATGTTCAAAGAAGAAATAAAAGAGCACACTTCTCCCAAATGTCGCGTAGGAAGACTGCCAAAACATTGATACATCGTCGTTGTGTTAGGACGTTTTCATTTTGTATCATCCAATCATATCATGCTAATTACGCACGCCGTAAGTAAACACTGCAGGTATTCCGTGAGACCTTGGGATTAATCTGGAAGCTTAAGTTCCATCCATGCGGCACAAGCCGCGAGTGTCCTTGCCAAGCCACGCAGAAAACCGGCCGCTCCCACCGATGATGTCAGCTACGCAACGGCAGACCGCCTGGAATGCCCAGCAATGCATGGCCCACTTAACCCGCGTCCGCCGACTCGCCGCTCGGTTCCCAACATTGCCGATCGGGTGCATCTTAAGGATCATTACCCCGAAACTGAGGCAACGAAAGGGTCGGAATATTGACTCAATCGCTGCAATTAAAACCGCTTGTTTGAGTTTTTTTTTTTTTTTTTTTCTAAGTTACTTGAACGTTGGGTTTCCATAAGGGTTCAACTGCTCCCTTCCGCCTTCCTACTCATCCTAACGTTTGCTGGGACTGCCTCTTGGTGACGTCACAACCCCCAAAACACTGAGGTGTTTATAACGCTAAACTATGCCCTCGAAATGTCTTGCGAAGTTGATCGAGCAAACAGCTCGTAGGCACCACCTTGGATTTCACGAGGAATAAACGATATTTCTACAGAAAGAAATAAAGTGTCGCACTCGAAATTTTACGTCACCAGATGCCATCAATGAAACTTGCCTCCCCCCCGGTCGGGATCGTACTGGAACGTCGTTTCGCTCGAGCCGCTTGTGGCCAGATGGATAGCCTAATTAGCATCGATAAGAAGACACGGGTGCTGACAGGGTCCTCCATCCATTTTCTCCTCTTCGTGGCGCCTGGGCCGGCCGATGCCAGTGTCCAAGAATTCCTCATTCCGCTTGTCCCCCGGACTCGACGGCCGTTTGTATGCGCGGCCACGCGCCTGACCACTTGCCTCCGAATGAGGGTTTGGCCGCGACTACGTAGCGGGGGGTCAACGATGCCGAACCCAGAGCCGCGGCACATTGCCAAAAAAAAAAAAAAAAAAAAAACATTTTGTGCGGACCTGCAAGCATTGAAAAAGGAAGAAAAGGATCAGGCAACACTACCTCGCCTGAAATTAACGCCTATACTATTTTTTTTTTCTTTTGCAAAATAAACATGCGAGAGATTTGCATTTCAGTAGCGTCTTAAACGCTCGATGCTGATAGGAGCCTTGAACCACAATGCTCGGGTCAGCTAGTACGACCTTTGGCAGACACAGCGTGTAGGGGCCACAGCGTAGACCTCGCAAGATTCGACCACGGCCCCTCGATTTGCGCCGTCGCGGGAGAGCGACGGAGCGAATCAAACGGCCGTGGTTAGACTCTCCTTCTCTGTGTCTCAGCAAAGATTCTTGTGACGTCGAACTGCCCCGCCCCGGTGTGTGAGAGCTCTCCAACGCTTAGCGTCTTCTCGTAGTAGAAATCTAGAAACTCGCCTTGTACTACGGTACGGTTGATATCCGGCCTGCATTCGTGTTTATAATGTGCACAACGAAGCTGCGCCGAGCTACATCTGTAACGTTTTTTTTTTGTTTTTTTTTTTCCCTGTGTGTGTCGACATAAACCGCGGGTTGTACTTTACACAAAGCACGAAACATGGTCAGCCTTTATACTTTTTTAACAATGTCTGGTGATCCTTCCAGTTTTCTGGAAAATAAAGCATTGAGTTGATTTGATTTTGGCGTTCAGTGCGTAGACGGGGCGCGCAGGCTGAAAAGGGGTGTCCCCCCTTCAGGGTGGCAGTTGTGACGGTGTGCGACCCCACTTGAGCCGATGAGGAAGAACACGCGTAAGCGCTACAGCAACGCCGACATGGCGACAAAGAAAGGACTTCTTTTTTTTCTCTTTTTTTCTTGTTCGTAACAGTTTACACACATTTGACGAAGGATAAAGCAGACAGCGTGTTTACGTTTCCTCGCATTGATTTAGCCGTGAGTCAACGGGCAACGAAATGCATAATTCTCATTTATATCCAGCGAGAAACGCCTTCCGCGTGTCGGCGGGTTTCCTTCTTACTTCTTTCTTGTCTCGTTCGCCGAACGTGATGTAGCTCGAAGGTCTTCGCCGATCGCGCGCCCAAGGGTCCCCGAGGCGGCGAGTGAAAGGCGTGCGACTTGCGTCATGACCCGAAGCCACACCGTGGCCCGAAACATGAGCTCGCCGCGTGAAGGCTCGGAGAGGCTTCAACGTCTTGACGTGTTCAGCAAAGCGCGGCGCCTCGTTACAGCGCGCGCCTTCTCTAACGGGGTCAAGGCCTGGTGTACACAAGTGGACATGTGATGACATCGAGGAGGTAGCGCAAAGAAGCCAGGTACAAGCTCACGACGGAAGCTTCTCGCCAGCATTGACATGTTCGATAGGCCGTCTGGGATGTGTGACCGTCGCAATAGAAATCCATGCCTTCGAATCGAGCTGCGAAAATATTGCCTGGCAAGCGTTCTGAGAATCGTCAGGTCCCAGTTTCGGACTTGCACCACAATTCCGAAACTTGTGGTGCAAATAACCTGCCTGTGTTTTCGACTAGCAGACTTGCAAGGTACTCATTACAAGTAATCACTTTCATTTCATTTCATTGATTGTACCTTCAAAGCCCGAGGGCATTACAGAGGGGTGAGAGCAACAGGAAAGGGTTAAACCAACAACGAAATACAAATTTGGCACACTTAATAATGAAAAGGTTATATCAACAGAAAACATATTAGGCACTCTCGTCAATAAGGTGACTGGTGATGGCACATTTGAAAAGCTCAGCGTCCCTGATTGCAGTTATCGACCCGGGAAGGTGGTTCCATTTCTGGGATGCACGTGGAACGAAAGATGATTAAAACGTTGTCGCGATATAACTTGGCTTGCCCACTTTATGCTGATGATCAAGACGAGAAGAAACATAAAATGGTCGAGAGATTAGTGTAGCGGTAGTATAGGATTATGGTAATAAATTTTATGAAACAAGGAAAGGCGAGACGTTCTTTGACGCAGGGATAAAGGTGGCAATGAGGGAGTATTTTTCATGGAGGTGACGCTGGCGGTACCGTGGTAGTTACTTGGGATAAAACGAATAGACCTGTTCTGAATTGCTTCTAATGTAGATGTAAGAGTTGCTTGTCCGGGATCCCAGACAGAAGCTGCAAATTCTAACTTGGGGCGAATTAAAGTTTTATAAAGAATTATCTTAAGTGACACGGGGGTTAATCAAAAATTACGTTTGATGTTGCCTAACATGCGGTTTGAGCACTAGAAGAAATATGCTGAATATGAGTTGTGCATGTCAGGTTAAAAGTTATATATACGCCTAAATATTTATATGATGATACTGGCTCTAATTGGGCATTACTTGGGAGGTATTCAAGATAGTCATGCGATTGGCGAGACGCCCGCATTGTCTCGCATATGTGAGCGTTAAGATTCATAGACCGTGCATTGCACCATTGGTAGACAGCGTTAACGTCTGATTGGAGTTTGCAAGCATCATTATGGTCTACAATTTCACGATAAATCACGCAGTCGTCGGCGAACATGACAGATAGACGAGGAGACATTAGTGGGAAGGTCGTTAATATATATTAAAAATAGTAGGGGCCCTAAGACTGACGATCCTTTTGGAACACCGGAAGCAACAGTGACAAAGGAGGAGTTACTATGATTGACAACAACAAATTGTGACCAATGAATTAGGAAATATTCGATCCAGTAACGATTACTTGTAATCGATTACTTTTTTTAGTAATTTTGTGATCACTCGAATACCTTTATTATAAAGTAATCACAACAGTAATTTGGTTGCTTTTGGAAGTACTACAAGTACTTGGAACCTTCACTACTTTCCCCACACCTTTCTAATGACGCCCTTTATTTTTACAAGGAATCCTCGAACATAATCTCTGATGTAAGTATGGTTTACCAAAATTGGTGGATTGAGAATATGAGTAGTTTGTTATTCGTTGATTCTAATCCAATAATAGGCAGTACGAAAGACCCGTTTTCAAACTGGCAGAAAAATCTTTTGTTTTGAAAATCTGAAGTACATAATCGGAAAAGTAACCGTTAGTTTTTTTTTGTTTTTTTTTTGTTTTTTCTCAAATAACGGCCAGTTACTCTTATTCTCAAGTGATCGAGTAATATAATTGACTCCATTTTAACCAAGAATAATTGTAATTGTAATCGATTCCTTTTTTTTTTGTTAGTAACTAATACTGGTTTTTGGTGCCTAAGGTTTTATTAATCCAGCTGTTGGATCCTTCAGTGGCCTGTCTATTTGAGAGTTGCATTATAGGAGTCTGAGACAGCTGCTAGATTTTTTTTTCTGTTTCATTAAATGCATTTTTTGCCGCTTATCCATTTTCCCACGTGGTCTCCGCAATACAGCAACAACGCTGGAACCTCCTCGGTGTTACAGATTTCGCAGCAAAGCTGCCGTAATCGTATTTCTTTTCGCGCTTTGCGCTGGCAAAGCGAGTTGACCCCGTAAACAAACCGTTGTTAGGGGCGTCGTTATGGGACAATACATGGGACTGGATTTCGCTTCGAAGGAACGATCGGTCAAAAATCTGACGTGGAATTGAAACGATATATATATATATACGTATATATAAAGGGTGTTTCACGAAAGGTGGACAAATTCGATATTTCGAAATCCACGCGTCGCAGTAAAAAAAAGGCTTGCGTCGTTTTGGTCCTTGGCCAGGGGTCTGTTTAGGAAAATTATTAAAGTCCCGGATAATTAGTTTGTGAATTATTTTTTGCGTAATTACTTTTTTAAATATTGTGTTAAGAGAATGCACTCTAAAAAAAGCCCATAAGTCTACTATCCCGCACAACACTCGGAGAGCCAATCACCGCAACTTACGGAGGCAGTTGAGCGAATGACGACGCCAAAACATATGTTTAGACCAAAAAACGCAGTCTGAGTTGTGACATTAAGCGATGCAAGCGTTACGTTTTGCATTGCTTAATGTCACAACTCAAACTGCGCTTTTGGGTCTAAACATATGTTTCGGCATCGTCATTCGCTGAGCTGCCTCCGTAAGTTGCGGTGATTGGCTCTCCGAGTGTTGTGCGGGAAAGAAGACGCACGGGCTTTTTTTCAGAGTGTAGTGGGACCTTTAGTGGAACGCAAGTATACACTCACGCAAAGCCATTGACCAAGAAACCTCTTTGTTGCGTTGTAATTTCGAGAAGCATAGCGAGCGTTTTCTTTCACTCTTGTTCGAGGCGGGGCTTAGGCCGCACGTCCGGGAGCTTCCTGGCTCGTGACGACGACCATTCCCCGAAGAGAAGAACCCAGGGGTCCAGTGGAGGTGGGAGAATTGGTAACGTAACGAACGGTTTAATTACATGGTAGCGATACAGTCGTCAAATCCGAGAGAACAAATGGAGCTCTCACGCCCCGCCTTATATAGGGGTCCGTTTTCTCCCTCTCTCTCCGCCAGGGCAGCAGGTGCGACAGCCACGTGCTTTGCAGCTGGGTCCGTCGCGACGTAGTCAGAAATGAGTCATAGCCAAGGTTCTCCGCAGTTAGGCCAGGCCTCTCTCCCCTTCCGGAGCGCACGAACCCACACGCACACACACACACGTCCCGTTGACGTCACGGACGCGTTGAGACACGTTTTGGGCAGCCTTCGACAGGTGGGCGTCAGTCCTGAACACGTCGGGACTCGTTTTGGGACTCGTTTCCGCAGCGTTGAAACTCGGAAGAAGGTTGCCGAAGGTTCCATTCTTAACAGCCCCTCCGGGGCCAGGGAAACCTCGAATGGCCGGTGGTACAATCGCTGGCCTGAAGAGGTGGGCTTGGAGTAGGCCTTGAGAAGACGCTGCAAGCACCAAACAAACTCCCAAACCTCTCACAACGGAGGCATTAGCGGAAACGTCCCCCACAACACCACGCCACACCGCAGTCAAACGCTCGGAATTCGCCAAAGACCCGCCAGACTG
Source organism: Ixodes persulcatus (assembly GCA_013358835.2). Taxonomy (NCBI): domain Eukaryota; kingdom Metazoa; phylum Arthropoda; class Arachnida; order Ixodida; family Ixodidae; genus Ixodes; species Ixodes persulcatus. The sequence continues at coordinate 367,923 of JABSTQ010010904.1, forward strand.
GATTACGGATTACCAAAATTTGGTACAATTCCGGGTATCGAGACCCCCTGTCGCCAAAAAAACTCACTTTTCCAACGAGGTCACTAAGAACAAAATACAAAAGACAAAAACTCTTCGCAATTTGTGAGGTCAATTTGGGGTTTCAACGAAGTGCCCCCACTTAGATCCTCATTCCCGTGGATGACGAAAACCTCTGAGATCAACCCTACTGTTTTGGTGATATCAGAAAAATCTGCTCAACCCATCGGCATTGCCGTTAAATTTGCCTTTCCTTTTTCTTACGCTGAAGTCATAGTGATCGATTTTCACGTGATTTCTAGACGTGAAAATGCGGTCCTTATAGCGCCGATAAAACAATCCGCCTCTTTCATTCCCCGTCACATTGGTCCTAGCAATCTCCTGAGCTGTACAGCGAAACCCTGACACACTAGGGTCGCTCTTCTGCTCGACTGTCAAAGACACTCTGTCTACTCGTAGCAGAGGACCAAAGTTACGCGACGCCGGAGCTACGAGAGATCTTTCTCTGATCCCGTCTTCCTCCGCCTTTTTCGCCGGCGCGTTGGGACGGCGTACGCTTTCTAGTGCTACGAGGTCAGGCTGTTCTACAACCTGGTCCCTCTCATCCCGGTTTTCTGCCTCCAACTCTGGGAGTGCTTGCTCCCCGTCAGCTGCCTCTGGCTCTGGATCACTCGTCAACACAGGGGCGACCTGACGCGATTTGGACCTCGTACATGACTGAACTAGCCCTTCTCCCAGTTGTTGACCCCTTTCGCGCAGCAGGAAATCTGACCGGTTAGAAAACAAATAAGGATACTCCAACGGGACTGTCTGCGAGACAGCCGCCTCTGTCACTAGCTCTCCGAACGGGCCAGTTACCCTCACTGTCGCCATAGGCAGACAGACACTGTGCTTTTCGAGCAGCTGCTTGATCCAAACTACCTTTCCAGTAAAATCGGAGGGCGTTACATACGACGGATGGACAACGTCCATCGTCGCTGCACTGTCACGAAGCACCCTGCACGGCTTTCCGTTTACCTGGAGCTCGTGAAGATAGGGACGAAGGAGCTTCAGGTCCTCGTCACTACCGTTCACGTACGAGAACACCACCCGCGGTTTCTTACATCTGGCCGCTGTGTGTCCCGGCTCCTGACAGTTGTAGCACAGGAACGGCTTCCTTGCCTCGAACTGCCCTGTTGGGCTTTTCCGCGCCTCGTCTCCGTTCGAGTGTTCTGCGCTCTTTTCTGGGACCTTTTGTCCTGCTTCGGGCTTCTCGGGCCCGTTTTCTCGCGAGCCGTTCCCCTGTCGGAAGGTCTTGCGCTGATCGCTCCGGCCGGGTTCGCTTTCCTCTCCGCTCAGCTTTCTACGCGTTGCGTACTCTTCGGCTAGCTCAGCGGCCCTTTCGACAGAGTCGACTCCCACCCTATCCTGCACCCAGAGCTTGACTGACTGCGGAATGCTACGAAAGAACTGTTCGAGGCACACACACTCGACTACTTTGTCTCGGCTTTCGTACACTTCCTCGCTCTTCAACCATTCTATCAGGTTGGTTTTAAGCCCGTACGCGAATTCCGAGTAGCCCTCGCTGCTCTTTTTGGATGCGTTTCTAAACCTTTGACGGAACGCCTCGGCAGAAAGGCGGTACCGCTTCAAAAGGCTGGACTTCACCTTGTCGTAGTCGTCCGCGTCTCCAGCACTAAGGCGCGCGACAACCTCTGCAGCCTCACAGGGCAACAGAGTCAAAAGCCGTTGCGGCCACGTTTCTGGGGCGAAGCTCAACTTCTCACATGTCCTCTCAAAGTTAACTAAGAATAGGCCCACGTCTTCCCCAACTTTAAACGGCTGCATGAGCTTCTTCATTTGATACGACTCGGTCTCACTTGCTCGTACCGGAGCCCCAACTCTACTGTTCTGCGAGTTTAATCGCTGTTGTTCAATTTCGAGCTCTAGCCTTTTCAGCGCTCGCTCCTGGTCTCGTTCCTCTTTCGCTGCAGTCTGTGCTCGTTCCTCTCTAGCTGCAGCTTGCTCTCGTTCCTCTTTCGCTGCAGCCTCGCTCTTATCGTTCTGAAGCAGTTCCCACGCAATTTTAATTTCCTCTGCTTCCGCGCTCTCTGAAATCGCTTTACTGATCTCAGATTTCTTCATCTTTTGCTCCACCTCCACACCCAATTCTTCACATAAACAGAGTAAATCTGTTCTCAGTAACCTCATCAGATCCATGATCGCTGCTTTTTAGCTTTGGCTTTGTTCTAAAACTTGTCGCGAGGTTGTACACAAACCTAGCGCACGAGTCAAACACTAAGGATTCCCAGCAGTTCAAAATTAATTACCCATAATCTGAAGCCTGGCGAATCTCAAAGCAAAGTCCAAACGCTCACCCGCAGATGTAGCACGATGTCGCATGGTCCGATCCCAACCGCTGCCAACCAGTTGTTCGAGGCGGGGCTTAGGCCGCACGTCCGGGAGCTTCCTGGCTCGTGACGACGACCATTCCCCGAAGAGAAGAACCCAGAGGTCCAGTGGAGGTGGGAGAATTGGTAACGTAACGAACGGTTTAATTACATGGTAGCGATACAGTCGTCAAATCCGAGAGAACAAATGGAGCTCTCACGCCCCGCCTTATATAGGGGTCCGTTTTCTCCCTCTCTCTCCGCCAGGGCAGCAGGTGCGACAGCCACGTGCTTTGCAGCTGGGTCCGTCGCGACGTAGTCAGAAATGAGTCATAGCCAAGGTTCTCCGCAGTTAGGCCAGGCCTCTCTCTCCTTCCGGAGCGCACGAACCCACACGCACACACACACACGTCCCGTTGACGTCACGGACGCGTTGAGACACGTTTTGGGCAGCCTTCGACAGGTGGGCGTCAGTCCTGAACACGTCGGGACTCGTTTTGGGACTCGTTTCCGCAGCGTTGAAACTCGGAAGAAGGTTGCCGAAGGTTCCATTCTTAACACTCTCCTCTGCGCAAAACTTGATGATGTAGCTTGGCGGTCGCAGCGTCGGCATAGTCCCCCAGTGATGATATTTAAATGCGGCTCATAAATAGAACCCGTGCATTGCGTGAGCACTCGATTTGGGCTTAATCAAGCTCGACAAGCATTCGGGTAGTGGCTCGTGTCCAGTCGCGGCAATGACGACAATAGTCGAACCCAAACAATGTCTGGAACTCAGCGCGTGTCCTGTGCTTTGCCAACCTCGGCGCATGGCTATGATCAAGACTGGCTTCATATAATCGGCTCCAGATCACGTGGCCGCTTGTTCTGGTTGCGAGATGAGGGGGTGAACGCTGCTCGTTTTTATTTAGTTTTTTTACTTCTGGGACCTGTATTGCCTGGGAAGAAATACTAACTCGTGTTTTATTGGTCATAAACGTCAGGGATTCGTTCTAGACGGTATTCGCGCAATGTACAAAAAAAAAAAACTGTTGCACCGCCCCTTTGAGGGATGTAGTCAGTAGTAGCGTTCTTCACTTTTATCTCACGGACAATTAAAAGACCAGTCTCGAACACCTTATTATCGCCCTAGAGCCAATCAGGTTAAGCCACGCCTTTCTTAAGTCGTCGATGAGTATTGTGCTCTCTTCCTTACCTCGGTGTATCGATGATTGGTCAGTACGGTTCCATTGGGACTGCTACATTTGGGGCGACAAATGGCTATAGAATCGTACGAAGTGTGTCGACCGTCCTGACGACTGTCGAAGGTGACGGGGATTTTCTTCTTTGCGCAGCCCCCTCCAGGACGTCGCAAAAGACAACGTCGCGGATTTCCTGCCCAAAAAGAGCTTACGGAGAAGCGTGGCCAACGAGAGTCCAAGGTACGTTCTTCCATGCTCCGCTAGCCGACGTCGTTACGACACAACGACCAATCGCTTCGCTCGCTAACCGTAATCCTCTGCCTTTCTGGAAAAGCAAAAGAAAAGGGAGAAGAAAAAAAAAAAGGAACCTGCTTGTTTAATTCCCAATGCGAGGAATGAGCTGGCAAACGAGAGAATCGGCGCGAAACAAGCACAAAATCGACTTGTACCCAGCGTCAATCATTCTCGGCCAGTCATTAGTGGTGACTGATTATCTCAGTCCCCGAGTTTCCGAGCGGCGGCTAGCCATCGGTTGCCGTCTAATCGGAGATTGTGTAAGTGACGGAAATTACCCCCGACCGATCGAGCATTGGAGTGGGCCCGCGTCGGGCGAAACTGGAGACGGTTTTGCGATCGCGGATCAGCTAATCAGAGGGTGCGTACGCGCCAATAACGGGAAGCGATGGTGCAGAGGGACACGGGCCGCGTGGAGACCTCGTGCGGCTCCCAACTGTTAAAATACTTAATTGGATAAGTCATCTCGATCGCCGCCAGACTTCCTCGAGTACGGCAAGAAGATGCTTTTGTCGTGCCACGCGGCCAATTGTTTCGAGATAGCCCTCCAATCCTTTTTGGCACGCTGCGTTCGGAGAGCACAGACTGGCGATCTTCCCTCGGGGAGGCCGATCTGGAGAACGCTCTCTTCTCAGGCTCCGCCAGTCGGTGCCATTAAAGCATTGACGTAAATCAAAGTCGTATATATCAGGCCGCACTCCGTGAGAATTCAATGAGTGCGTCCTCCTGCTGGGATACCCGCTTAGACGAGGCGAAATGTGCGCTCATAAATATGAATACGAGGTTCGCTTTCTCGTTGCACAGACGGTCCGCCGTTTAATGGCGCCCAATTTTGGAAACGAGCACCGCGTTCTTTCTGTTTTTATTGGAATAGGTTCTCAATTGATATTAGACAATAACTTCATTGGCACACAGACGAACGCACACAGGTACCTGATTTTGTAAGTCCCCGAGCCAGTGAACAGTAGACAAAAAAAAAAAATTTGGTTGCTTTTTGGGATGTGCTACTTGCCCGTGAAGACAATTAAATACTCATTGAAAGCTAACTTCCGGTAAAGAACTTCTCGTACGTAAACATATGTTGCTCAGCTGTTCGACAGGAAACGACCGGCCAAACCCCGAATATATACGGTAATTCTTCCAAACATGCCGCGAATTGAGAGTTTTAGAATATGACGCCCCCACCCCTTTGGGTCCCCCGAGCAGCTTAGGGTACCCAAAGTGTCGGGACACCGTATTCCAGAACTCTGTAATATTACAAAATTCAGTTACGCGGTATGTAGTTGTAAAACGAGCAGCTGGCGCAATATTATGCGAATTGCGTGAATATTATAAGCATAAAAACTGGACTCACCGACTGCCTAAGGAACGCAGACTTGAGCTGCGCTGGGTGTTTGTTTTTCGGAGCGCCGAAGGGGCGATGCCCCGCCCATCAAATTTAGCGGCCGTGTGTCGGTACTTCGTGACGCTCTTTCATAATGTTACGCTTATCTCATAAAAACCGGCCCAATCAATAAAAAAAAAAGTTGTGTCTGAACACGTATTACTTATCTCAATGACGAAATTCGAGCAGTGAGATATCTTGAGTGATGACGCTAGCGGGATCTTGCTTCTCTGCTGCGATTCACTCAGCAGTTCCTCAATTCCCAAGGTGGCGACTTTAGGGACTGTCGGGCTGCGAGGTTTACGCGTTGGGTCGCGGATTTCCCGACCTCGCGCAAAGCTGCCACCGCGCAGCCAGCCAAAGTGGCGCGAATTGACGTCGGAATGACCACGATCGTTCGAGCCACGATGTATATCGTCCGCGGCTGCTCGTATATCCAGCCGTGCCGCGCAGAAGAGGGTCTCTCCCGTCCACCGCCGGCAGGGCTCGCCGACGTCGGTGAGTACGGGCGGCCGGACAACCTCTGCCCAAGAGCAGCCATGGGAGGAAGCGGGTTCCCGATAGCGTATCGCTCGGATCGCGTGGCACTGGGCAGGACGGCCCATACATCTCGGCCGGAGCGGCGCTCCTGACGGGGCACCCCAGGCTGGCGGCGCGCTCCTTGTTAGCAAAGCTGGGTCGAGCCAGACCTCCGTCCCTCGGGCACGGCTAATTGAAGGTTTGCCCGCAACCACGCTGCGCCGTCGCCGAGCAGCGCCAAAGCGCCCCTGCGCAACGCCCGCCCTTTACTCGGGAAAAAAAAAGAAGAACGAAGTGTGCGCGTATATGACTTTACAACAGAGTACCCGGTGGGCCAATCACTACGATCTACGGAACTCATCCAGCGAATGACGAGGGCCGAAAGAATGTTTGCCCGGACACCCAGTTATCCGTTGAACGCGCTATCATTAACAAGGAAGCACGAGGATTCCACTGCGCAGCTAAGAAGTGGTTCGAGATAGTCTTTCGATTTGTAAAATATCGTGGCGGAAAAGTTGGCCGTCGTATTATAAAAAAAAGAAGAAGAAAAAAAAAAAACGGAATTACGCATATGTCCTTTTTTTTTTAAATAAATGCGCAGTCACATTTGTGAGTCCGAACGAAAAGAGGCTATATACTTTTCCTACGCGGGCGCGGCCATCTTGAATCGCGAAACTTCCGGTGTGCGGGAACAGATCGTTTTGCTATCGCCACACCAGAGAATTAAGCTCACGTTTTAATCGCGACTGTCTATCATTCTTGTTTTGCCTATTCTTTTACTCGTTCCAGGTTTATGCCTTGCTTTTCTTTGCATATCAACTCGGATTTGTGCACTACGTGGCTGGAGACGAGGGTAAACGTAAAAGGTCTATACTGCATAGTCACCGACAACCTCAGAAACGCGGGGGCGTGGTTTATTAGGTCCACACTCAATTCCAGCCTCGTGATTGGTTCATATCAGTTAATTCCGCAGTCTGATTTGTTGCGAAACAATCATAAGCTGCTTCGCCACGGTTTCTTAAACCTGTCAGTGTTTATAGGAGGCAATTGGTGTCTGCGTTTCGTCAGTTACAACACCTATATATAGCGTTCGTCCAGTATCCTGTGCTACTTTTGGTGTTGGAACTCGGATTAAAACCCCTGTTATACCCGAGTCAGAGGGGCACATTAAGGCCTTCACAACGAACTCCTTTATTGAATCGGTGAATTAGCTCGCGATCTTGCTCTTATCGGCGTGCGCTCGTTCGTCGACCCTTTAAAGGGGACACTGCCCCCCCCCCCCCTTTTTCCTTCCTTCATTTGTTTTTCTTTCCAGGCGATTTTATATGGCGTCAGAAGACTACCCAATCAATATTTTGCTACAGCGTCACGTATATTGTTAATAAAGTGAGAAAAAAAAGAAACGAAACTGTTCAAAACCGTAACCGAAACTTGTGGGGCGGAAGAAGAAATGTAGAGGAGGAGAAAGTAACCGGAAGTCACGTAATACACCCGACCGCGTGTTTTTTTTTTGTTTTTTTTTGGTGGGGGGGGGGGGGGGGGGGGCTGTGCGATGCAGACGAGAAACGCGCACGCGGGACGAAAAACGCAAAAGTCGAGCACGAAGTGCTTGGCGTTTGGGCGTTTTTCAACCTCTTACCAATTTGTGTTCGTAAGGCGAGCGATGTTTTCAGCAAGGACAAGGGGCGACGACTCGGCGACGTCTCCGTGCTAATCAGCTTGGTGATCGGGCATGTCTTACGAAATAAATCCCGATTGTTCTGATCGGTAGAAGGTTTCTCTTTCGAAACTACATATTCGTCGGCTCCGCTAAAAAATAGTTCTGAAGTGGAGGTCCCAGGCCCGTAGTCCGCCGCCATCGCTTATCCGCTTCGTTCAGCCGTCCAGCACGCGACTCCTGCGATACGACGCCATGTTGAGAATTACGCAGAAAATGCAAGAGTGCTTCCGGCTCTCTGGACAACTTTCTTTCTTCTTTTTCAGTCAAGGTATTTGCAGCTTTTTAGAAGCTATAGCTTTTAAAAAAAGCTCGTGCGTCTACTTTCCCGCACAACACTCGGAGAGCCAATCGCCGCAATTTACGGAGGCAAATCTGCGAATGACGATGCCGAAACATATGTTTAGACCAAAAAACGCAGTCTGAGTTGTGACATTAAGCAATGCAAGCGTGACGTTTTTCGTTGCTGAATGTCACAACTTAGACTGCGTTTTTTTGTCTAAACATATGTTTCGGCATCGTCATTCGCTGAGCTGCCTCCGTAAATTGCGGTGATTGGCTCTCCAAGTGTTGTGCGGAAAAGTAGACGCACGAGCTTTTTTTAGAGTGTACAAAAAAGGGTATCATATTTTTTTTTCTATTTTTAATATTGAGTGTGTGCGGTCGATGACCTACGACGTTGATTAAATTTTGTGGTTGTGTCTAAACCATACTCTATCCATAGAGAACGGCACGTGACCACGGAGAAGAGAGTGAGCGCGACTCAAACCGGCCAGTTCTCGATCGACGGTTTTCGGGCGGAATGAAAACGAATTTCAAGCCGCAAATTGTGTTCTAGGTAGTTGGCTCTGATATGTCATGTACAAATAAAAACCTTGGCGAGCATAAATACCCTCTCAGTGTCCCTTTAAAGGAGTTCGTCCTGAAGGCCTTTAACGTGCCCGTCTGACTGGGGTATAAGACTTCCGGGGTCTCTATTTGTAGTCATTCCCAGAGTGCTGTCATTCGTCCCTCGGGTCATCCCGGCGATGACGGGTCACTTAAAACACGCTACACTTAAAAGGGGGGAGGGGTGAAGGGGCGGGGGGGAGGGAGAATTTGGGAGGGGGGGGGGGGGGGGTTGTGAGTTAACTTTCTCGAAATTTGCGGGAAAGTTTTCCGCAAACACGAGCATGACGTTTCACTCGCTCATTGTCCCTGCGTATTTTGGGCTTCGGCATTTTCTGCGACCTTTTTTTTGATCGCCATGATTGGCTGTTCCTGTGTTCTGCAGGAAAGTGGACTCACGGCCGTATTTTAGAGTGTAATCGCCCGTCGCTCAAGAATCACCGCCCAAACCCATCGTGCCCTGATCGGGCGCTAAAAATGGCACGGACGGCGCCCGCGGAAGCCGGCCGTGGACGTGCGAACCGAGGGGTGCCGCGCAGCTCCCCGGAGATCGGCCGAGATGTTGCTCGCGGGTGCCGAAAGTCGAGCAAGAGAGCGCTTCGGCGTCGGCGCATTTATCGATCGGGTGCTACATATAATAATATCGCATCACTCGTGTAATGAGGCCGCCGTGGTTTTGCTTTTAGACGGCGAAATTAATGATGCCGCTATGGCGAAGCGTGCCCGTTTAAACCAATCTTTGTCTTTCGCGGATAGCAGGAAGAAATAAATGGATGGAGATCAACGGTGACGAGCCATGGTGCTTGTTCTAACTTATTCACAACGCGCGGCCGCCGCCAATCGCTTCAGTGTATGCGTTCAATGGATCTCTCCATCCATTGAACCAAATCAAAGGCAAAATAGGGCAGAATTATTATTCCGCCACAGAGAAAAGAGACCGTCGTTTTTGTTTTATGTGGAACGTTAAAGTAATTTACCTGCACCCTCACCGCTCTGCTAACCTGACTGCACCTGGCAGCTTTCTTTCTTTCTTTTTTTTTTTTTTGACATTTGAAGGTGTGTTTAGTGAATGGATCTAGAAGCAACCGATAAATCGTCAGTGCACGAGAACAGAGATATTACATACTTCCAAGCGTGGAGCCACTACTATATGACACCGCTCGCTAACATCCTCCTCGAACTCAACAAAAACTTGGGGGATGCTTAAGCTTCGCCTTTAAGAGTGGAACGCCTTAGCGCTATCGGGTCCCGTTCGCAAAGCCTTCTCATATAAACGCGTGCTCGTTGCCAAGCCGTGCAAGCGTGTGTGCGTGGTCTAGCCGGTAGCGTCACGTGTCACCTGACGTCAAAGGTGACTTGACGTCATGACCCCATCAACCCGCTAAATTCGGAGGGAATATTTTCCCGCCAAATTTAGCGGGTAAATCTCATAATGCAACGCGCGCAGTCATGCACGTGTGACGTCACACGTGGCCGCGCGCGTTGCACTATGGGAGTTTTTGGTCCCACCGACGCCGACGCCGGATTTTCTGCGACACGAGCTCCTAAACGCTATCGCGTTAAAATTTCTTTGGGTTACAACAATGTCAAGGAAATCGCAATCCAGTAATGTCTCCAATAAAAGGGAGTGCGTTCCACGTCAACCGCAGTCGTAGTTACGAGAAAGCGGCTTCATCAACCGTCATAATTATAGGCGAGCCTCACGGAGATCGGCTGCTTTGATTTCAGCGAGATGACGCGTCCCTCTGTTTGGCTACGAAGCAGGGTCTGTTTTGTAGAGCCGCCTTATGAGCTGCGCCTGGCTACACACACGTTACCTGAGGAATAAAGCCACAATCGCACTGCCTGTACATCAAACAAACGTTCGCTGCCGACACGATGATCTGGGGACAGGCCTGAAGCATGTTCGATGCGCTCCATATAATGTCTGCAGGCACGTTTTGTACGACAGTAATGTTTCCGTCACACGAGGAAGACCTCAGGAAGTGTCTGCAAACTGTCCCTTTTTGTATGAAATATGAGCAGTGTGATCTCAGCTTGGCCCCCACACACAGAAAACAACTTTATAGCGAACTTCCACTCTATGGGCAGCCGTTTAGGTCTCCTATGTTTGCCCAGGACAAAAAACATGCCTTCCTTCCTTACTTTCGGATCACGGGTTCCGAATTTCGAGAAAAACTTGCACACTGGCGGCAATTTTCCCCGGGCACTGAACGAAAGCTTCGACTGGCCAACACATTGTGTGTTCGACGTCCCCGCGCAGAGGGTCTGATGGATGTCCGGCTGAAACGTCGCTTCCTCCGTCCGCCGCCCGCCAAGACCAGAGTCTCGTGATCAGCGGGTGCGTCAACACGTCGAGGCGCATAGATGCTGTGGGGGAGAAAGCGAACGCGGTTTTCACGGTGCCCCGAAGCGAAGGTGGCGTAATTTGGACGCCGCTCGACGACGGCGGAGATTCGAGGAGCGCACATAGCCCACGGCCACGAGGCGTGGGCGTCGCAGCGCTGCGGCCGGCGAGGCCGTACGGGAGGGAGCCTCCTGGGAGCTTCGGCCGTCGCGGGTGTGGGCGGACAAGAGCGCTCACAGGTGCGGCTCCGACGAGTGCGCGCCAGCTGCACGCAGGCTGCTGCCACCGCTCGGACCCCGTCCCTTGGAACCGGCTCGCAGGACGCCTTCGAGGCTGCCGTAAAGAAGCAAAAAGAACGTTAAAAGGAGCGCGCGCGTGCGTGCGCTGGGAATCAATGAGCAGCGCGGGTAGTGTCCATCCTTTCTCGCTTCTTTCGAATATTAACGAGACCGCGACGCGGAGGCTGCAGCGTACGAATTTCCTGAGGCCAGGTCAGAAGGAAGCGGCCGGCGAGGACGCGAGGTGACACCTCATGCCGCTCCTCCGAAGGACCATCTGGACTACAGCCTGAGACAGCTCGATGCTCGATCGTGGCCGGAATGGCCCTCTTGGATGGCCCACTGTCCCGATCGTATCTGGTCAGAGGCCGAGGCTCCAATTTGAATCTCGCCGATGTGGCGATGCTCCTCCGTGGGCGACAGAATAGTCGACGAATCCAGATTGGGAGACGGCCTTCCGGGCCAACCGAGTTTCGGGTCGGCAGAAAGGCGCGCCTGCTTCGGGCCCCGTTCTCTGCGGACGCCACCGGTCAGTCGCGATCCAGAGTGGGGGTTGCCCGCGTGTCTCATTCCCCGCAGTGCACACGGAGAAGTAATCACTGCGATCTACGGAGGGAGTCCAGCGAACGACGACGTTCCCGGGAACCGTCTTGACTAAGAAATGCCATCCATTCGGTACGGCGTTCAACGTTCTCAGTATCCCAGCATGGATCGCACTTTCCGGCAGAAGCTTTATTTTCTTAAATGCGCATCTCTTTCGGCAATTCCCATGGAAAAAATGTTTGATCTGTAACACGAAGCGAATGCCCGTGCGCCGGAGAGTGCAAAGCTCCGATGGGGAATCGAACCCAGGTCCACAATATTGTAAGCCTGCACTTGTGTCCGCAATTGTGTAGTGATCATTCAACACAGGGCACATTTTCGAAAGGGGTCATAGTACACAATACTTATGGCAAATATTCGAAATAGATCGCGAAAACTAACTGGGATATGTGTAGAGGAAGAGGTCATCTTGGGCCTGAGCTTTGTTAGTGATAAGTCTGGACTGATGGTGTTTAGCGTCGAAAAAAGGGAAACCCCGAAAACGGAGATACTGTAATAAAATTGATAGACCAGGTAAAAAAGGCAAATATCTGTAGGTATGGCTCAATGAGTGAAAAAAGTATTTATAGGAACATGAAAGATGTGTAATTAGGAAAGGGAAATAAATGCAGCTATTATGGAACTCAAAGCACGGTGGAATTGTAATAGATATGAAGTGGTCAGGTGGACAGGAGTGATGTTGAGCTGAGAGGTTCAATTAGGATTAGAAATTCGACAAAGGGGCGTGGGTACATTGGCGCTGGGAACGTATGGGGCGGGGGGGGGGGGGGGGGGGTACAGGGGGAAATCGGCTGGTCGTCCTTTGAGAGCACAGGGGTAATTAGTAAATCGCACTTTCATCAAAGGTTAATTGGAATGGAGGATACGTGGTGGGCACAAAACATAGACGATTCGAACCCGAAAGTTGACATGAAAAGACCTCTACACTAGTGATGGGGCTGAGCAGACTAGTTCAGTGGAAAAGAGGGTAACAAAAGCAGAAAGAAAAAAAAATGTAGGGGGAAAGAATACAAAAGAAATCAGCTTTAGAAATGTACAGGTCACAAAAACAGGACAGAAGAAAGGCACAGGTGTTTGAGGATTCACGGGGAACCTCCTTACCGTTTGAGGCGAGACCGTGGGTGACAAAGTCATATATGGCTGCATTTCAAGAGATAGACACAAATGTGCATTATGCCATGGCAATAGCGAGACGCTAGAAAAATGTGGTTTTTAGGTGCACGGGGCTTCACCCTGACGTCACTAAACTGAGGGTAACAGATTTGGCGAGAGCGCTGGGTTTGGCTGACGAGAATGAATGTACGTAGGAACAAAGGATTATAATTAGAAGAAATGTGGGTTAGAAGATTTGTGGAGAAGGTCTAGAGAAGCGTGATAACACACAAAATTGATAGGGCAGATAATTTAACGAGACACGCAATGTTTAGATATTTAAAGGTGAGGGGTGTAAATGTTTCTAGGCTAGATGGCGAAGGCTGCCACTGGATACAAAGGGTACAGTCCGTACCATCCATCCATTCATTCATGCGATGATAGAAGACATGCGCTTGCTGGGAGTGGTCGTCTTCAGAATGCCTCGCAAGAAAAAGGTCGTCTTCACAACGCCTCGCAACAGGACAGCGTTCGACTAGAGACGGAGAAGCAAGGTGGGCTCGTTTTGCTACCACCAAAGGCTAAGTGAGGGAATGGTCTCAATTAAATCAGCGGGATATAATTAATTAAAGAAACGTCTTTTTTTTTTTTTACGCAGTTTGCAGCGAAGCACCGCAAAAACAGTTCCGTTTTTCTGAGTATCGTAATTTTCTAAGATTTTTGCTCGGATCACTATGCTTGCCTCTCCTCGCATTCTGCGAAAAAGTAGCTGCGCGTGAAAATGTCGTTTTTAGAGTTTACCGACGTGATCGAGCATCGAACAAAATATCCCAGCATGTATCGACGAAGTTGGCTTTCAGAAATGTGCGCCCACAACAGACAGAGCAAGAGTCGGTTATGACGCGACCTTCGCGTTGTTGTACTTATGGCTTACGTTCATCTAGGATTAAAACGAATGCGGTCGCCGTCGGCGAAAGATTGTTTTTTTTTTTTTTTTTTTTTTGTTACCCGCACCGAAAGAAGGCTGGAATTGGCGGTGAGTTCGACGGAAGCTGCACTCCTTTCGCGCGGTGCGCGACAGAAATGCATGCAAAAATTAATACCGCATGCAGCTCGCATCTTAAATTGGCTGTAGTCCACTGACGAATGCTCGCGTTTCTGGGGAAGATATAAGCAAATTCAAAAAAGACTCGTAGAATTTCAAAACATATTTTTTAATCATCTATTTTTTAAGGAGCCATAAAGCTAGATACACTATTTTCGACGTATATCAACAGTCGTGACAGTGCACTGTCACGACCGAAGACAGCTCAATCAGAATCATTCAACCACCAAGCACACACAGACCGCGAAGAAGACGCCCCCAGTGTCAAGTAGGAGCGAAGCAGCGAAGCTTCTTGGACGGCGAACGAAACCCCTGCCACTGAACCGGCTGAACGATCACCGTGGAGCGGCGGATCCTGTGACGAGCGGACGCTCGTCTCCGGCTCGTTAGAACTATCCTCAAAGCAGTATACGTCCACGCGCACACTCGTCCAGTCGAGCGCACGAACGTTAACTATGCGCTCCAACACGGGAACACGAGAACAGCACACGGCAAAAACGGCAGGTTCACATTGCAGAAATTAGCGTCTCGCAAACTCCGACTGGTCCAATGGATGGATGGATGGGTGGATGCTAACCAGAGCCGTGTATAGAAAGAGTCTGGTCAATGCGAGGCGCGGGCAGAGCCAGGGCGTGCACCAGACGCAGAAAGAGGTTTGACATGCTCTCTTGGCCAACCAGAAGCCGAAAAGAATCCCCTAGCGGTGGTAGCGAGAAACATTTTTAATCACTGGTATATGGCTTTAGCCTTTAATAAGTGCGTAAGAGTTAAATGTAGTAACCCTTCATGGCTGAAAATAGGGTGCACGTGACGTTTCGATCATGATTATGCAGAAAGATGTAAGAAACGAATGTGCCGCTCTACCGTTTTTTGCTCGGACAGAGTGCGACCGCTTGGACGGCAGATTCCCGGCCCTCGGCGCCTGGCGTGCGAATTATTTCGATCGTTCAGCTAGTCGCAGTCTTCCACCGGGATTTTGGATGACCGCGATTGAAACATCACATGCACCATATTTTCAATCTCCGAGAGTTACTCCGATGCACTTATTAAGTTGGTTTCTCGCGACCACCGCCAGGGTATTATTTCCGGCTTCTGGTTGGCCACATTCATATTTGTGAAGACGCCCTGGAACACACGCAGCCCTCTTTCGGCCAATGGCGCCTCCTGATTTGTCTCCTATACTTCCCAATGAGTGGTCAAACTCACTAAATATACGGCTCTGATGCTAACGGCCGTACCCTTTATATGGGGCTGTAGCTTGCCCCACCTTGCCTAGAAATTAAGAACCAAAAGAACGATTTCTTTCCTTCGCCAATTTGCTTACCCTCTGCAATTCCGTAACTATCACCAGGATGACCTTGGGTGGTTCGAGCTAGGAGAAAAAAACCTGGGCCGGCTTGCTAGAACCAGCGTCTCAGCTGAGACTGGGTGAAAGAAAGCGCTGCCAAATCCAGCGCACGAGCTGAGCGGGACTCAAGCTGCGTCTCAAGACGCTCGCGCGCCCCAGCCTTTGCAGTGCTTTCTTTCACTCAGTCTCAGCTGAGACGCTGTTCTAGCAAGCCGGCCCTGCTTTCGGACAATGTTGCCAAGCGTCCCTTGCGAAAGAGAAACATATATAGGGTGGCTCAAGTCACCAGGCTCGATCTAAAATGGGCCGTAAAAATCGACGCCTGCACGTAGCCATCTAAACTTTTCGTCAAAGGTGTAATTCACAGGTCGGTTTTTTCTTGTAAAATTACAAAGCGTAGCTCTCTTTCTGTAAAAAATAAGGCCAAGAAACTTGCCAGGGTCTACGGCGGGTAGCAACGCAGACGACAGGGGTCCAGTAGCGGGGGGTGTTTGGCGTTCGTACTGATAGATGGCGCTACCTCCTTATCGCAACGGCTCGCGACCACCGTGGTTTATTAAAATGAATATAATTATTTTTTTAAATGTACCTTCGGTTAAAAAATAAATGCGAACAATAAAAACAAAACTTTAAGTAAAAAAACGCGTCTGCATAACGGCGGCGCTTTTGCTGCCAACGGATTTCGTCTGCGTGTCGTCTGCTTTCTTTCGCTGGTCGGCTGCACCTTCAGACGCTGCTCCCGACGCCATCTATCAATAGGAACGCCAAACACACCCCACTACTGGACTTGGTCGTCTGGGTCGCCGCCCGCCGTAGACCCTGGCAAGTTTCTTGGCCCTATTTTTTACTAAAAGAGAAGTACGCTTTGCAATTTTACAAGAAAACACCGACCTGTGAAATACACCTTTGACGAAAAGTTTAGATGGCTACGTGTAGGCGTCGATTTTCACGGTCCATTTTAGATCGAGCCTGGCGACTTGAACCACCCTATATTTTAAAGAATACAATAATAATAAAAAACAATAAATCTTTTTTTGCCGTCGGAAACGCTTTTAGCACGTGCTACGTGGCTATTTTCATACCAGTTAGAACCGAAATGAAAATATAAACGCTTCCAAAAGAATGCGAACGCGAAGGAAAGTCAGAAGCCGCATGACCATTGCATCAACGATGGCTGCCGCCTGGCTGCCCTGCAAGGAGGTTATAAGGGGCAGGAGGTGGCGTCCGTATTCTCCATACATGGAGCGAAGTGTAACGGAAGTTGGCGTAGCCACGAACTCTTCTCAACCAATGGGGAGCTCGTCAATGGGTATGATTGGGGCAAACAACCCTCGTTGCCATGTCATTTCCGTGGCAACGCTGTTGTTTGCCCCAATATTTCGTGACAGCGATGGCGGCGTCCACTGAATTGGTGTCGAACAGGCGAGATTTGGAGCCCACCACTTGCCTGACCAGTAGGAAGTCGGCGTGTAGCGGATGCTCTCGACACCGCGCGACCGCGCCTGGAGCGTCGTCTCGAACGAGTCGTCGTAGCGCGGCTTTGGAAAGCGATCGCGTGTCCGTCGGCGTACGCACGAACGCTGAGAATGGCATCGCAGGTTGAGAAAGCCGTACAAACCCTGCTTCCAGAAGGTGTTGGTTTCCCTCCGCCGTGATGAGAATGCGGGTTCGCATCGAAACATCTCTTGGTGCGCCGATCGAATCGAAAGCCAGCCGCGACAGCGAGCAGACCGCAGGCACGGAGCAGACGTAATTTAAGCCTAACGACCGAAGTGGAGAGCAGACGATGGGAGCCTGGTTGAATTTAGTTTGGATGAGAGCGCGTCGGTGCGCGAGGCAGTCTGGGATTGGGTTCTTTTTCCGGCGTCGCTGGGTATGACGTCATGCCGGGTCCTGAAACTTCCTTGCTGCCCTGGCTGCGCTGGCTTCCACCACGTACTGGAACGGAGGTTGCAATCGTTATAAAGTCAGCTCTAACCCTTAAACATGCCCCCTCCTTCAATATGTGATGCAATTCGGCTATTGTGTGGATACCTCCCCCTTCGTTCCGAAACAGTAAGTTCGTCGCTAACGCTGGCCATGGGCGATGCATCCGATGCAGCAGACGCCGCCATCTTGTCCGCGCCTTCGGGGTAGTAAATTGCTAGTAAAGAGGTGGTAACGGTCAGAAAAAGGTAGTAACGGCTGCAGTTACTAGCTTTTTACTAGCTTTCTTTTTTTTTTTTTTTGTAAGAGTGTAGCCTGCCTTGGTAAGTAAAGATGCTTTTTGTAGTCGGAAAAGTCGCCACCCGTTTGTTCGGAAAATACACGTTTTAAGAGGCTTGCGCCATCTCTTTCCTTCACTGGCAACGCGTCTGCCCAGCAAAAGCCCTCTTGTGTGACAATGCGCAATAACTTGGAATATTCGGGTGTTTTGGAACACTACTCCTGGAGAGGAATGCCGGGGAATGCGTCAACTAGTGAACTTGAGCGAACATAATTAGACTGCGTCCGAGTCGGAAGGAAAACGTTTCACATGACGTCTTCTCGTAAGAACTTAGGTCCCATGGCCCGACTTAAGTTCCATCCAAAGAAAAATCTATTCTTCTTGTTTAACACTTCTTTCGTGTACAACAGCGGCACGACTGTTCAATATGGTTCACTTTGAGGCGTATGAGGCTGTTGCGGCGTAAACAGGAATACTTGAGTTCTGGTATATATACTGTACATAAAATAGGCACGAATTACTGCCTCAAGGTATTGAAAAGTAATTTCATTACTTTTGGAAAGTAATTGTAAGGCAACGTCATCACTTTCAGTCTGTATAATTTAATTACATTTTCGCAGTTTTGAAGGAGTCTTTAGTATTGTTATTTGATTAATTTTTGAAAGTAATGTTGCCATCTCTGGCGTCATCACCTGTGTGCTTCAGTGGCGCAGCGAGGCGAAAACCGCAAATCCAGAACACGCATAATCCACAGGCGAAGAACTCCGGGGATGATCGAGCTCTCCATTAAAAGAGTATACTACTTTCGCAAGACTGTCGTTGCTTTTCCGGCTCCTCTGCCGAACTATAATAACAAATCGAGAGGAATCAATTTCGCCGCAAGTCGTAACTCTGACTTTGCTTACCGGCGCTACTCATCAATTAGCCGCCAGAGACGACAGCGCAAGGAGAGCGCCGGTGGCGCGCATTCCCCGGCCCGGACGTTTCTGTCTTGCCCCGGCACTCGGCGCCTCGGGTGCGTTCTCGGCGGACGTCGGCCGAGGCGGCGAGCATCCCTCGGCCGCACTGGCACCAAAGATGAAAGATACGGGGCGGCCTTGGGGTTCGCCCTGCCCCCCGCGGCTCTGCTTGCAGGCCGACCCAAGAACGATGGCGGTTCACGAACGGGGCAGCCGGATTCCGAAGCGTGGCAGTACGCCTCCCGGGAGCTGGGGGCGCACACGGTGATCCGCGCGGCTCCCGAGCGGACCCCAAGTCGAGCGTCCAAACGTCCATCACGCTCCGATTCGGTTAGTGGGACGCAGCCCGCCCTCCCGGGCGCCGCAGCAGATCAACCGTTGCTCTCTCTCGCCGCCGTTACGATTAAATACGCGTGGTATACGAGCGGCTGACGCAAGTGTTCGCAGAATTTGCGCCACCTTTAGCAAATAGCTAGAGGCACTGTGCGTTTTGTTATCACCGTCCGTCCTTCTGCGAGAGAGTCCGGCCAAGTGTGCGAGGTTACATCGGAGCTCCAAAGGCGAAGCGGGGCATGATGCCCTTCATGAGCGGCTGAGGGGCAACGATATACCGAGAGAGAAGAACTCGTTTCTTTGTGGAAAGAAGATCGCGGTAACCACTAATCCACCATGTGAGCGGCAAGGGACGCCTTTTTTGCACGTCGTCAGGACGCAGTTAAGTGACACCAGGGATTGCTTAACCAAATACGCACCCCCTCCCTTCCCTCATCTTCTCAGTTCGTTCTACTATTTTCAAAATTATTTTGACGGCCCCCGTCAATATTTGTTTCTCCTAATTTGACATCTCAAACTTTGGAGCTTCGGAGTTCAGACTAGAAAGTGATCGAAAATGGCGGACAAACAAATATTTCTTGCAGGCGGCGTCGCTGTTCAACACGCATTTTCAGAAAACAGATGTGCAATGTACTGCAGTTTTTATTAGCTTTTAAAAACTTCTCTTGCGTCACCTATCAGGCCGAAAGTAACGTTTCCTTGGTTGTGCCCAACATTACAGAATGCGGCACCGTTGTTTTTTTTTATTGATTTCACGTGTTTTGCATAGACAAAGGAGCGGAGTATTATGTCATAAAATTGAGTTGATGGGAAAGTGCGCGTATCTCGTGCAACCGCGCCAGAACCTTTCTGGCGTGTGTAGCTCGCAACCGCGCCAGAATCACTCTCTCCACTCTTCCTGTACAATATACCCCGGCTGCACTTGTCAATCTTCTCAATAAAGAAAGAGAGTGAATATATATATTTCCTCAAATTCTCTACCACGTTATGTCACAAAATCAGCATACCTCAAGAGCTGCGCTCTAATTTCGCATTACGGATATTTTTATTTGTATGCGTTGCATAGACGAGAGTACTTCAGCAGACGATCTTGTTTCCAGTACGCTCGAGCGCACGTCACCTTTGACTTGCATTTCGCACGTCGCAATGATGAAAATCATCGCCTTTAACCGGACGAAAGAACAGTATAACGATATAATACCGCGACGCTTCCAGACGTCCTGAGCATTCTTATCTGCTAGATCATTTAATCTAGCGCAGTCAATAGAATAGTTTGCAGGTCGCTGAGAACTCGTTCAGGGGCCCATGGAGCACTCCGCACCTGCCCCGCGGGAACATTGTGGCAAAGGTCTTTTTTCTCTATCCTGAATTCACTTGCCCCGACCGATCATATCGATGCGCGTAATGTGTGTGATTCACTCTGGGGGACCCGCAAGGGGACTCGCGTAAGGTACTGCTCTCGGAAACGCAATGTCTCGTGACTGACCCGCTACGGTGATCGCTGAAGTCTCTTGCCTCGATGAGAATTTTCACGAAGGACTACCATAGAAACTGAGGTCGGCAGTTCGAGACGCTATAGACCTGCTCTGCCGCAAGTGCAAGATGCGTACGCGTGCTTCGATTCCGCTGCATGCATGGATGTCGAATTCCTGCCAAGGAAAAGCAACCGGAAACGACATTGAACATACGTGGCGGCGTCCAACGGTTTTTTTCAAACCTTCGTTGTAAAAACAATACGTAAACCTCGCTAATAAAAAAAAAATAAAAAAAAGATTTTTTAGGTGAATATATTTTGACTATGTGCTGCACCGATATCCCACGAACCCGCCGAACGCGTACAGTACTCCATTTCACCTTACGATGAACCGCGGATAACGCTACGAGCCATCGAAGGGATTCCAATACTGTGTGAGTGTCACATGACTTTAGAGAGGGGCGCAGTGACGCGCCTGGTTCATGATCACGTGATACGTTCCCAGCCAAGGTTTGACCTTGGCTGGGAACGTATCACGTGTCCCCGGAGAATTACGTTCACACTGTTCACACGGTCGATGCGGTGTGATGCACCCAGCTGTCTTCGAGAGTCGTTGTCTCCATGGGCACAAGTCTATCATTCCGCCTGCATCAATACAATTGCGCGAGCTCATTGATCTACCCGCTGCTTCCGCTCGCGGAGCCGATACACATTCGACAAGGAGTTCGTAGCTCAAATCCTTCACTACTAGCTTAAGGTAAAATGAAGATATAACGATGCTCATCTAAGGGACCGACCTTTCCTCGCTGAGCCCTCCCTGCTCAATCTAACACTCACCCGTGCATAACCACCCGAGTGTAACCGGTGCAACGTATACGAAATTTCGGGCGAGAGAGTCTTCCAGACAGAGCCGAAAGCGTTGTGCCGGAAAGAGCTTGTCCACGGCGGACGGGCACCGACAGCCTGGGGCCCTAATAGAGGCTGCATCGTGACGACGCCGAAGCCACGCTCGTGACTTCACGATCGCATCGAAATGCGCCCCTGTTCCCTAAAAAGAGTAACGCAGACGGCGCGGAAAGAAAACACGCAATCTCCGCCAACGTTGTCTGCGGCACTGTGCTGCTCGTAACGCGGTGGCGTGCGGGATGCATTGCCGACCGCTAGCGCGAGCGTTTGGCCCACCTGCGAATTGACCGCGAACGCCGCGCCTCCCGTCGGACCTCCCTGAATGTCGGCAGAACGCTGTGGGTTTTGTTAGAGAGATACGCATCGGGGAGCCGGCCGCTCCTCGCAACAACGCCGCCGAAAGTGTATAGTCGGAACGATGGTGGATTTTCTTTCTGCGGAGCCGTTGACAAAGACATCACCTGTAGCCTCTGGCAAGGCCTTTTGACAGCGCGTGGAAAATTCTTTTTGGCTAGAATCGGTGTGCTGTCGCTTTCGAAAACCCATCGCAGAGCTCCATTGACGACGGAAAATACGTAGGTTATTACGCCGGACGAGTGCTTGGGTGGTCACATCTCGAGAGTTCTGGAGTTCTGCCCGATAACCGAAAAGACGAAACTGGTGCATCGTCGTCTCTCTCGGCGTAAAAAAAGGATTCCGTGAAGCGTCAACATCAAGACCAAAATGCAGCCATCTATCTCCTGGCTTGCAGCTGATTAAGCTTACGAAGTCGTGCCGAATTCGTCGCTGAAAAGCTGCTTCCCGTGAAAGAATTCTGCTCTCCACTCTGTATCTCGTCGTCTCTTTGTTATACTTTTTCTCGCAGCCTTAGGCTCATTTCTTCCCCGTTGGAAATGTTCTTAGGAATAATCAACGTCCTACGCAGTCGACCGAATTAATCTGAAGACTGAGAAATCAATCTTCAACACGCTGACCTCCGTCGCCGGCAGTTAAACCGTGAATTGTTTAACGGCGACCATTTACTGCGCCAGAACGATGCGCTGGAAGATATATTTACACCGTCGTAGAACTCACTATTTTTTTGCCAGCCGGCGGTTAGGCAGGACATCAACAAGTCAAGTTTAGAAAATAAAAAAAAACTCGTTCTTTTTTTTAGATTATGTAATTTCTTTTTTTTTTTTTTCATCACGTACGAGGGGCGTACCATATTGATTTACATTTTTTTTTTTTTTTTGCTGCAGATACCGGTCACTTTGAGGTCTGTACATATGTTCTCTACAGCCTCCCCTTGTAGCCACCTGTGTGGCACCCTCTCCATGGCCTGCTGGAAACACGTTTTGGAGTGTCCAACACCCCCGCCTGGATAGCTGCTTCCAGCTTATCAGTGACCGCGAAGTGGTGTCCTCGTGGGTGTTTTTTTTTTTTTTCATGCCCCCCAATAGGTGATAGCCACTGGGGGCCCGGTCACGCCGTACCCATGATGCGCGACCAAACGTCTGACTGGTCGTACAACGTGTCAGAGAAAGTGCCGAACCCGATCAGGCGCCGGTCAATCACTGCGTCGTGTTCATTCACGTGAGGCCGTGATTGGCCTGCGTTCCGCTACAGGGGGAAGCTGTAGAGAACGTATGTATGGAGAGTTCTAAGTGACCGGTATCTGCATCAAAAAAAATAAATTTGTAAACCAATATGGTACGCCCCTGGTATATCTGTCATTGGGCATATAACAGTCGTCTTGTTCAATTTTACTCTGCAGGTAATGGAAAGTCGCTCGATAAATGCGCAAACATTCAGTAAAAATAGTCTTATCAGGTTACGGGAACAATGTTGCTCCGTTTACAGGCTCGTCTCGATCGGATCCAAAGCTTTGATCACGCGCTGTCAACATTAAACTGTCGTTCCACTACGCGTATACGTAAAACAAAAGCGTAAAAAAAAAAAAAAAAAAAAAAATTGGGGGGAAGCTCGTTTTTATATCTTTCGCCCTACTCGCGGGCGTGTCTAGGTCATAGGAAAAGGCTAAACAAAGAAATAAAAAATAAAATCATAAAAACATATTTTCAAAGAAGGTGTGAAAATGCAGGCGAGCTGGCAAATTATTTTTATAATAAATTGACGAAAGAAAAGAAATGATACAACAGCATGCGCTCACAACGTTTCTAACTCTGCAAACTAATTTCTCTCGCCATACAGAACTCAAGTAGCAGCATGATTTCTTCAATAAAATCGCTTTATTCGAAGGAGGGCGCTTCTGTTCACTCTCACTCTCTTCTCTGTATTTAGATACAGAGATTTCTTATTCAATGAAAATGTAATGAATGCAAAAAAAAGAAGTAGCTACAGAAAATAAACGTTTAAGCTGAGCAAACTTTTTTTTTGTACTTTCTATTTAAGAGTGTTAGCACCGTACCTGCAGTCTCTTTTGGTCCTACAAAATTGCCACTAAAATATTTAAGTGAAACTAGTGTCTAAAGCAAGGACAAGATGGTATAAGAATGCAGCCGAGAGTAGGCGAGCTTAACGCTTACAAAAAAGAGAAGCAGAAAAACTAGAAAAGCAGAGGGAAAAAAATAGAACTAAGAAAATCTTGGCGTCTGCCTGAGGCCACGTTCTAAGATATCGCCTCTAGCCGTGCCAGTTTAGACGAACTTGGGATGCCAAGGTCACAAAGCGGGCCAATCAGGAGCGGCAATTTAGGCTTCTGTATCCCCCCCTGAGAACGTCATGTTTGCCCGAGCCTGGCGGACGGTAATTTCATTGAAATGAGATGAAACTAGTTTGATGGTTCGATTACCCGGCCAACGCTCTGGGTGCAATCCGCACTTAACCGGTAATTGCAGCTCGTTTGGGTTAGTTAAGACATAAAATAAACGTATTTTTATTGCGGTGGCGACGGCTGTGGTCGGTCGACGGTCGGTCGTGACGATGAAGCCGGAAACCGCCCAGGGCAGCCTTCAACGCGCTTTAAGAGCAGCCAACAGCGCTAGAGGTGCGAACTCACTCGCCTCGAGCGAGAGGGGTCGAAAAAATATTCCCAACACGGCCTTTTCACTTTCGGAGTAGGTTCGCTTCGCAGTGTGCGACACTGCGAGCATGAACACGGTTTCGGCACATTTTCGCATTTCACTTCGGAAGGGTATCCGGCGGGCATTAAAATCGACCACTTAGGTGACTGCCCCAACCTAGCACTTTCCACCACTATAGTAGTTTTTTATGACAGTCATTCAGTAGCGAGAGAAAACAAAAACAGAGAAAACCGGCGATGATTTGTTCGTGCTAACGGTATTGCGGAGTGCACGGGGTACAGCCAACAGTGTCAGCCCCGCATACATTAAAACAAAATGGGGGGGGGGGGGGGGGGGGGGGCAGAGGGTGGAAGAACTGAGGATTAATCTAGAGACCACCTGGGGATATTCCGACGTGCAACCGTATTCTCAGTTAACCGGCGCCTTTTCCGCTATAACTTTAAGCATCCGTCCCGTATGCATGATCGAGAATTGGCACAAACATACGGCCAAGCGCCAGTTTAAGTGTATACATTTTGAAAAGGTATAGTATTCGTCACCTGGCCGCGCTGCACAGGCTCGAACGGGTCGGTAACCCATGCTGCTTGAACTGCGGAGCTGCCTTCCCTGCCACCACATGGTAGGAGAACTGCTCTTCCCCGATTCACCCCGAGCAGAGCCGGGAGAGCTTACAAAGACCCCTTGGATCTATTTCCAGGCCGGGTAGCGACTTTCGCCCCGTAGAGGGGGCCCCATCTCTGCCGGCCTTCTTCCTTTCTCTGTTCCTAACCAGTGCCGTTGGCGTTACCGAAAATAAGTAGCGAAATACGTTACTCGTTCCTTGCTAATTAAAGAAACGTGTTACTTAATCGCGTTACCATTGCCGTTAAAAAGTAACGCACGTTACTTTTGCATTACTTTTTTTTAAATTATGAATGAACACGTTTCATTTTTTTTTTTTTTTGGCGTTAGAGGTATGCTTAAGCGCTATATTTCAAGAAACATTATGTCCATCTAGAAAATAAGCATAGTTGCCTTTTTTTTACGGTTATACCTAAATACTTGCAAGAAAAAGCAAAAAAAAACGCAATATATATATATATATATATATTGCGTTTTTTTTTTTTTTTTTGCTTCTTGCAAGTATTTAGGTAAAACCGTGTTTGTTTAAGCCTTGGGAAGAATATGTAAGTATTAACGTAACTACGTTACCCGTTACTGTTTTGAAAAAAAAAAGTGTAACGAGTATACGTTACAACGTTACCGAAAAAAAGTAACGCGTTACCAAAAACGTCGTTACTTGTAACGCGTTACTGCCAACACTAGTCCTAACACAAAACATAGAATTCCAAAGTTTAAAAGTAAACTTTTTTCTTTCTTTCTTAAAGTTTACACTTTCTTGCCAATTTTTTATGCAAACGGGAAAATTGTGCGATATTGCGGTGTCTTTCTAAAATCCTCACATTTGGTACACGAATCGTTGTATGTGACGTTCTATAGGGTGTTTCTGAGCGCAATTTGGCCGTAAAAATATTCGTATAAATGAACCAATGAACGGAGTGCATTGAAACTTTTCACAAAGGTGTGTTTAGGCCGTGCATTTATCGTACTCAAATTGTATGAGTGGAGGTTTTAGAAACAAACACTTAAGCCTGAAAAAAAAAAAAATTGTTTTTCTGTGCACAGGGAGGAAAACAGCAAAACCTGTCTGGTTGGCGCTGCTACTCGCAGACGGCACAACTCATTACTTTCAACTTCAAGTATCATAAATGCACCATCTCAAGACACCTTTCTGAAAAGTTGCAATGCACTCCGTGCATTGGTTTATATACAGGGTGTTTTTTTTTTTTTGTTGTTGTTGTTGTTTCTTTTGTGCTTAACAGATTTGTTTAAAAAAGCTGTGAAAGCTACACTTATGCGGTTCGTTCAGGTGAACTATACGGCCAGGGGGACATAGTATATGGGGCTAATCATAACGATCAGTCGGCTAATTAACTCAAATTCGTTAATTAACTTTTTAATTTGTGAAAATAGACATGTGGTTCTAATTAGAAACTTGCTGAGCGTCGTCCAAAACACCTGAATCAGTAATTTTTAGAAAGACTTTGAGCGTGTGAGAAGCGCAGTGATGTGCTAAAGTTACCATTCGTGAAGCAGGTACAAGGCTGGGGTTAGATAAGAGACGGAAAAATCGCGCGGGCGCCTTACCGCAACCTCTAGCCTTGTGCCTGCTCCACGAGTGGTGACTTTAGTGCACTACTACGCTTCTCACGCGCTGATAGTCTTTCTGAAAATTACTGATTTAGTGGTTTTTGATGACGCTCAGCAAGTTTTTTATTGGAACCATATGTCTATTTTGACAATTAAAAAGTTAATTGACGAATTTGAATTAATTAGCCAACTTCTCGCAAGGATTAGCCACCCGCATAATATCCCCCTGGCCGTTAACTCACCTGCACAAGACGCATAAGTATAACTTTCACGGTCATATATATATATATATATATATATATATATATATATATATATATTATATATATTATATATATATTTATTACGTACGAAGAGGGTTCAGAAAAATCCTCCAGAAACAAGGCGCGTGTTGCTGTTCTGCTCCTATTTATATTAGTTCCCTTTGCGTTTCCGATTATTCTACAAAAGAAAGCAATGACACTGCGTCAGATTGTGCCGTGAAAAGACTACAGTGTCATGATAGAGTTCTGACCCTGAGCGTTTACGCCAGCTTCAGTCCTACGCTATTCTGGACAACATTATTCGTTCAGGCATAAATCCCGACTCGTTCCTTAATGTGACAGACCGAACGGTCGCGTTGTATATAGGACATGCTCACGAGTTCAACGAACTCGTAATAAAAAGTAAATTGTTTCGTAAGCCTTATAAAGTGGTGGCATCTTCACTACCTTGTTGCCACCGTAACAAAATTAGCGCCGGTGGTGGCGATGCTAACATCTGCAAGGTCCCGCTACGCTAATATCTCTGAAATTCTGTGAGTGGGCATTATGTTAGCGCAAACTAAAGCCTATACTCTCGATCAAATCGACGATGAGGGCCAATGAAGCATTTATTTATTTATTTATTTATTTATCTCAATTGACCTTCAAGACCCCCTGAGGGAGGGAATTACAGCAGGTTTTAACACATGCTCGCGTTTGTGAAATTAGTAAACAAAACAGGCACAATAGGTATAAAATGACACAAGAAAGTATCCATGGTTAAACTGAAATCAGTCAAAAACAAAACAAAAAAGAAACGTAAAGGCACTTTCGGTTTTTTTTTCGTTCTCTTTTTCAACTATGACTTGGTGAGAATGACTTCGCTCAATTTCTCTTTGAAGTGAAGAGGATAGGATATGGAAACGATGTTGTGGAAAAGGTAATTCAATTCTCGGTCACTGTTCTAGTTTCGGTGCGCAATTATATCAATTGATTATATCAAATAACGCCTTTCTTTTGCCGCTTATCAAGCCAGTGCATCAATTAAATTTGTGCAGTGTGCAGCGAACGGCACTTGCCACTTAGCGTCAGATCTACGCCGAGTCGTCTCGTGAATGGGGACGACCCTCCGACCTCTTGCCGACGTAGCCGTTTCCGTAAGGCATTATCGCACGGAGGGGAAGAAAGAAAACGATCGAATAGTCAACGCACTTGGCCAGTCAGCAACCCACAGGCGTCGCCAGCGGCAGTTCCGACACCTGTCGCCCGGTGATTCTCCGGTCTTTGGGTCCTTCGCCTGTCTTCTCCTGGGTTTATTAATAGCGGAGAGACGAAGTGGGCCGCCAACCGGACGCCTCTAGGAGCTGGACGCAGCGCGGTGCGAGGTAAATCCCTCACGCCGCCCAATCGGTCACCGGGAAGTCGACCGGCGTGAGCTCCGAGACGTCACCGGGAATCTCCGTCCCACCCTCTTAACTGTATCCGTACCTGGAAATGACCGACAGAGCGATGTAATGTATCCTCGTCTCGCAAAACACGAGAATACGGAGCACGAGGAAGACGTCGTAGAGGATTCTGAAAGATCCGCCTTCGACAGCGCCGTGCGAGGGTCGGACAAAGTCGCCGGACGGAAGCCGTCCGAACGAAACGGAGAACGGCGGACTGGGGACAGCAGGGGTGTACGTGGGCGTATCATATGTACAAGCGCGTGCGTACAACTTACAAGCGCGTGTATGTCGGAGAAATGAAGAGAGGGGAGCGGAGGTTAGGGGGAGGGATGCGAGAGGGGTTGCTGGAATATTGTGTGAATTCAAGGGCTGCACAGGGTCAGGTACACTCGCGAGCCTCCACGCGGTCCCTCGAGCACGAGAGGCGCTTTTCAAAGTTCCGAGGCCGCACCCGTAGACCCGAAGCGACCTCTCTGAATACAGAGGAGGCGAGTATAGCGCGACGACACGAAAGCCAGCGCTTCGTTGTAATTCCCCCAGCGAAAGATAACGTCCTGTCCGGGGGGCACGGCGGGCTGCGGCGGAGTCGAGAGGGAGCTGGTTTCCTCGAATGGTGGAGAGCCGGTGGCCCACTTCGGGAGGCTGCCCCGGCGAGGGGCTCCGGGGCAGCGCCCCAGGCAGCACACGAGAGCTCTTCCGCGCACTAATGAGCGCGATCGCGCGAGCGCCGCCCCGCCGGCCGCGTACGAGACGAGCGACAGATGAACTCGAGTTCCTCTTCCGTCCCGGTCGCCTGGCTACTGGCGGGAACCCGTTCCGACTCGGGTTCTTTCTCCGCCGCAATGTTTCGAACGAATTTGACAAAACAAGTTTGCGCGGGAACTCGAGAGGGGTTCGTGAAGCACTGCGTCGTTTGTAATAGCCCAAAAGTTAAAGGCCTCTCGTACGGTGCCAACTACGAGAGCTGTTGCTAAAACAACTTCCGAATAGTTTCGACGCTAAATCAAGCCGAACCTATTCCCCGCCCCCCCCCCCCCCCCCCCAAAAAAAAAAAAAAAAAAAAAAAAAACAACTGTGTCGTTCGGTTATGGCTCGAATAGGCGTACGGGCCGCCACAGCGTGCTCCATCCATCAATCCGGGGCGTCTTGGGCGGAAAACCGCAACCAAGCCGCACGTGCGGATGGGTCCCCGCAGCAGCCGCCTGGGTTTAATCGCGCAGTGCAACGAGGAGACGGCGCTTTCGGTTTCGCAAAGCCAAGACATCAGTCAAGCCGGCCCGGAAACCTGTTTTGTACACTTCTCCGTAGCTTCCCGTTGGAAAGATCCATCTTCCATTTTTTCTTTTTTTTTTCTTTTTTTTTTTTCAAAAACAAAGAGGGGAACATGTTTTCGCTTTACTCGCTAACTCGAAAAGGCTGGTCACAGACAGCGCTTGTAGCGATTCCCAAACGCCCAAACTCAGCGCGACTCGCGGGGCACCGCGTGCGAAATGGCTTACGTCGTCCCCCGGCCTTTGCCAATCAGTCCCGCTTGTCCCACGGAGTCCGCTGCCGCATGCGGTGAACAGTCCACTCTGACAGACGCCCCGGCCATCCATCAAGGTCGAGCGTGCTGCAGCTCGGGGCTTCTACAGATTCCCGCTTGCGATTAGCGATGTTTTAGAGAGAAAACAGGCTCCCGCGTTCGGACCAGCTCACGTGAGACCAAATCGGCGGCTACTGAGGATTACGGGAGGCTTCCGCCTGCTGCGATTTCGCGCTTCGTACCTCCAGGAGCAAATAAAACGTCCGGTCTTGAGAAGGAGTTCCACCGTGGATCATTTACGCAAATTGCGCGAGCGAAAGCCCGGATGCATCTAGTTGTGCCGCATGTCTAGGAATGATATTTATTAACTGCCACTACATCGATCGTGCCCAGTCAACCTTCGTTAAAGCGAACGCCGTTACGACCTCGAATGCAGCGAGACGAGAAGGTCATAAAACGTCCAGCCCGTTTACTACTAGTAATATTCACAAACGATGCTGGAGTTTCGAGGAGGGGTTTTCCGCGGTGGTCGCGAAGAACACGCCTGGTCCCTGCGCTTCGCAGAAAACCCGCATTGATGGCGTCTCATCGACCATAATTACATTGGTCGTTTCGGATAACGGCTTCCAGAACCACCTTGCTGAAGGTGTTACAGAAGTATACAGCCGCTGTTCACATTAACGATGACTGTCTCTAAGCGTGTTTCTTAATCGTTCGTCGTCGTGTGGTGGTGGTCCGCTCGATCACCAAGGGCCAGTCAGTATCAAGGAGCGACCAAAGTCGCATCGAAATAGGATGGAGGCGGAAATGTCTAACTCAAGACTCGGGCGCTCTCGGTCGGCTGGGGAGAGGGATGACAAATAAGAGGCATCGGTGTGGTTGGTGTCCGGTGGTACACGGCAAGTGTCATCCCAGTGGTCACGTCATGGACTGCACTTCCTCGACGCAATCGAGTTCTTTCGTGTTTCCATCTGAGTAAGCTGTGGCTCTGCTAGGTGAAGAGACAGCGGGGCGCGCGTTAGGTACCCTCTTGCTCGTATCTACCAGTAAATCCGGCCTGGGAATATATTTCTGCGACAGCGTCGTGCTCACGAAGAGAAAACACTGCGATGGGTCCTCCGTGGCAGAACAAGATGGTGACCACCCAAGAAACGTTGGTCTGAACGGAATCGCTTATAGCTTTTATTTTATTTTTTCTCGTCAATTTATTTGTTTGTTGCGCTTGGCAGATAAAAAAAAAACACGAGCAAGAAAAACAAAAGAACGAGGACACGGGTTAGGTTGTCCCCTGAGGGGGAACCGTGAAAAGCGCGAAAAGAAGGCCGCGAGAGAAGACCAGAAGAGTGCAGTGACGAACATGCCGACCGAAGAAACTAATTTTTTGATGATATTTGGCAGTTGTAAAAGAACTGCCAACCATTACATCATTTCTTTCTCTTAAAGGCCAGAAGCTTTTACTCCGTATGCGCTCGCTTCTGTGGCGCGCATATTTGTGTCAGAATATTCAAATTTCCACGGTTATCGCGGTTTAATCATCATCTCAGCGATAGTTCATGTAGTCTATTACTCCTAGTCAATGTGAAGCTAAAACTAACTGCGAAATGATCTCAGATTCACGAATATCGTGACGTTTAAACGCTGCAAGACCATTAATGACTTCCGTACAGATCATATAACCCACGCAGCCTACGAACACTGTGTGCTCATTTTCGGACGCATTTCCTGCTTCCGTTCACATTCCCGTATCTCGTCACTAATTGAAGGCGTTGACGACGACACTTCCAACTTCAAATCAATTACACTGTTTTGATAGTGGTTCATCATGCTTGTGCATCAAAAACACGTCAGCTGAAGCCACCCTGTTGGAGGGATGGCATAAAAATATCGGTTTTCACCCGAATTTATCTTGATTATATTTGTGCTCGTTCCGTAGGACCGGACTCACGCTGCTCACGCATCGTACAATAGAGACCGCTACAGATGTTCTGACACTTGTCTGCGGACACGGCTTAACGATATAGTATTTATACAGGGTGTTTGTTTTTTTAAGCTTAACAGATTTGTTTAAAAAAAAAGCCGTGAAAGTTACACTTTTGCGGTTTCTGCAGGTGACTTATACGGCCAGGGGGACATAGTATAATGTTTTTTTTTTGTTTTTTTTTTTCTTTTAAACAGATCTGCAAAGCTTAAAAAAGTGTATAGTGTATATATACATATATATATATATATATATAGGTTGCAACATGTCTGCAGGGAGTTTTGGAGTGACTTAAGTGACAGGAGAGTCATACAAGGAAGACCTCAGGACAGTGTTCGCGGACTCTCTTCTGTATGGTGTATGGAGCAGTGTGGCTTAAAAGCGGCGTGGAGGTGAACTCTCTCTCTGATCGACGCCTTTTCCTCAGAAGCTGGATGGACCCCAAGCTGATGCTGTCGGCGTCGCCAGACACCAACTACAGTCCCAAGATCTCCGGGATCCCCTGCGTGGCCGCCGCATCTCGGTACACGGCGCCGGTGCACATCGACGTCGGGGGAACCATCTACACCTCGTCATTAGAGACGCTGACAAAGTGAGTGGTGGTTGTCGTACGCAACCCTCGCCTTTCGACGCCTTGATATCGGGGTCGCCTGCGCGAGATTAGAGAAAAGCAAATAATAATTTGACAAAATGTACTGCCAAACCCCGCAAAAAAAAAAAAAAAAAACTTGAAACGTTTGGTTTGTGTATATAAAAGTGGATTCTGAGATCCTATATTTACGGTGATAACTCAATTTACGGGCTCTAAGTATTCTAAAAACACCGAAACTACACTCATATGGGCGGCCGATTTCCATTTTAAAAATCTAATCTAAGATCTTTCTGCGCACTGGAGCAGGCATGAGAGGGCGCCGTCAGGTGGCGTTTTCAAACAATAATTGCTGTATTACGTCTCCTACGCCGAATGTACTTAACATATTTGTCATCGAGAAATTCAAGACGTTAAGAGAAATTTTAGAAAGAATGGAGACTTTAATGCACATGCGTTTCGTAAGGAGTATTTCCTTTCTCAGTGTGTACACACTGAGAAAGGAAAGACCCTTTCCGAAACGTCTCTGTTATTACTATAATTCATCTTAACGTCTCCTAGACTCAAAGATTTGACGTTTTTCTCAAAATATAATGCACAACGCAATGTAATGACACGTGTTTCTTCTTCGTCTCCTCCAATAATAATGTTAAGCGGTAAGTAATTTTTGGTTCAAGTTAATTTTTTAAGCCCACTTTCAAACAATATATATATATATATATATATATATATATATATATATATATATATATATATATATATATATATATATATATATATATATTTGTAAATCTCTCGCTTATTTCTTTATTATAACACTGAGCATGCGTCGTAAAAAACCACCCGTCTACCTTTCGGGTTAGATTAGAAAAATGAGAAACCCGTGGGATTATTTACTCGTTGATTATCTAATTAAATAATTAACCCATAACTACATCAGCTTGTTCTCGAATCGCCAAGAACACGGAAAATATGTTAGTAAAGCTACATTTTAGTATGCAGTTTACGATTTCTTCTAAAGAAATAAAAAGCGTTTGGCGGCCATTCAATATGACCGCCGTAAAACCGGAGCCTTCAAATGTGCAGTCTCCCTACGCTCACGTGCTGCCTCCAGCCGCCACTCGTGCTGATCTGTGTTCTCGTGTGACTCATTTCGTTTAGTTACGCCACAGTGCGCAAGATGTAGCAGAGTTTGGAGTTCCTGTATATCTACCTACGCTAGCAGAGTTGCGCGTTCAACCTCGGCGGGTGGCCGTAGCGCCGGCTTTCCTGCACGGCCCTGGATTCTTTGCTCGTCACGTGACTGAATTCGGCCAATAGCAGCGCCGCGCGCTCCGCTGCGCATGGAAAACAGGAAAGGAGGAGAAGTGGAGGCAAAGGCAGGGGAACATACGCCGAGGCGCGTGCAACGTCGCCGAAGCGACCGCGTCGGTGGCTTTCCTGCACGGCGCTGGATTCTTTGCTCCTCCCGTGATCGATCTCGGCGAATAGTGGCGCGGCAACACGTGGAAGACGGACGCGCAACTGTGACTCCCGTATACGGAGCCTATACAGGAACTCTAGCAGGGGTGTACCGAGCGCGACACAGTTACAAAAAAGCGAACACGCAATCGCGGTTTGTTCCATTCATCTATCATATCTGAAAGGTTGGTATCAAGACTCATGGAATATAGTACTTGTGTGGGGCACCATTCTATAAGTAGTTAGAATTATGTTGAATGCATACCTGCATTATTGAACTACGACAAATCGCATATGTCTTGTTCGTGCTAATTGTGTCGTGCTTTGTCCTACCCAAGTACATGTTTCAGGGTACGTCGTACTAGACATTTTACACCAGTGCAGCAGGTAGATAGTGCGAATAGGGTTTCTTTCTTTTTTTCCCCTTTTTTGCATTACCGGACGGAGGTCAGCAGACTCGCATGCATGTAGCTAAACGTCGTACATCTACAACTTCAGGGCAGTTCACAGGTTGACGGTAGTTGTATGGTGGCATCATCGCACGCTATTGAATGGAAACGTATAAGTTGCGTTGGTGTCGACTTGGAAGTTCAATCATGCAACCTAGACAGATTATTTTTCACCAATCTTTTTTTATAGGAACGTCGTCTACCCTATACAACGCCTACATGGGCTTATGCTGTTTATGTCAAAAAGTTGAGGACCTCGGATGGTCCCAACCTTTGGAGCAGCAGCCGCTAACTGAGATTGGGATATGCATGTGTCTCGAAGACAAGTGGGAATTCTTGTAACAGTTTGATCGATTCGCATGCCATCCTTCACCCACCCCCCGACACTTTCCTTCGCCATATGCAACTCCAAATGCACGACTGATTTCTGTAGAAAACGAGACTACCTCGCGAAAAACTGTTTCGAGACAGCTTGATAGATAACAGCAGGGGGAAAATTGAGTTGCCTGGAGCCTCGCGAAGGTAGCCGAAGGTAGCAGGGTCGCAGCGGGCAGCTCATCCGAACCTCGTTTTCCAATTACTCAAAGCACTCACGAAGAGGGTGAAGAGCTGAAGGTCGTCGCTATTACATCTCTCGTAGTATTCGCCGAGGAACCTGTCAGATGTTCCACAAAACAATTGCCTCCGAGCAGCGCGCCTTATCTCCACTCAAACTCCAACCGTGCACGGCAAGCGCGCGTGAAAGTAACCAGAAAAAAAGGCCAAGCAAACAATCGGAGGATTTCCGTCGGCGCTTCCCCAAATGAGAGAGCGCACGGAGCAGTAGCCAATAACAAGACAGCTGACAAACAGATTGGTCAAATCGGCCTGCCGTCTTGGGACTCCCGACGTGGCCCGTCTTCCTACCCCCCTCCCCGAAGGGCCTCGGGGCCTAAGGGCAGGCCCATTTCGCTACGCCCTATCCCACATCCCCAGCTCGTCAGCTCAGGCACCGCACTGCTGGTAGCTCGGCCGCCGGTGGCGATGGCTGCGAGGCAAGGCCGTGACACGACGGCCCCCCTCTCCGAAAATCGGCGTCATGGCAGCGAGCAACCTCCTGCCGGGGGACCCTCGGAGTAACGAGCGACATGGGAAAATTCGCGGCGCCTACGCCTTCGCCCCGGGAGGCTTCTACCCAGGTGCACTCGTGCGGTAGTGCGCGCCACACGGCGGGCTGGCCGCGATCGCCGAGGGTCGCCGAGATGCGCGTCTTTGTTCCCGCGGAAGACACCCGCCGCTTTCTCCGGCACTGGCACACCTTGTTCCTCGCGGCCGACTCAGAGCCGACTGGCGACGAGGCACGCAGAGTTGAAGCGGACGAGGCCGGATTTCATTAACGCCGCTGCCGGCTGATTGCCTTACGTAGAGGACAAAAGAAGAAAAAGAAAACACCATGCATCACTCACGACGGATTAAAGCAGCCAGAGACAAGCGGCATTCTTCATTCGCCGTTTCCCTGCGAGGCATGCAGCAGCGGTCAGGCGGCTCGGCGAGCATTTCCTCCTGCTGCCAATCAGGCTTACAGGCTGGCCGAGTGCGACGCAGTCTCGCCGAGACCTCCGCGCCAGCGGCGCCGCCGGCGCGAGCCCCGTGCGGCTGCGAGTACTGCTGCTGACGCGACGCGGCCCCGCTTCAACCGCTTCAATCACGGGCCGAGCCTGGTGACGGCATTATTCGGCACGTTTTTCTTGTTTTCTTGCTTTCTTCCGCTTTTTGCGGCCCGGTCTTTCCACCTTTTTAGTATCTCTTCCTTGGCGCTGAGGTTGCGTCATTGCTAATTTGAAGGCAGAGCCTAAAATTACCTCGGTTGATTACAGTGACGGGGCGCCGCGGCTCCTCATCTCGACCGCTTGTTAGCGCTATCAGATGAGTTCTGAGGTCGATGCGGAGGGCGGCCTCAAAGGAACCACGCGACCAAGCAGCTGCGATACCTCCGTTGGTCGCCGCCATAGCGGCTCGTGAATCGCGCCGCAGAACAGGTTGGACGGTCATCACGCGTGTCGACGCTCTCCGTCACGGGAGCAGACACCGCCACAAGCTCCGCGCTAAATTGCTTTTGCAGCAGCTCGAGGTATCTGGGTTCGGTGGTATATTAAGGCATGTCTGGGCGACAACCAGGTCGTGCCACCCTCCCAACTGCTGCAGAAAGAGGGAAAGCCACTGTGACTTGGGGGGCCAAGTGTACTTACGTGTTTAGCGTACTTGAGAGAAAAGATAAAAACGATGTGTCCAATGGAGTTTTAATTTCTTGTTCGAATGCATAAAATCTTCGTAGGTTTATATGGTGCCCCAACAAGAGCGCTAGACTTACTCTTGTAAGAAAACGCATAATGTATAGACGCATTACTATTAATTGTGGAACCCTATGTCGGACAAAAGTGCTCCACAGAAAGAGCACTTTTGCGGAGCACTTTGATTCGATACCCTGAAGGCACCACTAAAGCACGATATCGAATCACATGAGAACCATTTCGTGGCCATATCATCTCACGGAATGGCGACCGGCATTGGCCACTGGGTGATGTGATTAGATACCGTGCGACTTCTCTTTTGGGGGGTTTGTATAAATGTCGTGTTTGTACCAATAAATCACAAGTAATTTCTGAGCTGGGCACATGAGCTACAGAAAGTAAAAAATACGCACAAACTATGGCGTACAAAAATTAGATTATCAAATACCTTTACGTCTGAATGACCACCCTGATCTCATGACCATTATTCTGGAAGGTATGTCTATACAAGCTTCAAAGAAAAACATAAATGTTTATCTATTGTCCCTTCGAAAATAACACGTTTTTTCATTATGATCGTTTTTTTTTTTTTTTTTTTTTTGTGCGCGTATGTTGTTTTTTGTGCAGCATTTCTCTGCGGGCTCAAAGAAATATCTTTGTTGAGATCGCTGGCTGGCTGCACTGGGTTGTTGTGTGTGGCCCCTTTGTCCGCCGTGTTTGTGCAGGCCTAAAAATTGATGTGCGTCGTTGTTGTTTGTCCAACGTGGGGGACAATCTGGCTTTAGTTCATTGGTTTTTCTTTGTATACAGTGTTTTGCACTGCTTATGGGATTTTATGTTGGATCTTTCATGATCAAGTAGTTTTCGTCCTCTGAGACTGTCGCCTTGTCAGGCATGCCGATGCCTTTTGTGGCGGCCCCCCAGACAACTGTATTCCTCGAAGGTTGTCTGAATAAACTTTGATTTAATTTGATTTGAACACTGGGCGTCTCACTGGCGAAATTCAACCGTATAGTTATGCGGAAATGTCATCGAGATTCGAGAATTCTGTCAAAAGAAAAAAAAAAAACTGTGCCAGGCTGGCAACAGAGTCTCGGGGGGCGGATATTGGCTATACGTCGAATATTGTGTTCCACAATATTCGACGTATACCCACGTCGGATATTGTCTCATATGTTGGATATTGTGTTCCACAGTTATCACACTTACTGAAATAAAAATTTCAGCGGCCTCTTTTTTAATTTAATGATGCGTGTAATTACAAAATGATATCTTGCTTTCTGGGGCACCCTTTACATTCAAAATGTGTGTTTCTAATTCTAGAGCACCCGCATTAACTTTTGGTGTGTATATCCGTTTGGTTTATTATCTTTCTGTAACGTTACATTCTTCCAAGACGTCGTCTTCACATTTTGCATGAAGCCTCAGCCAGGTGTCGACCAGCAACAGTGCTGCCGGTAAACAACTCGTTTTAACTCGCACAGGTAAACAAAACAAAAATGACCGCGCAAAGGTTGAGGAAGGCTCCCGGACATATGACTGGGCCACACACCTTATCAACAGCCGCGCAGAATCAGTATCCAGATAGCCTCAAAGATTCCGGAAAGATTACCACAGAAGCAAGAAAACCTGCGGTCGGCCGGCGGAGACGAACGACCATAAAACCTTCTGCGGGCAAGGCCCATGGCAGTTAGTTCACTCCGAAATTCGTGAAAGGCGTGCCGATCTTGCATCCGTCTTGAGCACTCTTCATCCTGTGCCCGGAGAAAGAGCGTACCCGTGTTTGAGCAGTCTTTCCCCCACGGAGACTTAGCAAGAAGAAAGGCCGCTTTATATCGCCGCGTAACTCACGCGGTATCCATCAGGGTGCGCTGATTGAACTCTGCGGGCGTCCAGAGTTCAGCGGACGTGATTTATCTCGAAAGAACGGTGCATACACAACCTCGATGGAACGTCGCAGACGCCACTCCACTTGAGTCCTAAATTTGCTTCTCCTGGTCGTTCGGGAGCCCTTTGTATTTTACGGCGTTTTGCTTCTTTTCGAAGAGCCATGCTAGGTCGAGTAAATTGATTTCCCAAAGTTGTGGATGTTGTGACGGTGAGGCTAACTGCGGTGCGGGCCTCGCCTTTGGTTTCTTGGCGTAGTCCATCTCTCAGAGTTTCTTCGTCCGTCCCGTAGAGAATGCGAAGTTGCCTCTGACTGGTGATCGTCTGAATGCTTGCGAAGACGGGCATTAGAAGTGACGCCTGATTCTTGATGGTAGGTTTGTCAGTTTTAAAAATTGGAGCATACTTGAGTGGAAAATATGAGTCGCGCGTTGCACGATACTTTCAATCCTTATTCCTGAGGAGGCAAACGAAGTTCTATCGACGGAGCTGAAAAATGCTAATGAGCATTCATTTAGGCACAGGGGTCAACGTCAAACCAAAACCCTTGCTCACTAACCGGACGCAACACTGAAACAGTGATACCCCATTCATTCACCACCGACTATAAGGGCTCCTTTAGCTAAGGGACCTTTATGGTCGGCGGCGAATCAGTTCACGATACTCCGCGCGTGGTATGTGCTCGCGACCCAAGAGCGCTGGCTGATTCGCCGATTGCAAAGGGAGCTATGTTAATGATACCTTTATGCTGGCCGTCTGAATGGGGTAGTAGACCTCCATTGTTAAACCGTAAATCAAATCGATTACCTTTTTTTTTTTTGAGCAAGCTTGTTGGTGTGTGCAATGCCATCTTTCCACAAACATAAGACGACAAAGGGAATATGAATTAGAAAAAGAATCCCATTGATAACAGAGAATGGCGTGCTCGTCTGCATACGTTCAATTACGATCTGGCGTGATAACGAAATGATGACTCCCATCCTAGGCGCGCACAATAGGCAAGGAACAAAAACGAACAACCGAACTACGAAGAAGAAAGAGACGAACCACAGTGTTAGCGAAAGATAGCTGCCTACCGCGACGATGAAGGCCTCGCTACTGCGCGGCTCGAAAGCACGATGACGCGCCGGGAGTTTCCTCGAGTGCAGAATGTCTCGGGCGTGCGTGGACACAACCTAGCTTACGCGCAAAGTGAATGGCGTGACCGAGTGCGGCTGCGCAGAACGGCAATGAAGCCCTGGCACGTGCAGCGGCCGCCTGACGCGTCGGGGGAAAAGCAGTAATTACATCAGCGCGAATGACCGTCATCACGCTCAGATGAACAGGTCCTTCCGCGTCGGCCAAGTAGCGTAATACGGTCCAGATAAATACACCCATTGTGTCCCTCCAAACGGGGGTCTACAATTACAAGCGTTCTGGAGACAGCCCAGTTGAAGGGACCCGTAGTTTTCGGGGCTACCGTGTCATTTGGGAGACGCACTTTACACAGCGCCCTGGGTATACAGATCGCCGCTGATTGCTGGCGGTGTTCCTCCGCTGCGTGCCACGCGCAACTGTCCGCAACGATGGGACAGGGGGTAGGCAGGCAGGCAGGCGGGCGCAACGTGAGTCTGTCAGTATGAAATCCCCCCCGTCTAATCGCTCCGCAAACGGGTCTCGGAGCTTTGTCTCAGCGCGTCCTCTATCGCACTGCTGCGCCGCAGCAGGGCCGAGGACGGTGCCTCGAGTCAGGTGCCCGGTTGACGAGCGTCTTGACGAGCGGCCGCTGTCGGACCTGGTTTCGTTCGCCGTGCATGCGACGCAACGATTGGCCGGCTGTGCGCGTGCGTCAGGAGAGACCGTGACTCTCGCGCACGCGAAGTATTCCCAGGAACTTGATCCCGATCACGTGGAGAAATAAAGGACTCTCTGTTAGCGTGCGTAGCCACGAAAACCTCTAGATGAGTCTGCTTGGTTTCCTCGTGAATTTGGGTACGACATTTCTTTGGCGTGTTACTAGGGCGACGAATATGCGAATTGACAGCAGGACCGTAGCGCCTTTAGGAAGAAACCTCGATCGCAATGACGCGCGCCGCGGAAAGAGCGTGTGTTTGAAATTCTGTTTTGTCATTAGCTTTGCACCCGTCTATTTGCGTATAAATCAATATAAAAATAAAGGTTTTAGGCTCTAATCCACGCTGTAAAGGTGGTTGGCCAGCGAAGCTGTGGTATCACCTGCAATGATTTCCCACTGCACTATATATATATATATATATATATATATATATATATATATATAGACCCTTCTTATTGGAAAACGCCACCAGGTGGTGCTCCAGTCCTTGACGTCCCAGAGAACTTCCGGTTTATAAAAAGAATGAACAAAGGCAACCTTAACACCGCTGCTTGAAATGTAGATAAAACGTTTAACCACCAATTCTCCAGGTGAACGCCAAAAGAACGTAGGAGTGAGAGATCTGTTAAAATGTTTCGAGTATTCTTGTAAACCAACTTGCCTCCTCTGAGAGCTAATATTCTACAGCCGAAGGCCCTCGTTAAATCGCCAACTTTGTGGTCCGTGTAGTATTTATGCTTTCTAGCACTCGTGACATAAGCAAGCTCAACAGGCGCGCAAAGACGATGCGATCGGAAGTCACTTGGGACGCAAGCGGCAGTTAATGTTTGTAAACAGCAAAAGAGTCTGTACCAAACGATTGACGAAAGAAAGGAAATCCACTGCACCAAAACATTTTTTATACCTGAAAGACTTCGTACGCTGCCGTTGCCGCGGCAGCTTATGCGATCGCAATCTTTACCGAGAAACCCATGCGGGGAGCGCTACTTGCTTCGCATTGTTCGCGCGCGCCTTATCACCTATCATGTGGTTTTAACACTTTTTTGTGGTTTTCTTATTGAAACAAGCGTCAAATCCACACGATAGATGATAAGGTGCGAACGATGACAAGGCGCGCGCGATGGTTTTCGGTCGTCTACTGTTCTGTCAACGGACACGAAAGAAACCCGAAATACAAGTCATATACAGCTTCGCTGTAAAAAAAAAAAAAAAAAAAGAAAAAAGAGACAGGCATTTGCGGGTGTGTTTTAGCAGACATGGCAACACATCGAAATAATGCCTGAGTTAGAGCTCGTCGCTTTTTGGTTGTCTTCCCGACTTTTCGATTTTCACATTGATGGTTAAGCTCAAAATTCAGAAAAATCCTTCAAATAGCAGAGCATCAAGACTCACACTTGCGGCTGCTTACATTGTACTTACATTGGATCTCGCAAATACCGCAAAACCTTCGCTCTGATGAAATGCAGTTCCAGGCGCCACCTCACAGTCATAGATGGCGCTGGGTGCCAGTGCGTTCCGTCGTCGTAAGAGATCACAACGACTCAGTCGTAAGAGGTCACAACGCAAGTGTGTGAACGGGCATTTAGGTGTAAAATCAGGTATAAGCAGGGTGTCGAACCGAAACGTTTTTCGTTCCGGTTTTCGTTCCGGTTCAGGGAAAACGGTTCAGCTCCGGTTCAACTCCGGAGTGAAAAAATAAATGTTCAAACCGGTTCGAACCGGTTCGTACTCATATGCTACAAAAACAATTGACGGCAGCAAAAGATAAATTCTGCATATTTTATAAACGTCTTACATATAAAAAGCAAATGCTCACGTTACTGTGTGGAACAAACGAGCTAGTGCTGGAGCACCTCGGGATGTGGGTGAAAGCGCGCGCAGTTCAATGTCAGGCAGCTGACCGAAGAAGCAGGACGTCGTCAAGCATATCCGGGGAAAGACGGCACCTCCGAGACAATAAAATGAACTTCTGTGCATAAAAG
Source organism: Ixodes persulcatus (assembly GCA_013358835.2). Taxonomy (NCBI): domain Eukaryota; kingdom Metazoa; phylum Arthropoda; class Arachnida; order Ixodida; family Ixodidae; genus Ixodes; species Ixodes persulcatus. The sequence goes on from JABSTQ010010904.1 coordinate 409,825, forward strand.
GCTCTCTCCACGCCCACCTGGGTCGCAGGCACTCCCAGGGCTGCTTGCGCCAATGCGTAGAGTTTTGGATTACGTTCCCTTCTCTCCGCCTAAAACTGCAACACGTTAGCGTCCCTTGAAAGCCGCGGCTCCTTGTCTAGCATTTCCAGGAGGCATGCTATATCAAGTTGGCTACTGGTACCTCGAACGTGCACGCCAGCCTCAACCTCTCTTTTCCTTGAGGAGCGCTTGCAGGGAGTCTTCCGGATCATCTGGAGCCGCCGCAGTTTCAGAACAAAGGGTAGAATCTTGCTCGCATTGCAGAGGTGCGATTCGCCTCCAAATCTTTGTCAAATGCAATGTGGCCCGATACTTTTGCTCAGGTGCGAGAAGAAGGCGGTAGCGGGGATCCATGTACACTGCTGCACAGAAGACATCCGTGTCAAGAAGTTGTAGCTCCCTGTTTTTCATTGACTGGACCAAGGCATTTGCTAACGGCGACGATATCTGGGAAGTGTTCATGGGACATCTCAGCCATGGTCAGTACAAATCTCCAACAGTGGTCTGTTCCTTCTGCAATGTCTTTGTCGCCACTTCTGACGGGCGAAGCGATACTGCGAGCATTTCGACTTCCGCCCATACGCCATTAGTCAACCTGGAGTTTTCTTACTTCGAGAGGAGCCCTCCAGCGAAGCCTCCTAGTTCAAGTAACCTGGTGAACATATGCTGCGTGGGTATCCACCGCGTTGGACAGTCAAGCACTGGTTTCTTCAACCCCAGCTTCAACCCGAACCAGCCGAATTGCCGAGGCGAGGGCCTCGCAGAAGAGCGAGTAAAAAAGAACACTGGTATAGAGCTCAACGCTAAGGTGGACTGCAGCGGACGCTAGCAGCTCGCCTAGCATATCCAGTGCTAAGAGCCTATATTCCCGGCTGAGCAGAGACGCGCGGAACGTGAAGTCTCTTTGTACGATGATCAGAGCGCTGAATTTTGAAGATGGCTCGTAGGAATGGCCGCGGTCCATCTTAGGTTGAAGCTGAGCATAAGCAACAAGAGTCGTCGCGTCTCTGAACGCGCCTGAGAGTCTGGACCAGGGTGTAAGATAGACAGGTGGGGAAACGGCCCATAGAGGCCTACAGCAATGCCGTGACCGGATTGTGTACTCGTCTGCTTGCGGGTACCCCCGATTTGCGACAGATGGCGCTGCGGCGAGAAGAAAAAAAATCTCCGTCGGTTTAGCCGGTCGCCACCGGTCGCCCACCTGGAGTGAGAGTTCGCGGTGCTCCACATAGATGGCGCCACAAAAAAAGAGAAACCCGAAAGGGACACAATCCGGTCGCTCATTTGGCTCTCGTTTCCCCACCTGTCTATCTTACACCCTGGTCTGGACAGAGTATGCGGCAACTCGCGAGGCGCGTGGGACGCCCGCCGTTAGTTCAAAAAAAAAAAAAAAAAAAAAAAAACACACAAAAAAAAAAAAAACACGGGAACGCGCGTGGAGGGTGGAAAGGAAGCAATGCTCAGAAGAGCAGTGCGTCTTGATGTTTGTGTTTTTGAGGAGGAAACGTTTTGGTCCTTGCTGTTTCTGCTACCAGAGATCGAAGCTGCTTTGCTGTTTTCTGTAGCTGTAACTGTTGATTGAATTCCGCCTTCCCTTCCCGGTGCTAAACTTTAATTTCGGTCAGATTATTAAATCCACTGTGTTATTTTAAAAGCAGATTAGATGCGCCACAGTGTACCAACTAGTGAAGGTTCTTAAATATACATCGGCCTTTGTATAAGTTTCTTATCTGATCAGTCGTACAATGAAATCAAGGCGTTCAAAAAAAATTGCACACAACTCTACAGAAAGACAAGAAACACCAAACAGTCTTATTAATTGGTCCCTTTGGCTGACATATGAATTGGGTATGCTCTAGTGATAAATTTTCTTTGATGAACCATTTCTGGTCCCCAAGAAAAGGTTGAGACGAATGTGGGCATTTGTTAAAGAATTACATAAGACCAGAAATCCCGGAGAATTTAGTTACTGTGCTCATTTCGTTTGAGCTCTCGAGACAAACTTAATAAATTATGAAGACGGCCGTTATGTGAAAACCTGATAATGGAACGTTACAGAGCTTTCCGCTACGTATTTTTCTCGCTTTTTGACTTCCCACATGAACGAAACACCGCAAAATTGATTGATCAGTATTGCCCAGGAACGAAAAAAGAATTATTTTGGTCGGGTTTAACTCCGGTTTGCGCGAAAATAATTTTTTCGTTGCATTTTTTTTGCTTATTTTTTTAGGTTCCTGTGTTTTTCGCCGCGCATTTTTCACGTGACCTGCCTTCACGTATGAACCGAAAACCTCATGTAAAATATAGCGGTTCTGCTCCGGAGCGAGAAAAAGTATTTCGTTCCGGTTCAACTCCGGTTCGTGCGAAAATAACGCTTTTTTCCGGTTTTCGGTTCACGGTTCGGGTTCGGTTCAATACCCTGGGTATAAGTATTTCTAACGACTGTTATAAAAGTGCGATTATTTGTTTTCGTTTTCTGGTTCATATTTTACGAGAAAAGGCATCAATGCTTTATATGTAAAAAAAAAAAAAAAAAGTTCTTTGTTAAGATTATTTGCTCCACCAGCGAATCAAGTAATATCAAACGCTCCAAATCCGAAGTTGTCCAGTGAGGGTCGCGACTCCAGCGACCTATAGGCGGCGCCACCACCAAACAAACATGGCGGCTGAGTCCAGGTCGCGTCGGCTCGGCCCGGCCTCCTGCAGGAGTGGCGCATTCAATTTAACAGATTTTCTTTTGTTTAATGCCCACTTTTATAGGTATTTGAACTGAGACGGTTAAGTGTAGCCGGTGCACATAAACTTGCAGAGCATAGTTTTGCTTACCCGGTGTTTTTTGTTCTTTTCATGTCAAACTTTCGTTTCGGAGATTTCGTTCAAAACCGAAACTATGGGCTCCGAAAAGACGGTAATAGACTCTAATCAGTTTTGATCGTCAAAGGAGAGCGGCGATGACTACAGAATTGTTCCACCGAGAGTAATTTTCAGCTAACTCGCATGCCTCGACCATGCGACTTATCTGTCCGCGAAATCGAGCTTTTGTGCGTATCCGCGTTTAAGAATCAGCTCCAATCGTCTGCTCGGTCAACAACACAGGCTGCAGGAAAATTACGAAAATTAAGCAAGCGCTTCTTGAGCCAAGGAGCATGTTAACCCGCTGGCGCCCCACTAAGCAGCTGATACTCGTATTTCAATTCAAGGTTTAGTAGCAATCGAGAAGTCATTTTGACGAGCGGGTTATGTATTATATTACGCACAATGTCCCACTAAAGCGATATTAGTATATTATTCTTGTTGAAATATGAGCTTAGTTGACTAGCTATTAGGTGAACTGCTGAATAAAAGTATATTTGACAGACAGAGAGCTACTTGTTAAACTTAGCCAAATGGTTCTAGCCGGTAGCACGGAGACGAATGCGGACAAACTGAAGAGAGTCTTCATCGAAGATTCACGCAGAACCTCTCTGCATTGAACTTGACTTCGAATCCTGAACGGATAAAATTACTATTTTTTGTGGCCGGTCAACCTGAGCAATGTAGACGTATATTGCGCTGGCTTCGACGGGGGTATAATGTAAATATTGGAAGCGCGATAGATCATAATAATGTCGTGACAAATTCTAACTTTGCGAGACGCATCCCCCACCTTTTGAAAGCAGATAATTTCCCTCATTAATCATATGCAGCGAGCAGGTTTTCCTGAATCAAGTAATTGCGAAATCAGCCCAACTCCTTCAATGTGGTCCAGAGGCTTTTTTAGCGAAAAGCAGTCAAGATGAATAGCCAACGCACCGACCGGCGTGGGTGGCTCAAACTTGAAGCTAATCGAACACAACCAAACCCAAGAAAAGCAACTATCGAACCTTCCCATTCACTTGACTGCAGCATTGGTGTTCCCTTCAGTGAAACACCTCGCCTGTCGTCTTCAGTCCACTGTTCTACACACTCATAAAGAAACCACTTATCAGTTACCAAGTAGTCGTCACTTTGAATGTGATTCGAGACAGACAAGACAAGAAATCAAAACGTTTTTCCGGGATTCCTCCCCCATCCAAGAAATCGAAAGCACAAGACCGTGTGTTGTGGAGTGAACGGGCTTTCAAACACGTGATGGAAGGAAACAATCTACTGAGGCTTCACCACCCTAATGAACACTCAGGCAAACTTAAGAAATTTTCGGACCTTCATCAAATAACATTGTTCGTCACCGCGCCGACAACACGTATCCGCCGCGAAAGCCACCAGAGACGCGGAGGGGCGCGGAGCGCCTGGTCCGGCTGGTTTCCGGTTTTCCCGCTTGGTGGCGTCCGTTTTGCTGGAGTCGTGAATAATCCCTGTTCCGCGTCAAACTATCCGGTCACTTGGTGGAATAAGAATGGCGTCCTCTCCAACGCTTCGAGATGAGAATAGCGCTGATTACTGTATAGTCACTGACAGGTTTAGAACGGCAAGGAAGTTCTTAAGAGGTCCCGCCTCCGGTGCGAGCTTATACCTTCGACAACGCTTCGGTGTTTCGGGAAGCACGACGAAAGGCAACAGAGCGCGTGCTGCAGAGGCCGCGGATCGAAAAGAGGCAGACGCCTCCATTCTCATCATGTCACTGGCTACATAGTGCGTTTCATATATATATATATATATATATATATATATATTGCGGTCGTGTATTACTGCCACTGCGTGATGCACGCTAAAGACCTCATGCTGGCAGGGGTACTCCACTGGTTAATTTTACCATCGACTGCAGAGACACCAGACGCCCATTGAGGCTGACTATAACTTTCCTCTGTCCAAACAAACTCACGGCGCAACTACTTTGTTCCTTTTATGGCTTTGGCAGCTCTACCTTCATCCAGAGTCCCTTTTCTTTTTGTGGTCCGACATCCAGCGCAAACCAAAGGCTCATTCGATTGCGCTTTGGCTCCGATTTAAAACGCCAAGGAAAAAAAAAATAATTTTTAAATATTAGAGCCATCCAGTGGCTGTAATGCATAAGCTCCAAGTGACTCCGGTGGCGGTAACGGAGAACAATATCACCATTAGAGCGACGGGTTCTACGTTGTTCAGGTTAGGGACTACAGTGACTTTGGATGCAGGCAATGGTCGATTGTGTGTGATCCGACCCTGCAAGCACCACTAAAGCACACACAAAAATATTTATTACATATAAGAATCGCGCCTTCTCTGCATTTAGATACGTTAGGCACTGACATCAGAATTCTTTCACGGCCATTTTGTACGACTACGACTAAGTTGAGGTCTGTCCAAATTAACTCGCGCGATCCATCCGCGTCGCGTGCATGTCTTTTATACCGGATGCACATGACGTCGTTCCCATCCGGCCGTTTCCAAACGCTGTTAAGCTTTAAAAATGAAAAAAAAAGGAACCTTTTTTAAATATATATATATATATATATATATATATATATATATATATATATATATATATATATATATATATATATATATATATAGAAGGACAGGGTTCTGAATGAAGAACGAGGAATCGGCGCTTGCCCCTGGAAACGGCTCCTGACGGAGACCACCGGACATTAGTCGCGTGAAGGGCGTGGCTAAGAAAACGTCATATCTATCCGGCAGAAACGACGTGCACGTGATGGGCATGGTTGACACGCGCCCTGGCGTTCTGGGCGGTGTTGCGGAGTCACGCCTGCGAGCGTGGCATATCTGTGCGAAGACGGAGCTCGTGTTCGCTCTGTCTCGAGCTTGCGTGTAAACGGTCCCTCTGCTGCGGCAACCTCCCACCGCCACGTAGAGTCCGCCTGGGCTATAATACCTCGTTGCAGGATCAGGCAGCAGCCCAAAGACGCCTGAGACGCGGACGAAACGCGCGTCGAGCACCAGCTGCGGCTCCTGCCAGAAGGGGACGACTCACCGCAGTTGTTCTGCGGCCGTGTTTAAACACTTTATATAGAGGCCGTAATTACGTAATGGCTGCCGCAGTGCATGCAGAGCGGGCCGACGGGGGGGCTCGGGGGTTCCCTGGCGGCTCCGCGAAGGAGACCGGAGTGCGCGCTGCTTGCCTCAGATTAATGACGTCCACGCCCGACCATTTTGGGCCAACGGCGGGGTCGCCGCCACGCCAGAGATCGGCCGGCGGGCCAGGTGTGGGAAGCTGGGCGCTTGGCAAGGCGGCGTCGCGAGCGGGCCGCCCTCGTACGTGGTGGGCCCTTTGGAAGTTGTAACTATATATTCGCATCGTGCGTGACCAAAAGCGTCGCTGTGATCGCAATTCGCGATTAACCAAATCCTCACTGTGGCGTCTTTATTTGGATTAGCCGTTCTTTCCTGGGCGGAACTATGTCAGAGTGTCAACTGTGACGAGGTTGGTTTAAGAATGCGACGACTCCAAGCTTCCATTGTTATTTCCATACGCACCGTTGAACTTGCCGTTCGGAACTGATGATAAGTGGTCAAAATCACGACTCAGGATGTCACGGCGAGGCAAATTCTGATCGTGACGTCACCGAAACATCTCGGCGCTAAAAATCGCCGGCAGCTTGTGAAACGCAGAAGTCTAGCTTTTTAGTCAATGAGAGAGCGCCATTCACCGATCACCAGAGAACCAATCGGGAAGCAAGAAGTGATAATGAGCCATGCTTTTTGTTTCTGTCAGAGAAGGTCTCGCTGAGTTCAGGGAGCCGGTTAGGATCTAGAGGGAAGGCTCGCCCACAAAGGACAAAGCTCTGCCCACGCAGAGGAGGGCTCGTCTGCCAGTGGCTCTTTTCTGGTCGAGTACCACTCAGTGGCATGGTGCCAGGTGGTAAACGACACCGAACTGACCACTACGTAAAAAATATAAAGTTCATTAAAAACTTCTGTTATAGAGGCGCATGTTTCGCGGTGCCCCATTCTGCATGTGGTAACACAAAAGTAAAGGCCGGTTCAGACACTTGCGTTTCAGTGCGTTTGACTGCGTTGCGGCGAGAACCGAAAGCGAGTCACCGGCACATCTGTGCTTCGTATGAAGCGTGGAATCCAATTCAAGGAATCATCTTGGCAAGCAATATAGGCAGCAGGAATGCCCTGGTTTCTCGCTGCCGCAACGCAGTCAAACGCAGTTAAACGCAACTGTCTGAACCAGGCTTAACGCTTTTGAATTCTTTTTTTTTGTTATTGAGTTGAACATTTTGCTTTGGGAATTCGCAAGCGCGCTTTCTACTGCAGATCTTACGCTGCAATATACCTTAAGGCCGGTTCAGACACTTGCGGTTGAGTGCGTTTGACTGCGTTGCGGCGAGAACCGAAAGCGAGTCACCGGCACATCTGTGCTTCGTATGAAGCGTGGAATCCAATTCAAGGAATCATCTTGGCAAGCAATATAGGCAGCAGGAATGCCCTGGTTTCTCGCTGCCGCAACGCAGTCAAACGCAGTTAAACGCAACTGTCTGAACCAGGCTTAACGCTTTTGAATTCTTTTTTTTGTTATTGAGTTGAACATTTTGCTTTGGGAATTCGCAAGCGCGCTTTCTACTGCAGATCTTACGCTGCAATATACCTTAAGGCCGGTTCAGACACTTGCGGTTGAGTGCGTTTGACTGCGTTGCGTCGAGAACCGAAAGCGAGTCACCGGCACATCTGTGCTTCATATGAAGCGTGAAATCCAATTCAAGGAATCATCTTGGCACGCGATATAAGCAGCAGGGATATCCTGGTTTTTCGCAGCCGCAACGCAGTCAAACGCAGTCAAACGCAACTGTCTGAACCGGGTTTAGAGTAGTGAACACGTTTTCGTTGTTTCTCGTGTGCTTCAAAAAACGTGCGGCAAGTACATATTTACAGATCTAGTTCGCCGGAGAAACCATGCGCCATCTAATCAATCATAGGCGGGTTGGAACGTTTTCACCATCTTTCATTCATTATGCTTTCTGTTCTCTCTATGTTTGTCCCACCAGTCCTCTTCTTGCCAGGTTAAAACAAGCCCTCCCCCCCCCCCCCCCCCCCCCCCCGGCGTGGGAGGCTATCAGTCGGCCTGGTCTTTTCCCACTCGTGCATTAAGCACAATACAAGAACCACCACACTTGATTTAAGTAAATCTCAAGCCCAGACTCAGACCATCGCGAATCGGGCTTGGTGAGCATATCCGCCTTCTATAAAGAGGAAAATACTTCTTTAAAGAGCGAATTTATGCCAAAATTAACGAGTAATAGAACAAGAAAAAAAACTTTAGAAATGTTTGTAGATCCAATTCCTTGGTTTCTTACCCCGATGGCGTTCTTAAGGGAGAAGACTTTTCACGAGTCGTGAAACCTCTTCTCGCTGAAAAACGCCCGCGGGGTAAGAAATCAAGGAAACGACGCAACCCGAGTGGAGAAAAATGGTGCGGTTGCACGGCGCCCGCTGCCGGCGGTCGTCGGGCTGATGAGGCCTGCGTCCGGCATGCTCCCCGAAACCAGCTGCAAGGGTCGAACTCACGAAGCCTCGGAGGCTTCCAGCAGAGCACCATTGTTCGACCAGTTCGTGACGACCCCTGGGCCGGGGTCAGTGGCGATCGGAGCACGCCGCGTGAAATCAGTCGCCTCCGTCGTGATGCAAACTCGACCGGAAAAGGCTCCGACAGCAATAACCGGTCATGTTGCCGCTTGGGGCAACGCCAGAGCGCACACACACCGCCGAGCGGCACCGCGACAGTGCCCGCCTTCGAGCCCAGGAATTTCGGGCAGAGCTGCCACAATTCGAGAGAGAGAGAGAAAGCGTTGTGAATGAAGATGAAGGGGGGGGGGGGGGAGGGGAGGGGGGGGCCAATAGTGTATGCGCAGACATGTACGTAACGCGTTACAAATAACGAGTTCCTTCTACCTAGTTACTATTTTCGGTAACGAGTAACGTATTTAGTTACTTTTAAGGCCAAGTAACGAGTAACGGTATCTCGTTACTTTTGAGAGTAACGTGTACAACAGCGCTTAAACGGCCACGTTTTTATTCTAACCTGAGTATGCGTCTATTGCGAGAACGGTTGGTGGGCAACCCGAAAAACAACTTAACAGTATGACAGTACAGCAGCGTATATCGCTGAACACGTCAGTCGAACAGTTCGACTGACCTGTCCAGCGATAAACGTTGCTGTACTGAACTCTTCAGCTGGGAATATCCTTCACCCAGCAAACACAATAAGGTTTGTTGGTTGAACCTTCTTGAACCGGGTACCGTCCGAATGTAAACCCGAATGTTGAGAGCACGGGAAGGACCCATTACCCGCTGTCCTTAATGAAGGGGACGTTCCCGAAGAATCCGCAGCTCTTCCTGAAGCACAACACTGCCGTTCCTTCGAGCACGTCGGTAGAACGACTGTTCAGCGTCGCCGGAGATGTGTTCTCAAGGAAACATAACTTATGAAAACTTCGAGAGGCAGCTACTGGTTAAGTGCAACGACTACTAAAAAGAAAAAAGACCATGAAACAAAGACAGTTGTGTATTTGGTCGTCAAAGTAACTTGAAAAGTAACTCGTTCCTTTTGAGGTAACTAACGCGTTCCTTTTGAAGATTGGTAACGAGTAACGTATTTAGTTATTTTTTGAGCGAGTAACGAGTAACCGTATTTAGTTACTTTTTTGGGGTAACGTGTACATGTCTGTGTATGCGCACTGGGCGCTTTTGTCACTGGCTCGCCACAATTCGCGTCAAAAAAGATAGCCCGCTCTCGCTTCGGTCGCGCGATTGGTTTTCGTCTTCTTTTACTGCCGTCGCCGGTTGCGGCAGAGAAAGCACTTTTGTGCTCAATTTTCACAACGGCTGGGATACCTGTTCTGATAGCGCGACTTCGGGTGTGTAAATGTTCAGATGAATAGTGGAAACCATTGGACAAAGTGGCTTTGAGAACGTGTATTATGTAATCATATTCCGAAACGAGGGGGAGGACATCGTGAAAGAGTTTACTTCGACTTAAAAAAACAAACAAAAAACAAACAAGGTTAACTCATATTCACAGGCGGAAGTCATAATGGAAAAGTCTATAGCTCGACTTAGCACAACAGGGTTAACAAACAAAAACGTAGGGTTCGTACGCCGGGACGCGTTGGTGTGCAGTGCCAACTGCGGCTCCCATCCGACATCTACAAAAGCATATTAGATAAATATAAATTTGTTGGCTGTCCTCATCATTCAACCAGTGTATGCTGAAGATGCCGCCCGCTGAATATGCCGCCTACCTATAATAATCGCAGCTAAGTTGCTATGAGTGAACCGCATGTTTCAAGTATTCCATCTTCGAGTCAGAAAGGTGCTAGGCGAGCTTGTGAGTTAAAAATATAATTGAAAATAAATTTGATTTTAGGACGAACGACTTCATAAAGAAACTAAGGATGCACTTTTTTACCTGATCCTAAAACACATTTATATAAAATGTATTATATATAATAAGACGTTTTATTATTCTTCAAATCACAAACCCCGTTCTGAAGACAGCTGGTGATGGGACCGGCACTTTCATAACTGGCCTGGCGGACCGCGTAGTATAGGGAGTACTAGAATGCTGGTATTTAATTAAGGTTATTAATTACAAAAACAAAAACACTAAGGATAACGTATCTCTCGAACGTTTAGAGACCTAGAAATCTGGAACTTCAAGTTCACGCAAGCATCGACGCCCTGCGGATGATCGCTGTTCATCACTATAATAGAAGCGCCCCCAAGGTCGTCTTTGGCCACGAGCTTACAGGCCAGTTTTCATTCAGATCGCACGAATATATGAGTCAGAGGAGGCAGACTCTACGCATAATGGTACCGTGCACCTCCCCCCCAAGGACGGCCACTCTCGCCTGATTGCTCTCTTGCCGGGGGCGAGGGGAGTTCCAGCGCTACAGGGGGCATGCCGCCCAAGATTGAATCCGGATCGAAGGCTCTCGATTTCACGCCATCACTATATGCCGCCAGTGCAAGCCATAGTCTCTGACTTCCTGCCCTATCTGTAAAACAAATTTGAAGCGTCAGTTGCGTTCACCAGCAGCTCCCCACTACTGAAGCGAAAGATCTAAGCGCAAGCCTGGCAATGGGTCATGCTCCAGCACCTCATACAATACGAAACGTTAGTTCCCAGTGTGACGCCAGGTAAATTGCGAGGCAGGCTTGAATGGATTAACCGCCACAATTGACCCCGTAAGTGATGACGTCACAACATGGTGCTCTGCTCCAAACAAACCGTTGCTAGGGCCGTTGTTATGGACAAATACATGGGGGCTGGACGTGAGGCCAGAAATTGTCTGATAAAAAGTTGATTTTTTTGTAAGCATTGTGTCGTCTCAATATCTAATCATGAAGACTTTTTCTATCGTCTCATAAAGCGACAACAAAAGCTCCTAATAAAGTTTCACAACCGGTTTTGCATTGCTATCAGACGACACGATGGCTTCGCGCGTTCTGTGGAAGTACGCGACTCCGCTGAATGAAGTTGGTGACGATCGACGAAACTTCTACTCTCGGGGTCAACTTTCTGTGATATTTCGGAAGCGAAGAGTGCATGCCCGTGCGCAGCTTTGATCGACGCTCCAGCTGCGCGAGCGCGAGAACGCCTTCCCGTGGAGCTCGCTTCCGCAATATATTGAGAAGGTGAAAACATTCCGATTCCGAATCACGTGCGAAGATGACGTGAAGTATATATATATATATTCGCTGTTTGGGGTCTTACTTAAGACTGACGAATCAGTTGGATTTTTTTTCGGTGTGAGTATTAAAGGTATACGAAACACGCACCCATACTGCGAGCTTGAAAATGGAAGTTTGGGGTCTCTATCCGCTCATGTTAGAGTCAAAATAATTGCTCCTTCATTACAATGCACTTCAACTGTAAAAGCAAAAGGCAGGCCCGACGCTGCTTTGACATGTTCTAACCAGATACTTTTCTCGCTGTAGTTTTAGCAGATCTCCATGCGTGTGATGATTTCCGTCAGACAGTATCCCGTATCGCACGCAAATACAATTCGTTTATATAAACCTGGTGAGTTTTCTTAGGCATTCCATGTTCCCAATAATTACAAAATCAAAATCGTATCATTATGCAAACGATTCAAACTTACAGACGGCATACTTCAGTCATTCCGTGTGCGTTCGTCATGTGTTCATCGTCTGCAGCAGGTGTCTCGAGACGTCTCAAGGACCGGAAGTTGCCGTAGCAAATATTGCAGAAACAGCCGATTCTCGGCAAATTTCTGCCGTGGTAAGTGGGAAATCTAGGCTTCCTATATATATATAGACGTTTTAATTCCACGTCCGATGTTTGAACGATGGCCCTTTTTGAGCGAAATCCAGTCCCCATGTATTCGCCCATAACAACGCCCCTAGCACACGTTTTGTTTGGAGCAGTTACGTCACACTTACGGGGTCAATGACTCTGTGTTCACACTTGACAGGAACCGCTGCGTGATGGTCCATTCATTTACGCATCTCGCGCCTCTTTAGGGACCTCTGGATCCTGTGTCCTGGAAGAGGCCAAGGAGTCCTCAATGTATGAGAGTCTACGCTTGTGCAGGAGGAACATTTCACAAAGCTGTGAGTCCGCGCTCACAGTCGCGATGAAGGGAGAGGGGAGTGTCCTCTCACCTCCTGAGAACGCTCTTAGCGTCCCAGAACGGCGCAGAGCACTGCCGCGGAACGACGGCTGCGAGGGATGGACAGGACGCGCCTGCAGCCTGCCCTGCCCTTCATGACTACTCAACTGGAGCTGAAAAAAGCGAAAGAAAATGCGGCACCCGCGCCTCTTCATATCGAAGCCGCGGCCAAGTTCTCTTCTGCCATTCTTCAGGAAGTGCGTTTGACAACGGCGCGTCGGTGATTACTGTGATTAAGCGGAGCCTCATTGAATCCCGCAGCCCTTCTGTCGGGGCAGGCCGTCAAACGCGAGGCGTTTCTCTCCTTCGGACTAAAGATAGATGAAAGACGGCTCGCTGCTGCTCCGCTTCGGGTAAAAGTCACTTTGTTGCGCGCTGCGCGAGACAAGATGAATGCTACTTGGGGAATTCATGGTGCGCTGCACAAGTTGGATTCCGATCGACATTTAGAGTCATGCGAGAGCGTTTCTGGTGTCATATCACTCACCGCCGTAGGTCATTAGAGCCCTCAACGTCCGGCGCTTTTGGCCTCGTGGCAATCGAACCGCTCGCGATACGGGTCGGATGCTTTAACGGCCGATTGGGAAATAAGGACGATGTCGAGCGCGCTGGATTATTGGGGGCACGCGGGGGCGTGAACGGCACCGTTCCATAAGCGGCCATCCGAACCGGACGCGTCCCGCGGGTCCCTTCCTCTGCAACACGGCCCGTGGCTTTTGCTAAAGGCATCGAGTTTCGCGTGTCTTGAGGCGACGCTCGATTTCGGTAAAATGTGGGATCTTTTCACGCAGGGAAGGTTAAGGTGAAGCCCGGCAGCGGCATCCAAGTGGCATGCTATAGTTCGCCAGAGATCGGGGAAAACAGCCTTGTTACAATTCCTGAACTGGTTGCACGCAAGTTGTGCAGCGACTTGACGCCACGAAGGGTACAGATGGAGTTATCATTGGCCGCAGTGCATGCGTTATTCGCTCTTCAGTCAGTAAAGATCGGGCGTGTTGCACTAGCACTATAGTCCTGCCCATGCCAGCGATTCTAGTGCCATGCTTACCTATAGGAGACATTCAGCCACTACGAGGAACTACTACTATATGACTATACCACTGCACTGCTGCGCTGCCCTGCGGACGAAACGCGCGCGCGACGCCCCCTTTTTCGAGAGCATTTTCCGACCAAATGCTCACCTTAAGCGTCCTGTGTTCATGAGTTGCACGAGGGCGGCCATTGTACACGGCTCACGATCTTCTTTCCCAGTCCCGTGCTGGGCAGTTATGCAAACTACCGCGGATTAGATCCACAACCGCTCGGGGAGCTTTCGCTGGCACAGGGGCGTGTCCCGACTATCGCCCCCAGCAAAAGGTCGCTGTGCGCACGCAAGCCTGCTCCCTTTCTTCGATTTCTCCGAGGACACTGTATCACATTGTACGATTCGATTCGCGGTTGGCACTGAGCGCCTTCTTGAACGCTGACTGATGACGCGCTGCTGTGCCCGTTGCGTGCATCGCGCGTAGCAAATTGTGGGAGGAAAAAGTGAGTTTTAGAAAATTGCTACGAGCCTACTGCTTCACTCACTAAAATGCTCAGATTCAAACCCACGTTTTACTTCGATGGCAAACTGCCATTTCAACCCACCTCGCCACAACTATAGCTTCTCTACCCAAGACCACAGGGTTCAATCGATGAACGAGCAAGGATTTCAGACTGGATGGTTTTAGTTTCGTAATATTTTCAGTTTGGAAGCGTAGAGCACTTGGTTAATTCGCGCTAGATATTTTAAGGCTAGAATATACACGGTACCAGGCTAACGCAATGCCAGTCAAAGGCACAGGCGCAGGAGCATACATAGTTCTTCACAGTGTTCTGCTCGCACGGGAATTTAGACACGCCCTCCCCTTACAAATATGATCAATGAGTTTCAATTGAGTTGCTAATGCATTCCTATAGAGTCAATTGAAACTCAATATAAACTCAACGTATAACGAGTTTGATTATAAGAAACTCAATATCGATTCGATTGAATTAACTCATTAGGAACGCAATTGAGTTTGTTTCATAATAAACTCAGTATCGAGTTTATTGAATTTATTCATTAGGAATGCAATTGAATTTGGTCATTAAGAACTCCTTATATATTCTTTTGAATTTACTTATTAAAAGGCAATTGAGTTTGCTCATTTAGAACTCAATATCCATCTATTGGAGTTTACTTATTAAGAATGCAATGGAGTTTGCTCATTATGAACTTAATATCTATTTATTTGAATCTACTCAATAGACATGCAAACGAGTTTTATCATCAAAAACTCAATATCGATTATATTGAATTTACTTAATACATTTGCAAATGAGTTTCATTATTATAAGGGATCAATATTGATTATTTTAAGTTTACTCATTAGATATATAGATGAGTTTTGTAATTTCTTATTTTGAGCTTAGTCACTGGACATGCACTTGAGTTTTATTACTTGACAGACATTTCTTTGTCTCCTCATTAGAGATTCAAACGAGTTGTTGTCATTGAGTAGTTGACATCAGCTGGTTTGCGCCCTTTGCTCTTGAGGAACCCAGCAAGGGCACAGCTGCAAATAACCATGAGTGCACTTATTTCTCTCAGAATAAACATACTTGCTCAGATTTATTGGTGCAAGAAATGGAAAACTTAACTTTTGACACCTTCGAGAGCATATCGTTCATTATAATAACTCTAAGGTCGCTGCCAAGGTGAGAACAACACGGAGGAGCTTCACGTGTCTCCCCTCAAGCTTGAGTCTCCCCCTCGAAAACGCTTCAACGTATCGCGCACATCAAGCGCGCGCGAGCTGTCAAAGCATGGTGGAAGGCATGGAGCGGGCGGTGAAGGCCGGGTGTTTGAAAGACACGCCATGCCCTTTTCACTTTGTCAGTGACTATAGTGACATCACTGAGCCTATTTTACTAGTCACTTCCTAAAACAAAAGGAATGAAATGTCTTAAATTCAGCAACTACTGTGCCTGGTCTTGTCCTGAGTGCTACTATGCAGAGAAGCAATAACATACCAGCTAGGAATCGCTTTCGTGGATTTAGCGACTGCACCGAACGAATATTGCTTGTACCGATGTAGTTTTTTTTTTTTTTTTTTTTAGCAAGTATGGGATAAGTTTAATGACGTCGAAACACTGATTATCATTTATCAGACTTCCGAGGAGGGGATAGCATACTGGGAACCCTTATAAATGCTGAGGTGGTCACCGGCCAAAGGAATACCTTTCATACGTAGGGTACATAAGGCGGTGGGGTAGACAAGGAGAGTGTGATTAGTGTGTTGTGAGTGCTTTATTATGTTTTTGTTCGTTTCCTTCATGTGCTTCGTTTCCTCCATGTTCTATGCTCTAAGTAATTATCAGATAAAAATTCCCAACAAGTTGCAGGATTTTTTTAAACGCACGTGCAAAGACTTATATTGAAATACAGTTGCAAAAATTCTATTGAAACACTACTGCCAAAAATTCAATTGAAATGCAATTGCTAAACATTTAATTAAAACTCGGTGGCCAGTATCCTGTGACGGTTTAATAGCTTCAATTGAGACTCAACGCGGTGTATTGAGTGAATCCTTTACAATTTCAATTGAAACCCGTTTCATTTTTTTTTTTTTTTTTGTAAGGGTCAGTCTATTCCTGCCCGGAACTTTTAAGATAGGATATTCCTCTGCACGAGCGCTTTTAATTATTATTATCTCCGTTTACGTAGAAAGATGGAAGGTGGGTCACGCTCATGCCCCGGGGGAATCAAGGAGCTAACATTTTCTATTTTGGTCGGAAGCTTTTCTAGCGCCGCACGAGGTAAGTCAAGTGGAAGCAGGCCGAAACTCACGATGGATGAGCTATTCCCGTCCGATATTTAAAGTGGAATGAACCGTCGAAAGCTGTACGAGGAACTATCAACAGAAAGACGACGCTCCTTCACATTAAATGAGCGGTGCACCGAGTGTGTTTCTAAACACGGTTATCGAACCGCGACCACGAGGGTTAATTCAGCAGCGTCACATTGAATAAGTAACTGCTGCTCTTCGAATAAAGGTATTAAATATTAAAGCCCCGAGCGTGTTCAAGAATTCTGGGGTGCCGCTTTAGAATTAAGTGCAATAATTAATTTAATAAGCTTTCCTAATGCGATCTATCTGTAGCGATTGATTTCTCAACAATTTTGCTTTTGCTTCTTTCTGAATTCCTGTAAGAAAACAAAGCCCGAAGGGAACTCTACGAAAACCATCAAAAAGACATATCAGGCTAAAAATGAGCGCTTCTCCGCGTGATGCATTGTAATGCCTGGATGAATTCCGTTTGTGCCCCCTAAATTTTAGGGGCGCTGTACTTCACGAACGCTCGTGCAGAGATAGCATCAGTCAAAGCTACCCTCTATGTTAAGCAGAGACGAAGTATAACAGGTTTTGAAGCCTATAAATGACACTCGGATGCATATGGTAGCCACAGACCTCTTCAAAAACCCCAACAGATTCCTTTCAGCGTCAGTTTGAGCCACAGGGAAGACGTTGGATCGTTGGTTGATTGAGCGCCGTTGTCGTTGCAGGCACCCGGAGTCCCGGCTGGCGCGCATGTTCAACGGTAGCATCCCGATCGTGCTGGACAGTCTGAAGCAGCACTACTTCATCGACCGAGACGGCAAGATGTTCCGGCACGTGCTCAACTTCCTGCGCACCAACACGGTGGCCGTGCCGGCCGACTTCCCGGAGCTGGAACTGCTGTACGAGGAGGCCCGGTACTACGACATCCCGGCGCTAACGCGACAGCTGGAGCCCCTGCGCGAGCAGGCGCAGCAGCGGAGACGTGCGGCCAGCGTAGGCGCGAGCCCGGCGGCCATCGCCAGCACCACGTCACAGCTGAGCCCCGGCGCCCCCAAGCAGAGCAAGCGGCCGCCGGCCAACCACTGCGACGGCCTCGTTTCGCCGTCGGAGAAGGACGCCGAGCGCTTCCAGGACGCCTCGTACCAGTGCCTGGCGCTCAACATCAGTCCGGACATGGGCGAGCGCATCGTCATCAGCGGGGAGCGGGCCCTGGTCGAGCAGGTCTTCCCGGAGATCGCGCAGGCGCTCATGGACGCCCGCAGCGGTGTCGCCTGGAACCAGGACACCAAGCACGTGATCCGGTTCCCCCTCAACGGCTACTGCAAGCTCAACTCGCTGCAGACCATCACGCGGCTTCTCAACGCGGGCTTCCGGGTCATGGCGTCCAACGGCGGCGGCGTGGAGGGACAGCAGTTCAGCGAGTACCTGTTCGTGCGCAGGAACCTGCCGTTCTAAGTGGACCATTACGCCGCCGAACCCTAGCAGCGGCCGGGACGCGGTGAACTGTCGCGTCGAGCGACCCGGAGCCGCCCTCGGCTGAGACTCATTTCCTGTGCCACGCAGTGTGCATCCGGGAGTCGTCGGAACTGTGCCCTCGGAGCCCTGTGGACTGCGTGTGCCGCCGATCGCTGGACGGACGCGAGTGACAGTCGCGAGCAACGGCACGGCTTCTTTTATTTGTGCAAACGAAGGAGTTGTGGGGGAACCGTGGGGCAGGCCCTCTTCTCTTTGGGCTGCCGTCTTCAAGATGGCGAGCGCCGTGTTGTCCGATGGGTATGTGCTTTATATCACACCACGCGCTCTGTACTGCAAGCTTCATCGTCGGGACACCGCCCCGTGTATCCCCGCTACCGTCGACTTGACGAGCGACTCTGCAATAAAGATCTCAGACCGCATCGAGACACGGGACGACTCATTTCTGAAGGGCTCTCGCAACGCCTCCGTTGTTAGCAAGCTCTTCTTTCTTAAGCCAGGTTTGGAGCAAAAAAAAAAAAAACAAAGCAAAAAAATCTTCAGCATCTTCATAAGCAGGCACGTATGAGGCTTCATGCGCAGGGTCTTTGCAGCGATGAAGAATTCACGTAAGATTCGAGGCACCACCTTTGCTGATTTTTTTCTAATTTCCAAATGCTCAGTAATAATAACTTGGCTCGTCTCCCTATTCAGATCCTGTTGTGCTACTAGCCGCACACCTATAGTCTTCGATCTGAGAGCACTAGACTTCGCAATCCGCCTAATTTTTCATCAGTCCTTTACAATTTTTTTGCTGCTCACTTTCATCATCGTGCACATCCCCTCGTCCTTCCTGCAAACACCTGTGTCCTTCAAAAACACTTTATTTCTTCCTAGCATATTTCCCATAAGCCATTCTTAATGGGGCTAAGTAGGATGCCTAAATGTCCTTCTGTTTAGGGTGATGACATCCTTTGTAGTACCCAATGCCGACAGCACGCGCTCAAAAGGAAAATACAAAGAAATCGCCGAAAACAAAATGTCTCTGTAGCGCCGTCAACGCTAAGAGCACGTGCAGAGAGACGCTCTTTCACGCGTTTCAGATCAAAAAAGAAAAATAAGCGTTCGAAACGAAATAGCCAGATGTCATCAACCTAAGCAAAGCGCACATGAAAGCACCCTAGGCCTAAAGCCGGGGTCACACTGCTTGTACATCGTACAAAAGACAATCTACGAACATCAGTCACCGCGATATCCGTGGTTGGAATGCCGGGTTCGAAGTTTCTCCTTGCACTCGTTACCATGCGGCATTCGAAACACGGATCTCGTGGTGACTTGCGTTCGAATCTGTTTGCAGACTGTCCTTTGTGTGATGTATAAGCAGTGTGAACCCTGCTTAACTTTTCACATCTACCAATCTTTACACAAAACGTGATGTTAATGATGCTTCAGAGAGGTTGTTACTCATCTTCCGCCATCAACGTAATACGAACACGTAGAACTTCTGCTGCTTGAAAGGCTTAAAAGGTTTAGACGGAAGAGCTCCAACCAAAATCCAAAAAACGGTTCAGCCCGACGTTTCTTTCTTTCTTTCTTTATTCTTTCTTTCCGGATGGACCGGGAGGTGGGCAGAGACTAAAGGCGTGATGCCTGACGAGGTCTCTGTCCCCTTTACAGTTCTAACACAGCAGTGCAGGGTACATAAATTTTTGAACACGAAAACCTGCTCGGTTTCTTCATCAGGGCTCAGGGGTGACTAAATCGCGAGGACTAAATCCGAAAAAGGCTTTTCCTGGAGTCTTCCTCTAAAAACGACAGATTTCTGTCGAAAATGTTCTCATTCAAGGCCTCTAAGGTTTGCGTTTCAGATAAGCGTACAAATCATTGTCATTCACCGCCCCAGCGTCACGCTGCGGCCATTCGGGAAATTAAATTGTCATACCTCGTACATACGCATAGAGCCATGGCTCGGGGAGCATGGCTCTATGCACATCTACGAGCCATGCTCCCCGAGCCATCTACCACCCCCCCCCCCCCTCTCACACACACACACCCTCCCCATTTTTTCCCGAAGAAAAAAGAAATACTGATTACGCCACTGTGCTAGAGTGAACCTCTAAGAGCTCTAAAAACTTGATGGAGCAGTGATCATAATTTTTTTTCCTTCGTTGAGAGTCTTTAGAAGTGATATCCATTGAGCGAAATCCACCAACCGTGTCTTCAACTTTTCTAAGAAGTAAAAGTGCTCCCTCCCATTTGCTGACACCACCCTTTGATGTGCGAGTATGTGTGCACGTGTACTCGCGCGTGCAATAACCCCCAGGTAGTTTGGACGACCTTGTTTCACGATAGATCATCTCCAGAAGATAGCTAACCAGAAGTAGCCGGTGTGGTCAACAACTTGAGAACCAGTTCAGCAGTCAGTTGGCCTGTTCGAGCTGATACACCCTCCGAACGAGACTCGTTCAGCCCGCCCAAATCCCTAGACCGAATCTGGAGCTAGTGTGTTTGTTATATGTTCAAAATTCGCCATCAGGATAGAGGCGGCATGATTTTGACTTCGCCTAATCTACTATTCGCAACTTCCACTAACTATAGGGGGCTTACTGGCAGATATCAAAATAAATCCCCTCGATGTGTTTGCGTTTGTCTTGCAAGTAGCGGCAAATGCGTCAATGCACGAGGCCCGTGTCTCGAGCGGCCCTTGAAAGCAAATGGCGGCGCAGCACTGGAATGAGCGGCCCTTGGAAGCGAATGGCGGCGGAGCAGCTGCTTGGGACACCTGTCTTGCGCGTTTCCACAACAATGCTTGGCGGTACTTTTAAGCGTGAATTTTATCAGTACGCCCCAATAACAGTCGGTTTCGCAACCTTCCCCCCCCCCCCCCTCCCAAAAAAAGAAAGCTCATATTACAAATGGCTCCCCTCTGGATGATCGACGCCGACAGCAGTACGATGTCCGGTCTGCGACACCTAGGTAATTCTAGCTTTGTTAAATACTCGCAATACTAGAGCCTTACCTCTTTTTTTATGTTGGAAAGTTGTTATTTGATCCTGCGCGTTGTAATTTTTATAGAAGACATCATTAGGCCATGGAGGTACGTAGTAGGGTGGATAGTTGAGCTATACTTCGTTTCAGCTTCCGTCCGAGCGCAGCCGAAGGCTGAGGGACGGTTCGCAACTTCAAGAAAAGCATTCCTACGCACCACAAAGTAGTCCGCAAAAGTAATGTTTTTAAAAATAACTGTTCTGTGCGTAAACATTGCACAACATTCCAGATGTGTACTGCTGAGAATGATTTTGCAACTAAAGGAATTAAATATCTGAAGTTTATGGTTTTATTAATATATGTAAATGCATGTGGTCTGGTGAAAACACGTACATCCGCTGGCAACATGGCTGCAGCGCTCGGTTTTTCTGTGTGATTTCGTTCCCGGTATTGGCCGAATCATGTGCTTCGCTGCTTTCCTCACCGAGTCGCTTCAAAACGTCCTTTCGCAAAGGCACATTTCGGCGTCAGGCGCAAGAGGTCGTGATGAATGCCTACTCTCAAACTCGGCAGGAAACTCCGGCCGCGTCGTACCGCGAATGCGTTGTAAACAAGAAAAGCGTCCGGGCCACTACAATTCACTGATACGCGGCGAAATCGGGGCACCCCTTTACCGGCCGATCACATTGAACGCCGAGAAGCAGGTGGAAAGGACTGCGCCTCGATCTCTGGTATATACAGACAATACAAGGAAACATCAACGGCCGGGTCATCGGGCACCTTGCAATGTGTACTTACATTTCGAAACTATGCCGAAATGCCGAACAGGTGGAAAGCTCGGACACAGACGGCAGCGGCTAGCCTACGTACTGACATCCCCTGTAAGTGAATTTCAGAACGTGAAAGGGCACTTTTTAAACCTGTAGCAGACGATACCGTTGATACACCCGTAGCAGACGAAATACTCGGCGAGCGCGGGCGGCGCGGACGACCAGCGGCGCAGCGGAGTGATACAAAAGTGCAGGCGAGATCGCGTGACCTATTGCCGGCGTGTGATTGGCTCCGGCCACACGTAGCTTTGGCTGCGCTCGGACGGAAGCTGAAACGAAGTATAGTTGGTAGTAGTTGTACGTACATGATTAGGAGAAAACAGCGCCATAAGACAAGTGCAGAGAAAAGTTCCTTCTCTTTATCCTTGTCTTACAGCGATGTTTTCCCCTAATCATGGAGGTATGTCTTCCTTGTTGTAGCGCGTATGGTTAGAATTAGATAGGTCAGTAATTAAACAATAAAGAACGTTAACAATAATATGGGCAGGAGCGCCCTGAAAAGTACGTCGCTGAACTCAAAATCACCGTTGTATATTGTTAGAGGCGGGGTTTAAGCTGCACGTCCGGAGGCCTCCTGGCTCGTGACGACGACCATTCCCCGATGTGAAGAACCCAGGGGTCCAGTGGAGGTGGGAGAATTGGTAACGTAACGAACGGTTTAATTACATGGTTGCCATACAGTCGTCAAATCCGAGAGAACAACCGCAGCAACCTCACGCTCCGCCTTATATAGGGTCCGTTTCTTCCTCACTCCGCCAGGGCAGCAGGTGCGACGTAGCAAACCGCCGCCAAGTGCGTTGCAGCAAAGACCGCCGCGTCGTAGCCAGAAGTGCGTCGTAGCCATGGTTCTCCGCAGTTAGGCCCTGCCTCTCTCCCTTTCAAGTGCGATGTAGCCACAGTTCTCCGCAGTTAGGTCATGCCTCTCTCCCTTTCCTGAGTGCACCAACCCCCACGCACACACACACACGTCCCGTTGACGTCACGGACGCGTTGAGACTCGTTTTGGGCAGGCCCCGACAGGTGGGCGACGGTCCTGAACACGTCGAGACTCGTTTCGGGACTCGTTTCCGCAGCGTTGAAACTCGGAAGAAGGTCGCCGAAGGTTCCATTCTTAACAACATACACTGAGGCTTCCAATTTAACAAACCATGAGACAGCGGGAACTCCAACAACCTCGTATTTTCTGTACCACCGTTTTTGGTTTTGGCAGGGGCACTAAGGGCTACCGTAGCCCTTAGTGACTTTTTTTTAAAGAGGTACTTGTAGCTTTTTAGCTAGGAATTCGCGCACGTTCAGAACTTTAATAACATATGCGTCCATCGCCTATTTCCATTCTGGGTGAAAGTGGAACGCTCAGAGCTTTTGAACAAATTTGCAGGCACGAAAAAAATGAATCCCCCTGTATTCATATCGTATAGAAATTCATAATATGACACACGTGATTATTTAACATATTCACGAAATAGCTACTTAAGGTAAAATGGCAACGCAATTGGTTCTTCTTGAAGAAACTCCACCGTCACATTCGGCGGTAAATGTTACTTCTTTGCGATGACCGTACAAAGACTAACTCTCAAATGCAAATGTGCGTCTCGCACTCTACCTTTAGAGCATCTGGCGTTCTACACCTACGGTACTGCTCATAAATGGAAGGCAGCATATACACCCGAACAAAAAGCTAGCTTTCGTTGTTTCAAGTGTGAAAGAATTGTAGGGAGAGCCGATAAATATAGAGTAGAAGTGAGCGTCATTGTGCTGACAGAACAGCACGGGGCGCCTTGCGACACACACTGCGCTGTGTTCGCGACTCGCGAGACAGGGACCCCAATCCGCTTATGGCCTGAATGTCCAACGAGACTCAATGTCCAACGAGCCTGAATGTCCAATCGGTCACGTGACAGGCGAGACGGAATGTACAACGAGACGAAAGATCCAATCGAGACGGAATGTCCATCGAGCCTGAATGTCCAACGAGACGAAAGGTCCAATCGAGACGGAATGTCCAACGTGCCTGAATGTCCAACGAGACGAAAGGTCCAACCGAGACGGAATGTTCAACGAGCCTGAATGTCCAACGAGTCTGAATATCCAACGGATATGAAAAAGTTGGATTACTGAAAGCGACGGCGGTGAAAAACGCGTTCGATGAAATAGGGAACCGGAGGTTTCGGTGCGGGGGTCTCGGTACGCAGACTGTTTCGGTACGTGGTCGTTTCGGCACCGGGCTTTTCAGAAACCGGGCTTTTCGATGCACGGCTATTTTGGTGTGCCGCTGAGCTTGTCTCGCTGACGTTGCCTCTGTGAAGTCCCCCCTAATAAAATGAAAATTATGCTCGTGTATTTCGTAGACTTCATAACACCAAAAAAACAATACATTTTGTTGTTCGTTTTATATTTGTAAATATAAAAATAATTTTTATAATTAAAAAAAGGACGTGCAAAAAGGTCACACATGCTACAAGATCAAAGACCGAACTCGTTGACCATTCACAATGGGTCACGCCTTCGCTTTCAGAACGTCGTAACTCTGGCACGGAAACAAATGTAGGGTCCACGCAGTGTTGTAGGCGTTACCGAAAAAAAGTAACGACATACGTTACTCGTTACTTGCAAATAAAAGGAACGCGTTACCGACACACGTTACTTCAAAATAGAAGGAACGCCTTATACCGTTTTCGTTACCGATAAAAAGTAACGCACGTTACTTTTGCGTGACTTTCTTAATTATGAATTAACACGTTTTACTGTTTTGACGGTACAGGTATGCATAAGAGCCATATTTCGAGAAACATTACGTTCATGAAGAAACTAAACGTAATTACTTTATATTTTTT
This sequence comes from Ixodes persulcatus, assembly GCA_013358835.2. Classification (NCBI taxonomy): domain Eukaryota; kingdom Metazoa; phylum Arthropoda; class Arachnida; order Ixodida; family Ixodidae; genus Ixodes; species Ixodes persulcatus. The sequence goes on from JABSTQ010010904.1 coordinate 434,373, forward strand.
ACGGTTTCACCAAGTAGTCACGAGAAAAAACGCAAAGAAAACACAAAAACTTAAAAATTTACATGGCTTGGCACCCTAAAACACGAAAAATATTGAATTGTAATTTTTGTTAAGTATTTGTAAGAAGAAGTAACGAGTAACGTAACTACGTTACACGTGACTTGAAATAAGTAACGTAAATACGTTACCCTTTACTGTTTTGAAAAGGTAACGAGTACGGTACCGAAAAAGGTAACGCGTTACCGGTAACGCCATTATTTGTAACGCGTTACCACCACAACTGGGTCCACAAAGAGTTCTTAGAATCGTCAATCGTGCTTATCCCCAGCCACAGTCTTCTTTCCGTATTCTACGGGTTAATGTATTTTCCCCATTGATGACCCTGGTCGCGCAAAGATGATGCACCCCGCATGAGAGAGAAACGCCTGGTCAAATTGTTAGTATTATTGTTAGGCCAGGTCGGTGTAGTTTGTGTAATTACACTAAATTGTAGTTCTTTTTTTTTTTTTTTTTTTTTTTTTTTTTTTTAATGAGGGTGAAAGTTCCAGACATTTCTGATTTGGCTTCCCGGTCCCCAGAAACAAAAATTCTATCCTCATACCAAAAAAATTGATAAAATAGAATGTTCCTTTCATTGAGCCTTTGTGCAGGTGAAGTCCTAAAGTGGTGAGCTTTTGTTTGGTGATTGTCCAGAGGAGTCGGCCCATTCACGTTTATCGCGACGATTAGTTTCGCATGGTTCGGCCACCAAAGCGATTGCTGTCGCAGTGAACCATGTATTAAGCAACAAGTAGGTGATATTAATAATTGATACAATACAGTTTAGGATTCGCTTCCGTCGTTTCCGCTCTGCGTTTTTCGGTCACGTGGCATGCAGCAATCGCACCGATACGCGCCCAGGTACCATACCAAGGCTGCGATCGGATTTCAACTGGTTGTAACTCTGTCGCCGAGCCGCTGCGACAGTGCGACCGCGATTTATTCATATGCGCACATTACAAGTGCACATATATGACCACAGGATCAGGAGGTCAGCCCCTCGTTCGGTCTTCCCGAATTCCATTATGCTATAAACCAACACACTGTTTACCAACAAGCCCGCTTTGCCCACAACAGGTGTGGGCACTGCGCATGCGCAGAAGCCAAATTTGGGAGGAATGAAGCGTTAGCGCATGCGCAGTACCGACAGCAGCGCCACCGCGGTCATATGACGTCAGCAAGTTGAGTTGGTCTATAGTCGCAAGTGAACATACTCACGTAGAACCCGACTTTTATAATTTTGAACGACCCGGCTACGATTCCCTATTGAGCGTTTGCAAATTCTGAGAGCTTCATTTGTCATCTTCTCTTTTTTGGAAACAGGGTATCATTGTTGACTCCCACTGTCCCCGGCTATCTAGACACCCTAATCAACTCTTTTCGACAGTTCGACGAATGGGCGCTCCCCCCCCCCCCCCCCCCCCTCTCCGTTCTGCGAATTGGCCTAGGGCTAGAAACAAGAACGACAAACATGGTAGAGGGCTGGCACAACGGGCTGCACAGTCATCTTGGCAGCCGCCACCCTGATCTTGCGGATTAAATTCAGTTTCTGCAAGTATCGCAGCACGTGGCGCAAAACCGCTTCCAGGCTTTGTTGTTGGACCCCCTGGTTGTAGACAAACCGACCACCAGCGCCGTTGTCAACAGGAGCCACCTGCTGCACGCCGAGATGGACGCGTTTGCATGCTGATCAGAAGTCAAGCTTCCACGTACCGAGACGTTATCAACTATCTCGACAGGATCGCGAGCTTCGGAGTGCTTCCAGAAGCCAGTTAAATTACATGGGCTTCTGAGAACCACTATGCATGTCCCATTCAAAAAAAAAAATTGCGTACTGTGTGATGTCAGTATTCTCGCTTGAGTATGTGCCATACAAACCTACTGGCACGGAACGCGTGCGTGTGTAAAGTACTGGCAACTGCAGTGTACAGAAAGTAGTTGTCTGTTCCAAAGATAAACGAACAAAAATAAAAGTGTACTAAATTCACACAATTGTTCTGCATTTACTCATGGGTTGTCAGGTCCCACCCCCCGTGCATTTATAAACGCGTTAGATGTAAATTGTATTTAATTTTTTTTCATTAGCGGGAATTTACGCTTGTGAAAACTGCTGAAACCAGAACACGCAGACACCGCATCCCTTGTTTACTATATATTTCAAATTGGTTGATTTATGTCATCGAAACATTCGAAACATTTGAAATGTCAATCTCAAAGGAGCGTTTTGCGTCGTACAATCAACACTTTTAACCGACGGGTACTTAGCTGCACATTGACACTCAGCTAACTAACCATCAACCATCATGCCTTCATATATAAATGAAATTATAATATTTGTGTCTGCTCTGCGTTTCTCTGTAAGCTCGTCAACGTCGGCTTTAGTGGCACGACATTTTAGTATGACGAAAATACAGCAATATCTGCAGGAACGCGGATTAAATATACACACAAGTCTGTATAATTAACAAGACAAATTATTCTAGCACGTGACAGGCGAGACGGAATGTCTAACGTGCCTGAATGTCCAACGAGACGAAAGATTCAATCAAGACGGAATGTACAACGAGCCTGAATGTCCATCGAGACGAAAGATCCAACCGAGACGGAATGTCCAACGAGCCTGAATGTCCATCGAGACGGAAGGTCCAACCGAGACGGAATGTCCAGCGTGCCTGAATGTCCAACGTGCCTGAATATCCATCATTGGATTTTTCGTCTCGTTGGACATTCCGTCTCGTAATCCCCCAATCGGTTTCTGTGTAGCAGGTCTGGTGCTTCGCAAATCCACCTCAAATGAGCAACACCGTTATTTTAGGTTAGTACAGCCCAACTTACGTTCTGGGAAATGTACTACGACCGTTTTTAACTTTTTAACTTTCCACAACCGCAAAAAACAAAAAAAAAACAAAAAAAAAAACTCGCAGTCCCCTCAACACAATGTAACTCGTGTACAACACGGTTTTTTTTTTACTTTGTTTTAATGCAACGGCACAACGAATTCCCTTGTTTTTTGTGCATTTTATTTTTGTTACTTGCGTTTCCCCGGTCAGCATCCTGACCTTCACGAGAGAAGCGTCCTTGGTCCCTCGGGAAAAATCGCTCGGGGGGCCAGCGAAGCGCCTCCTCGACACGCCGAAAGCAATTTCGCTTCTTTCGCTGCTGCTGTTGTTTTGGCGCAGTGCAAGCTGTCTCACTTTCAGAGCGCGCAGCGCACAGCGGGCTGCCACGGATGGGATGGGTCGCACACGCATCCAGCCCGGCGGCAGTCGGGATCAGCCCACGCGTGCCTTTAAACCGGTTATGAGCCCGCGCACAGTGCGGACATTCCTGAATTTGTCTTTCCGCCATGCAGCTGGAACACTAAAAGGAAGGCAAGTGAAAAGGATTGACCCCTTCAGTGAAACCCTTCGACCTCGCGCCAAAAGGGAAGAACGACAAAAATGAAAAGAAAGCGTCGCTCCAGGCTCGGGCGTTGGAGTCGCGGTGCTAATGCTGGAAATTTATGGTACACCGCAGCGGGATGCCCCCAGCGATGCGGCGGGAGTACCCACACGACCGTCTCGGAGAACTACTCCTTTGCATCCCAGGAACGCGCGTTCGGACGCCCGCGGAAATGCACGGGCCGTGTCCGTCGAGAACTCCGGGGTTTATTCATTCGCTTATTCAAAGCGAGTTTCATTTTCACTGGCTCGACAGTTGTCCAGGCCGTTTTCCTTCCTGCGAAAAAAAAAAAAAATAAGAAAAAACTTATTTAAAAGTTAGAAAGCGTTTCGTCGAAAAATGAGCGGCTCGACGCCATCGTCCCCGAAATAAGTTAACGCGCGTTTAGTGCTTTCTCCGGCAGCTACGCCATTTGTTTGGCTTTTACCCCGCAATAAATAAAAGGGAGAGACGCAGCAAGAGCGGAGGGAGCGACGTGACCGGGCAATTTCTTGCGGTCCCCTGGGCGCGCACAGACCGAAGGCGGCGGCGGCGGCGACCTGCGCGAGACCACCGACAGCGAACATCCTAGGGTGTTCGCTGAACATCCGAAACGCGTCGGCTCCGTGCGAGAAGCGGTCGCTCGCCGGAGGTGGTCCCGCGGACGCGTGGGCTGCCTCAGGGTTTCCCGGATTAACGCCGCCTCCTCGGGGCCCCTCGAGCGAATGGGAGAGCGCCCACGGTGATACAAATGATCCCGTGGCACCGATCCAAATTGGCGCTCCAACAAAGAGAAGAAAGGGAAAGGGCGCGCTCCGCCGCCAGCCGCCGCGACGGACGTCGCCGCTGCACCGTGCTTCCGCGAACGATAACGCGCTGCGCGCGGACCAGAAGGGCGTCACGCGAGGGGCACCCTCGTCGCTCATCGCTCGCCGCCACTGCCGCTCGCAGACCGATAAATCCGGTATCCGTGAACGCGAGTCGAATCGGAAGGCACAGCGACACGAAGCCACGTCGTGGGTTGCGTGCTCGCGGTCTGAGGTTTCGCTGCCGAGGTGAGGACGTGCGCGAATACTGCTTCGAATTCTAACACGAAGCTTCATTCCTATGCGGGTAGAAAGCGAGGGAGGAGAGGAGATCAAAGCGCGCGGGGACTCCAGAGGGCCTATCTCTGACTCGGACGATGAGTGGGTAGACGCCGAAAGCCGGACGCCGGCGTTCGAACGCATTCGAAGAGTAAGTAGCTGCCTTTCCGCCTATCCACTGATCATTCCAGTGACCGGTCAGAGCTCGGCTCCTCTCAGTTTCTAACCTTCTACCCGCATTGCTTGAACTCTGCAGAGAGAACCGGTACTCGTGGTTTTTTTTCTAGCACCTTAAAACCGGGGTCACGCCGCTCATACATCATACAAAAGACAGTCTGCAAATCACCGCAATATCCGTGGTTCGAATACCACCTGCCAAGTTTTCTCCTTGAACTCGCTGCCATGCGGCACTCGAAGCGCGGATCTCGCGGTGACGTTGCCGACGAGACGTGTGACGTCACGACGATACTCATCCCCTCTCCTCCTTGCTTCGTCCCGTCGAGTTGGTGAACAGAAGCGAGGAGGAGAGAAGCGAGACCGCTTCCCCTCATTTTCAACTGTTCCAGGAGGATCGTGACGTTAGTCTCCTCGCTTGATCTTTTTTTTTTTTTTTTTTTTTTCATTTCACAATACTGCAGGCCCCGTTAGGGCCCAGGAAGGAGTGGGGGAAAAAAAATAAAGGGAAGGGCTGGCAGAGACACAAAAGCACACGTTCTTCAACACAACACTGATACTATATAGCATATATCATCGCAATATCGAAAAAATACATCAGAGGTAGGGCTATCAACAGTGTCTTTTTCTGAGCAATTCCATTCTATTATGGTCTTAGAAAAAAAGGAATTTTTAAAAATATTGATTGCGCTTTGGTATGGCTCTAAAAGACTTCCGTGATTAAAGCGTGTATTTCGGCGTGGGACGTGCTTTATGTAAGGTGATGAATCTAAATTAAAGTAATTATTCTTGATTGGGTACAAGAACTTCAATCTGAAATTTTTCCGGCTTGATCTCAAAGACTCCAATTCAAGTGATTTCAACATTTCTGATGGGCTGCCTAAGCGACGGTACCTATTGCATATGAATCGCGCAGCTAGCCTTTGAACTTTCTCTAATTCGTCTATGGCTTTTTGTGTACACGGATCCCAGACTACGCACGCGTATTCTAAAACTGGCCTAACTAAAGTCTTATAGGCACAGAGCTTGAGACTGGAGGGTGCCAGTGGAAGTTTGCGCCTTAGAGACTACAACGCTCGTCTCGCAGCAGCACACACATTGGCAACATGCGTATTCCAGTTCAAACTGCTCGTAATTGTTACTCCAAGGTTAACATGGAGTAACTTGAGTGCCATTAATTGTATAGGGAAAGTTCAGTACAGTTTTTTTTATTCGTAACCCTTAGTAACGGGCATTTCTCCAAGCTTAATGGCGTTCGCCAATGTTCGCACCATGCATAGACATTCTGATCTGAAGATTATTTTCGAGAGCTAGCTGATCATTACGGGTTTCTGCTTTGTGCAATATGCAGTCGTCTACAAACAACCGAACCCGAACTCTGTCATCTACTCTGTCAACTATGTCGTTTATGTAGATAAGAAACAATATCGGTCCCAGAACCGATCCTTATGGGACACCCGATGGAACAGATAACTGACTTGAAGATTGCTTATCTATTTCGATAAACTGGGAGCGGTTTAAAAGGTACGACTGAACGAATTGGACTAGGTCATTTTTTTATTCCGATTGCGTATAGCTTCTGCACTAGTTTATGATGTGGTACTTTATCGAAAGCCTTCGCGAAGTTTCGAAAGATGGCATCGACTTGCTTTCTTTTATTTAGGGCGAGGGCAATATCATGTAAAGTTACGTGTCACTGTAGATAGCCCTCGACGAAAGCCATGCTTAGCACCGGTAAGGAGATTATTTTCTTCCAGATAATCAATAATGTGCCTGCACACTATGTGCTCCAGTGTTTTACAACAAACAGAAGTGAGGGATATAGGTCGATAATTAAAAACGCACTGAGGATCACTACTTTTTAAAATCGGCACAACACGAGCGCGACGCCAATCAAAAGGAATCTCTTTTTGTTTTAGTGAGTTATTAAAAATGACGAACAAATAATGCGATAGCCATTCAGCATAGCGTCGAAGGAATTCGTTAGGTACACCACACGCTTTTTTAACATTTAGCAGAAGCAAAAGATCAAAGATTCCTTCCCGGCTTACGACAAGGTCCCGCATTGCCGACGACTTATCACAGATGCTATTTGGTTGTGCTGCCGAATGGGGACTAAATACGGACTGAAAGTACCTATTGAATTCGTTTGCCATGTCGGTTTTATCAGTGACAAGAATTCCACTAACATTTAAACACTCAACACACTTTTTTGTTCCTGATAAGAAGTTCCAAAATATAGCGGGCGCTTCCTTTAGAACACTGCTAAGAGATTGCGAGAAGAAAAACTCCTTGGAAGCTGAAATTTTTTCTTTCAATTCTTTTTTTATTTGAGAAAGTTCAGATGTCCCATACTTGTGAGTTCGCTTTTTACGTTGCAATTTACGTTTTAGTTGAATAATCTCTCTTGTTATCCAAGAATTGTTTCTTCTTGTGTGTTTTACCTTGCTGGGTACATACTGTGCAGTGCAATAATTGCAAGTGTTTTTGAATATAGTCCACTGGGTTTCTAAGTCACGTTCCTCACAGAAATCATCGAAGTGTGTCTCCAAGTAGTCAAGCGCATCAACATCACTCGCATCGTTGTAATTTATAACAATCGATTTTCTCACACCACCAAGTTCCGCGTTTTTGAAAAAGTTGGATGTAAAATACAGCAATTTATGATCAGACAACCCTGTTAAAACATTCATAGTGTAGCGCAATAGTAGTGGACTAACAAAGACCAGGTCCAAAATAGATTGCGCCGTGTTGCCAATCCTAGTCGGCGATGTCACTATCTGCGTCAGATTGTTCGAGAACGCACAGTTAAGTAACATCTCTGAATCACGTGCGTGTGCTCCCGCCGATCTCATTTTTACCCTGTTAATATTGGGTAAATTAAAATCACCGGCCATGATTAGTCGTACGCGATCATGACGAAAAGACCCAAGAAAGTCGTATAATGGCTCAAGGAACACTGGTGAGGCATTAGGCGGTCTGTACACTACTTGTTGAAAAAGGCTATTCCCATAAAAGTCAACCCGACACCACAAACTTTCGTGGTTAGGAATGCCTGGTAGTAGCACGCGTCTAATTCGGACTTTAGGACAATCGCAACGCCACCGCCACGTGACGGGCTATCGTTTCGGTATAATTTTGTGTGTCGGAGGAATGACTTCGCTGTCCTGCAGTGTATATCTGAGTGCAGCCATGTCTCGGGTATATTGGCGTGGGGGTCAAAATCAAGAAGCATTGCCACGAAATCTGTAAGTTTATTCAAAACACTTTGCGCATTAAATGACACAAGTCGGTAGGTTATTTGCTTTTGACGTCACGGAGCGGTGGGAGCACGTTTCTTGCTGCTCCTGGGCAGTTTCACGCGCGTTTGTGTGCTGTCATCCCACGTATAAATGTCACCGTTTACATGAAGCTTATCATGAACCAGAAACACTTTAGCGACGCTTTGTTTATCTGGCTGCGCAGATGCCCAGAGCAACTTTCGCGTTCGAACTGTTTCCTGCGACAAATCATGCCTGGACAGAAAGCTTGCTTCCCTTTAGTAAGTGACAATTCTTAAGAACTGACATTTTTTCACTGTGGTCTTGGAAGTGCAGGATGACTGGCCTTGTTTTTTCAGGAACTTGCCTACCAAGACGATGCAGACGATCAACACTGTTAACAGTGACCTTCAGAGTGGTTCTGAAAAGATTATTTATGACTGTCTTTAAGCGAGTCTCCAGTTTCGCAGGGTTGCTCTTCAATACCAAATATAACAAGGTTTTCTTTTCTCGACCGGTCTTCGAGTTCAACAAGCCTCCTCTCTTGTCGCTTGTTCGCTTTCTGAATATCTGCAATAACGTGTAGCAGAGGAGAGGCCCGTTCATTTTTTTGCAGAGCATCTATGTCCTTTTCTGCTTTATCCAGCCGTGTTAGGACATCTCTGACAAATGAATCTAAACTTAATTGTTTTTCCTTAAACTCTTATTTCTTTCCGCATTTCAGATTGGCCAGAGGGAAGCTGGTCGAGTGATTCCTCGATACTAGGTCCCGGATTGGTTTCTACATCTCCCGATTGTAATAACAATGCTGATATCAAGTCACGACACACTGATGCAACGCTTTTAACTATGGTTTGTGGACTCTGTGACAGAAATAAGCACCGATCGTCACTACGATAGCAGTGTACAGGATATGTGTAACTGACCTGGACAGTGAAGAAGACAGACGTATTTAGCGTCCGTGCCATCACGTTGTCACCAAGTCCACTGAAGCCGACGTGATCGTTGTGGGCGTTTATAGGTAAAGTTCCGGATGTAACGCCAGGGTAGAACGTAGGTTCCGGAAAGCTGTACACCAGGGGGAGGTGACCACGTTCCGTCGAGTCACCATTGATGCCTTGTTGATACGAAACCGTGCCGAAGCTCTCGGCGCCGAAGCTGTTGGCGCCGCCACTTACTATCCGACACACCTGGACAGTGAAGAAGACAGGCGTATTTAGCGTCCGTGCCATCACGACGTCACCAAGTCCACTGAAGCCGACGAGATCGTTGTGGGCGTTTATAGGTAAAGTTCCGGATGTAACGCCAGGGTAGAACGTAGGTTCCGGAAAGCTGTACACCAGGGGGAGGTGACCACGTTCCGTCGAGTCACCATTGATGCCTTGTTGATACGAAACCGTGCCGAAGCTGTCGGCGCTGAAGCTGTTGGCGCCGCCGCTTACTATCCGACACACGTGGACAGTGAAGAAGACAGGCGTATTTAGCGTCCGTGCCATCACGACGTCACCAAGTCCACTGAAGCCGACGAGATCGTTGTGGGCGTTTATAGGTAAAGTTCCGGATGTAACGCCAGGGTAGAACGTAGGTTCCGGAAAGCTGTACACCAGGGGGAGGTGACCACGTTCCGTCGAGTCACCATTGATGCCTTGTTGATACGAAACCGTGCCGAAGCTGTCGGCGCTGAAGCTGTTGGCGCCGCCGCTTACTATCCGACACACGTGGACAGTGAAGAAGACAGGCGTATTTAGCGTCCGTGCCATCACGACGTCACCAAGTCCACTGAAGCCGACGAGATCGTTGTGGGCGTTTATAGGTAAAGTTCCGGATGTAACGCCAGGGTAGAACGTAGGTTCCGGAAAGCTGTACACCAGGGGGAGGTGACCACGTTCCGTCGAGTCACCATTGATGCCTTGTTGATACGAAACCGTGCCGAAGCTGTCGGCGCTGAAGCTGTTGGCGCCGCCGCTTACTATCCGACACACGTGGACAGTGAAGAAGACAGGCGTATTTAGCGTCCGTGCCATCACGACGTCACCAAGTCCACTGAAGCCGACGAGATCGTTGTGGGCGTTTATAGGTAAAGTTCCGGATGTAACGCCAGGGTAGAACGTAGGTTCCGGAAAGCTGTACACCAGGGGGAGGTGACCACGTTCCGTCGAGTCACCATTGATGCCTTGTTGATACGAAACCGTGCCGAAGCTGTCGGCGCTGAAGCTGTTGGCGCCGCCGCTTACTATCCGACACACGTGGACAGTGAAGAAGACAGGCGTATTTAGCGTCCGTGCCATCACGACGTCACCAAGTCCACTGAAGCCGACGAGATCGTTGTGGGCGTTTATAGGTAAAGTTCCGGATGTAACGCCAGGGTAGAACGTAGGTTCCGGAAAGCTGTACACCAGGGGGAGGTGACCACGTTCCGTCGAGTCACCATTGATGCCTTGTTGATACGAAACCGTGCCGAAGCTGTCGGCGCTGAAGCTGTTGGCGCCGCCGCTTACTATCCGACACACGTGGACAGTGAAGAAGACAGGCGTATTTAGCGTCCGTGCCATCACGACGTCACCAAGTCCACTGAAGCCGACGAGATCGTTGTGGGCGTTTATAGGTAAAGTTCCGGATGTAACGCCAGGGTAGAACGTAGGTTCCGGAAAGCTGTACACCAGGGGGAGGTGACCACGTTCCGTCGAGTCACCATTGATGCCTTGTTGATACGAAACCGTGCCGAAGCTGTCGGCGCTGAAGCTGTTGGCGCCGCCGCTTACTATCCGATACACCTGGACAGTGAAGAAGACAGGCGTATTTAGCGTCCGTGCCATCACGATGTCACCAAGTCCACTGTCCGCGCCCTTCTTTTAAAAAAATACGGCCATCCCTTTAAGATACCGATGTATGACTGATGTCTTGGAGTTCTTAGAGTCCAGCTCAACACTTCTGCGGCCTTATTTTGAAAAATCCAAATTTCGGTTCAGTATCCCTTTGATGCTACGAATGACAGAGCGGTATTCGATTTGAACCACTATTTGCGCGCGCCCTAGTAAAACAGTCTTCTGCGTCAACGCTAAAGAGTCGCTGACATCAAGCGCAGGGTATGGCTCATCATGCTCACGCTTCGCCATTTGCTCTTTGGAATTCTTACCGGCTAATGCATCGATCTCATTGGCTGCAAAGTGCAAATAAGATGTTCGAGACTCGCCACGTCCTGAATTGTTTAACTATATATCCTGACTATGAGATTGCAACACGGCGAAAATAAAAGTTAGAAAGAGAAATGAAAAGGGTAAATAACTAACATGACCTTATTATGTGGAAGGGCGCCCGCGGCTGCTACTAATTAGTGCTAGTCGCATTTTCTTCCACGTAATTGACATTTGAAACAGTCAGCTGAACCGTAAGGTTCTATACCATATTCCGTCCCACGGGAGCATATTTACGTACACAACACACACATCCGCCAAAATACTTATCAGTACTCTATCTATGGTAAGATTCATATGATAGGAATAAACTGCTTGCTAGAAAAAGTAGAACAGGAAAAATATCTGTATTTGCAAATAATGGTGTGTCTGTTTAGACAACGGGAAGTCAGTCACATCTGATGTCTCCGCTGTAATTGTGAAACGATTATGTAGCCCTCTATATTCGAATACGTTATATGAAAGCACATGATTGTCATACCGGCACCATTTTTTTCCTGGGCGAGGATTCTTTGTCTAACGATTCCGCAGGAGTGTTAAAATATTTTATTTTTACTCGAGGGTCGTCGAGATAAATCCGGACTTTTTCCGGATTTTCTCCCTCAACAATACAGTGAAGCTAACCGGCCGCATTGCGCTTCTGCGGTCACGTGATTCGACAGCGGACCATCACATGATGAACAATTCGCGACTTGCTAAAAAATTAGCATGGAATACGACCGAAGGGCGGCAATACTTGAATCGCTTTTTGCCGGAAAGTCGCCTAAAGAAACCATTGCGTGGCATAGCTACAAGAAGACACAAGTCTACAGCATTCAGATAATCTGTCAGCCAGAAAGACGTTACGGCGGACCGAGCGAAGCACAGAAAACGGTTGATATTCATTTCATCTTTGTCTCCGTGTGTTCTCCTGCGTATTGTGACTTTTCCGGATTTATCTCAACGTCCCTGTAAATATTAGGGCTGGGTGTCTATTAATAATTTCAACCCGATTAATCGACAACCTTTAATCGATTAATCGCTTTCGTTCATTCCCATGCATAATAGTATTAAAAAAGTACAATTTTTCCCCCTTTGCTGAATACGTAATAAATGAAGCGATGCACAATTTCGGATTTTAAATAAACCTTTACGGGTAGTTCAGTCAAAAGACACCCACGCTCAAAATTATTATTTCAATCGCAGAGGCAGATAGGTTCGTTGATATTCTCCGGCAATAGCGAACTCCCTTGATTGATCAAAACAGCCTCTGCTGCGCTAAACAGACGCTCGCGCGTTTTTGAAGTGACCGGGAGACGTGTAACCTTCTCCGTGCGTTTCTTTTTTTCTTTTCTTTTTTTTTTTTACGAAGAAATTGATTTTTTGTACGTTTTGTTTTCGATGTTGCTGTTGCTATTTTATTCGGGTTTTCAACCCTTCCGATGTTGACAAATTCGCAGCCCCAGTGCAGTAACCTTATAGACCCCTTTCGAAAATCACGTGTCGTGTGTGTCGATTATTAGAAGGTTGGAACCACTTCGTCAAGGAACGTGGCAGTCATTCCATAAGATAGCGAATGTCGGAGCGCGGCCAACACTACGAGTCGACGCTAGACGATACAATCGAACAGCGTCGAAAGTGCAAAGTCACTGCGCTCATCACCTTTTTCTGTGGGTGTGTTTTTTCCAGTGTGCCGTGACGTTGAGCATTTAGTCTGCCATTGTGCAGCGCCATTCTTTCCACGGTTCAATCAGCGCTAGCAGAGATTTAGGATCAAGGCCCAGATTTCGACGGAACCAATGGACCTTTTCCGAGAAGCGTTCTGCGCACGCGCGAGCACCCGATGCCAAGCGGCGGAAGTCGGCACGAAAAATCGAGGAAATTCGGAAGGAGGCTGTGGGATCAGCGATTAGAACACGTAATTGCAGCATAGATATAATTGTGTTACACAAAAAAAAAAAGAAAGTGGACGGAAAGAAAAACACGACGTTTGGGTGGACGCCACGGATGCCCCTCTTTAAAGTCGCGTTGGGCACGCGCCGCAGCTCAGAGAGCGAAGCAACTGGTAGCGTAGTTCCCATTATCGATTGGTAGCGCAGGTAGGTCACTTCCTCGATTTTTAGTTCGTGCAGCTACCGCCTGGTGCCGTCCGTATGTGAAAAAGGTCCATTGTAAGCTGGAAGAGCTTCGCTCACTGTTATCTGGAGCTCCTGCTTAGCGTGGCACGACCACTTCTCACTCCCCGCTTCGCTACGGCCTGATGCGATGCATATATAAACTGATCCAGCGGAGTTTCCGGAATTCGTCGCTGTAGATACACGCTTCAGCGGACACGAGCAAACGCTTTTGCGTTGCTCGGACCTCGCGCCGCTCCCGTTCGTTCGCTGCCAGATACCGTGACCGCTGGTCAGTGCCACCAGGATATATGGAGGGTATTAGTAGATAGCTCCGATACCCGAAACCACGCCGCCGCCTTTGCACATGCATCGTATCGTTGTCGGGTATCGTTATCGGGTAGCATTAACGAGTATCGTTATCGGGGGTATCGGAACGATCTACCTGTCCAATACCACTCACTGCGGCCGCTCCGAGAACTTTTGTTTCTCCCGGCAAAAAGAGCCACTCAGCAGGGCGTTCCCAGCGAAGCGGGAACCAGAATCAAGAGACCTTGACCGTGGTCACTGTCGTGCGTCATGTAGCGTATAGAGAGTTTTAGTAGATCATTCAGATGACTCCGATACCCGATACTCCGCCGAAGCCAGTGCGTATGCATCGTATCGTTACCGGGGATCGTTATCGTATCGGAACGGTCTACTTTACACCTCTTGTGCCTCGCGAAGCGTCTGGCCCTGGACGTCCTGGTCGTCTGGAGTAGTTATCAGTCTCTGTCCTCGACCCCTGATCGGGGACTATCGGCATACCCGGCGTCGCCCAGGGCGTTGCCGACCGAAGGGACACTCCTGGAGCCCGGCGGGCAGCGGCCGCAGAGCGACGCGTCTCCGAAAAAAAAAAAAAAAAAAAAAACGCCTCGGGTGGTGGTTGTCTGGTCTCCAAGCCTTCAGCCGGGGAAAGCCGCCTGGGGAAACTCCGGGTGTTAATTATATGTCAATTAAAAGATATGCCGCCTTTCTTTTTTCTCGGACGGCCCTCGCTTCGGGGCACACTGGCGGGCAGAGTTAGTCGAGTGAAACGCGACAAAAAAAAAACAATCGTAGGAAAATTGGAAGAGCCGCAGAGCCCCGTGGGCACATGCACGCAGACCATGCGCCTGACAGGGCTGGCAGACGCGAGCAAGGTAGACGTGCAAAAAATTAGTGGTTCCCTTGTGGGCTATGCTGCTACGCGCGTGCGCATGATATTTAAAAGTATACTGCGCGAGTTCAGAAACCGCGCTTGAAAAGCATACCTTGCCAGCCACAGTGGAAAATTAATGGAAGCGTCATAAAAGTGTAGCAGAGTGCGTTGGAAAGACCAGCTGCACCTCTCGCTCAGGTTGGGTTTATATCATTAAAAAATCCCTGCGAGTTCAAATATTGCGGTTCGGTATGCTCAGAAACAGCCGACAATTCAACGTGACTTTTATCTGAAAATTTCAAAGTCGTTCAGTCGCATTTCGTCGAGCTTGCGACGTGAAAGCGTGACGTGCGAAGTCGCTTGTCGTATGCTCAGCTGACCGTACCTTAAAATAAACCGAATCGAGTAAGCGTGGATAGCATTTCTAGCATGTTTCGCGGTACTTGCAGTATGCTTCACCGTGACTTCCCCATGTCATCTCAATCTGACAACGCGGGTCTATGATCTCCTGACGCTGTGCCAAAACATTTTTTCTCCCGAAATTTACCGAAACCAGACATTGAATACAAATACTACAATAACAAAAGCTTTACTCACTCCGCTAAACAGGGACCCCTCGGCGCAAAAGCGTTTATCAACCGAGCCCGCGAGTGGCGAGCTTCGTTCGCGATTCTTCTCCCAAGGACATTGACCACGTGTTGCGGACACACCCAAACTACCGGCACCCTTCGTGCAGTCTTCAACACTGCCCGACGAGCGCCTGGACGGCCTCACTCGATCACTGGAGACCTGCTTTTCATAACGGACGATGCCGCCTTCGGTCAAATCACAGCTCCTTACTCTTACGCCGTAAGAGTAGCCAGGGTACCCGAAACGTAAGCTGCCTGCCACATGCTCGCAGCACCCATTCATTAATTCATCCATCTCCTTCTAACTTTTTTTTTTTTTCGAAGTCACACCGCTTTTTAATCCGATGTCCTACCAGTAGTTTTAATGTTTTTTTTTTGTTTGCTTCAAATCGTTTAGTTACCGTCGTCTATTTCGAATAGCATAACAACTTTACCTGGGATTTTGCAACTTGGCTACAACATAAAAAAAAAAAAAAATCTACTCCGTTGTATTATCGTGGCAAAGGCAGTGGTAACTCAGAATGTAATGTGTTAGTGTGGAGAAACTGTACGCATGTGCAGGGGCGGATACCGGAATTTCCTGAAGAGGAATAGGGGGGGGGGGGGGGTGTCAGCGTATGAGATATGAGAGAAAAAAGCCCCCCCCCCCCCCCTCCTCTTTCCCGCCCTAAAAGTTTACTCATGTGTCCGGACCCCCCTTTGAATCCGCAACTGCACATGTGGAGACTGGATGACGCGAATGGTAGCTGGATGCCGTCTTTTGCGCTGGCAATGTAAATCCGACTTTCTCAGAACCTGTTGGAGTGAGGCGCAGTACACGTAGTGCGCGAAAAACCGAACAAAAGTGGCAGTGCCGACCAGAGCTCGGGTGCTGCAGCTCGCGGCACAAGAGAACCAAACACTCGAACATACCTCAAACCGTTGCTGCCGTTGCGGCAAAGTAAACACGTCTTAAAACGTACTGCTTTTTTTTTTTTTTTTTTTTTTTGTCGCCCCTTTTTTGCGCTTTTTCTTTCTGGAAGCCCGGAGCGCGCTCGTTTCACGGAGAAGAGCGCGGCAGTGTGGCTGAACACTTGATGTTTTCCACATGCCGGGGGTAACACGGATGCAGGAGACGAGCGCTGCGTCATAGTTGGCTGGCATTCGGCTTATCGACTGCTGTCCCTGGCTGGGTACGGAAAATGGTTAGCTGCCAACCGTATAACTTATCCTGTGTTAAAACAAATTTCTGTGTAAAACAAAAAGGTCTCCTTGATATTTGAACGCTCGAACTGGAAATAACTACTTTGCATAGGGATAGATAGAAGATTCCCGTGTGCAGTGGTTAGTGATTACCAGCAACGTGCTCCTTTCAATCATATGTGCGGATAGCTGTCTTGGAAGACGGAACAACACTATCTTGAAGGGCTAACGTGAAATCAAGCAAAGGGAGGGGCGGTGAAAGATCGTACAGGAAGCGAGAGAGAGAGAGAGAGAGCAGAAGACGGACGGTAATGAAAATGAAAGGAGGGAGGAGCAGGACGACGGCGAGTCCATCACCAAGGACGCCTAGGGTGCCGCTCTGTCGTCACGTATGTAGTTACGTTCACCTGTGCATCGCGTTATCGCCCGACCTGTTGAGGTAAGTAAAAAGAGTCGCTGTGTTCACCGCGAACGATGAAATAGACCACTGAGACTGGTATTTTGCCTGCTTAAAGGAGCTGTGCAACAATATTCAATTGGAATGTTTTTCACTTTACACGAGCTTACTGGCACTAGTGGGACTCAAGGATACTCGCATGCAATGCCACTGGCCAAGAAGCTCCTTTGTTGCGGTGTAATTTCAAGGACAAAAGCGATCATTTTCATTCAATCTCTCCTTTGCAAAATTTGATGACGTAACGTGGGGATCGCAGTACACCCATATGACGATATTTGAATGCGGTTCATAGATTGGACCCGAGCATTGCGTGGGAACTCGATTTGGGCTCGTGATAATTGATAGCTCGAGAAGCATTCGGGTAGTGGCCCGTGTCCAATCGCTGCAACGACGACCATAGCCGAGCCATAACAATGTCTGGAACTCAGCGCGTGTCCTGTGCTTTTCCAACCCCAGCGCGTGGCTATGATCAACATTGGCGGCATATAATCGGCTCCAGATCACGTGGCCGCTTGTTCTGGCTGCGAGTTGAGGGCGTGAACGCTGCTCGTTTTTCTTTAATTTTTTTGTGGGACTTCTATTGCGTGAGGTGAAAAACGAACGCGTGTTTAATAGGTCATTAACGTCAGGGATCCGTTCTAAGCGGTATTTGCGCATAGTAAAAAAATTGTTGCATAGCCCCTTTAAAGGGATACTGAACCGAAATGTGAAGTTTCAAAACTAATGCCCGAGCGAGCTTCTCGGGTTGGTACAGTATCCAAATATGTGATTCATGCAGATGAATGAAGATCGGATTATTGTATTTCTTTGAACCAAGTTCTCTGATCGCGCCGATCGGGCGAACCGTCTGCAAGAAGAAGACGGTACGAGCGAGGCCTTCGGGGAGTAGCCGTGGCGGAGCGTATGCTTACTTGCTCTCTCTCTCTCTCTCTCTCTCTCGTTCTTCGTTATCATAAGGGGTATTCGCGTGACGTCATATTGTTGCACGTTGTTAGCAGCGGATGTTCAGAACTAGCTCCCATTTATCGTCTTCCATTCTGACTGTGTGGAATGTACGTTGAACGCGAATCCGCGTGTGTTCATCGCAGGCAGTGAAACCAAAGCACCCGTGCGATCGGGGACCTTAAGCACCGATTAAAGCTGTGCACACGCGGTGTTTGCTTCTGAAATGCCAGAAAACATTGTCCTCGAGCATCGTCTGAGCATGGGCTGCGATGACGACGACGTGGATGGGTCCGCGCTCCTCATCAGATGACACTTCGCTAACAATGCTGCTGTTGCCGCACGCCGCCATAGCACAACCGAGGTCCGAGCTCGAGGTATACGAGCAGGTACAAGCATGCCTTGACAAGCACAGAAGGGGCCAAGGTTTCCAAATACCGGGCGGATGGGTGATCAGCGGCTATGCCCTTTGTCACGGGCAGCAGCAGCTTGCACCACCATAGCCTAGACCGGGCACAGCGCCTGCTCAAGCTAGCCTGCCTGGCCGGGCGAGTAACGTGGCGTCGCGAAGCGAGCTTCCAAAAGCGCGCACAAGGGGTTGCGTACCATATTTATATTTTTATTTAATAAATGTCGGACACAATCTCGGTCAAGACAGTGCAACTTATAAGTAATTGGTGTGCCGTAAATCCCATTACGACCAAGAATTTTCACCCAAAATATTGGTTCAGTATATTTTTAAAGTTCCAGACACATGCACGAGCAAAGCGTCGGACGCGTCCAAAAGTCCAGATGATCCCACCTAAAGAGATCCTGAACCGAAATTTGGATTTTGCAAAATAAGGCCGCAGATGTGTTGAACGGGACGCTACGAACTCCAAACCACCACTGATCGATATCTCGAACGGATAGCTATATTTTTGCGAAGGAAGGGCGCAATTAAGCGAGGACTATGACGTCACGATCCTCCTGGAACAGTTGAGGACAAGGGGAAGCGGCCTCACTTCTCTCCTTCTCGCCTCGGTTTATGAGCTCGACGGGACGAAGCGAAAGGAGAGGGAATGAGAGTCGTGACGTCGCATGTCTCGACGGCCTCGTCAGAGGTGTTCAATCGCGCACTTTTTTTTTTAGTCCCGACGGGTAAACATAATGTAGGTAAAACAGCGCAGAATGACAAAGACTAGAAGGAAGGAACAAACAGGACGGGACAGGCGCTGACTCGCCGCTTGTATGACCGGTGCCCTATGTGATGTGGCAGAAAGGTTGGCGCATGTGTAGATTGCGGCCTTACGTGTTTGTTTACTTTTTATGTTTTCGGTAATAAAACCTTCAGTTGCGAGTCAGCGCCTGTCCCGTCCTGTTTGTTCCTACCTTCTAGTCTTTCGCGTTCTGCGCTGTTTTACCTACATTATGTGTAGCCTATGCCAACTAGCCCAGCTTTCAACTGGTCCCGACGGGTCGTAAGACGCGACAGCCGTCTCGTCGTCCACGTATCTGGTGCGTTGTGTGGGATCATGGTTTCTGAATCTCGGTGACAGCCGGAGCGCAATTTGAATAAAACTTGATAATCGTCGACCCTATACTCAAACGTCAGATGCCGAAAGACTTCAGCGGAAACTATTCAGAACGTGTTTCATAAGGACACAGATTACATATTCGTCTTTAAGACAGCAATAAGCCGGAGTCAAAGGACCTTTTTCGAGTAACGAGCGCCGTCTTGGGGGGGGGGGGGGGGGGGGGGGGGGGCTGTCTGCGAGCTACAAATGAACGGCAGCACAACGTGCCTCCGCCAATCAGAACACATTGGCGTCATGCCGTTGTATCGGTGTCCATTGCTTATTATGCCCTATACTACCGATGCTGAAATAAAAATCGTTAAAAAAGAGGAATAACGGGTAAATATAGCTGCTGACAATGTTGATCGTGCGGGACGGTGCTCTCCGAAAGTAGCCACAGCGGGAAGTAAGGGTCAGGGAAGAGGGTGTACGCATGCGCAGAGGCTTACTGGAGAAAGATCCATTACATCTAAGTCAGAGTCGTTTATATCCCTATCGACTACGTAAGGGATTTCGATAGTGTCCCCCAACCAGCTTTGTAAACTTTCTGAACTCAACAGTCATTAATCGCAACAGGAGGATGTGCATGTTAGAGAAACTAGATCAGACTACACTAGACTATACTAGAAAACGCTAACTTCATTTGGTGTCATCATCAAATCTACGAGATAGACCCTTTTTTAACCATAACAATACTTCCCGCGTCATTGTTCGCGGTTCCTCTCCCGTTAGAACCGGCAACGCAATCTCCGTCAAAAATTACTAGCGGACAGAATACCATTATCACACCTGAAATTAGTAACCTATATTGTCACGAATGACAAATGATGAGGCGGCGAATAACTGGACAAACTAAACGTTTAATGGGGCGAACTTGTGCCCAAAACAAACTAGAAGGAGGTTAGCGTCGATGGCGGCGTAAGCAGGATCTTGCGCTGGGGCGAGACTGAACCCGGCTCGCCGCCATACAGAGTCCCTTATGTACTCACGTGGGTCTCTGGAAACATACGGCGTAGAACGTTCGGCGCGTAGAACATTCGTACCTCGGTCACACGACAAGGTTTTCGAACTTACAAGAAGGTTAAATTGAAAGAATAAATAAAAGACGCTTCCGCTTCCAGAAACCAAACCTGGGGCCTCCGCGCGAAAGCCAAGCACGGAAACCATTCAGCCCGCCCGCACTCACTCGGCGACGCGCGTGGCAATATGACTAGACATCTGTGAATAGTGGGTCTTGAGCTCGAAGCGAATTCATAGCGAATTGCGGCTTTAGGTGAATATTTTCGAATCGAATATCGATTAGTTTCTAAGCTTTCATTAATCCAACATGCTTAAACGAAAGCCCAGATAAACTTATGAAGGTTGTTGCCAAGCTTCGACTTGTCCATTTCTAAGATAAGTTAATATTTAACCAAACTATATTCATTCACTGTGGCCTACGAAAGTCCAATGCCTACGTTGGGATGGTAAGTAAACGACGAATTTGACATCACATTAAACCCATAAAGATTCCCAGCTATACCTAATCAAATGGATTTATCAATATTTTTGCTATATTCCTATATGCTAAATCTCTGCTTGATTAACATATACTTATTTATGTCAGTTTAATTTTTAAAATATTACTGCAATGTAGATATCAACATTCACGGAGTTTTCGTTTCTTTTTAAATACACCAGCAGCGCGCGTGCACCATCCCGCTTTGAAAATTAGCTTTACTCCTATGCACACGGCTGCGACATTTTTACTTTTCAGTGTGCTGATTGCGGCGGGTTAGCCCCGTTGAGTGCGCTTCTTCCCAAGCACCGGTACACTGCAGAGAAGCCACACTCTCATAAGCGAGCTTGGCGGGTGTTGCTTTCCAGCAGTCCATCCGGGTGCGGTAAGAAGCGCGCTCAACGGGGGCTAACCTGCCGCAATCGACACTTCGAAAAATTAGAATATCGCGGTTCATTTCGAAGCGAACATCGAAGAGCTTATTATTCAAAAACTAAACTATTCGAAAAATTCAAATATTCTCACAAAACACTATATTATATGTATCATACAATTCCAACCGCCTTGAGCGCCTCCTGAAAGTTTATCCCATCTTACTTCAAAAATGAGCGATTTATGAAGAGAGTCTCAATGGCACTCCAAGCATGCATGTCTATGAAACAAGTTCGAAGATGCTTGAGGCGCGTCCGCAGTGAATTCTGTCATCGCGTCCGCGGCGAACACCGTGTGTCTTTTGTATGATGTACGAGCAGGGAGACTGCGACTTTCAACGTGAATAAAACTGAAACTCGAGAAAACTGTCTCTTCCAGATTTAAACACAAACGATTTCTACCCCCCCCCCCCCGATATAATTTCTGGGCAAAATTTCGTTTCAAAGGGCCTTTCCTTTATGCAAAACAAAACGATGTTCTTGCACGCACCAAAAAGAAAATAAGGAACAGCGTTTCCGAAGTTGCTCCAGTAGTATGCGGAGCGCAAGTTCGTCTGCTCCTTGCACAGGGTTTGCGATGATGTCAGAAAGCCGAGCTCTTATTGGCTGATTGAAAAAAAAAATATATGGGGGTAGTATACCTCAAGGCATCTAGCATTGAGGTCCACCCACTATCTTTCCAATCGAAGCCAATCAAAGCTCGGCTTCGTTCCGACGTCACCGCAACCCCTGTGCAAAAGCAGACGACTTGCTCTCCGCATGGGTGGTCAGTGGGCCACCACTCAACAGATAAAAGTCCTGTACCTCGATCGCCGCTCGAATTCTGGAAGAGAAAGCTCACCTCGTGCCGCTCGGGCGTTTGACATTTGCCGTGTCACCAAAGCGCGCGAGCTGTTGACACAATAAAGTTAATAAGCTGTCCAATGCGGCAGAACACTCGCGCATCGTCGTCTGCCCACGCGCAACCTCAATAGCGTCGAAAACAGGCATTAGGGAAAACGCTCGTAGCATGTATAGCGATAAACAAACTCTGACCAGAGAGGCTTTCCATCCTGTCCGAAATGTGTCCTTTGGTGACATTAAAGCGTGTCAAGCGTTTCAGTGATGATTCTGTCACGAGGTAGGAATTTGGCCGATGATTATAAGCTTCACTCAAAGGAGAAACATAGAAGCGACCTCCACGACGGCACGCATCGCGGTGTGACCACGTTCTTTGCGGTTCAGCCCCGCCAAGGAACTGCGACTGAAGTAGGGATGCCGCGAACTTTTTTCGAATCGAAGTTTCGATGATCGAATCAAGCAATTCGGAAGGTTCGAAAGATTTCTCATTTTCGAATTTTCTATATCGTAAAATTCGACGGAAGTCGAATTTCGAACTTGTTAAGCTAAGAAGTTCGACGCTTTTCGAACCGTCGAACTTATTACGCTAAAACATTCGATCCTTTTCGAACTTTCGAACTTATCACACTGCAAAATTCGATGCTTGTCGAACTTCCGAACTTGATTGACCAAAAAATTCGATGATTCTCGAACTTTCGAATTTCTTGCACTAAAAAATTCGAAGCTGTTCGAACTTTCGAATTTCCTATGCTAAGAAAATCGATAATTTTCGAACTTTCGAACTTATTTATCAATAGAATTCGAAACGTTTCGAAATTTCGAATCCTGAAAAGTCAGAAGTTCGACGAACTTCGAACTTTTAGGGTAAAAGTTCGACGTTCGTCGAACTTCGAAACACCGGCGGACGGTTTCATTTGAATTCAAGTAGTGAGGTACATTCGTATTTTTTTTTTCTCGAACTTTTACATGCGGTGTTCCGTTGTTTACGAAAGACAATGCCGTTTATTTCAATGTTCTGGCATGCTTAGTTTTAAAGAAATAAATTCCCGAATGAGCGAGGAAGGACGACGGGTTTTTGACGATTATCGTTTATGCCAGATTTGAAGCGCGATGTAGCCGAAGCTATTTATGGTAGAGATGTTAAACTTTTTAAGAATGATCTATGTATAGCCTATATTCAAGGTGAGTTTCGAAGAAATGTCCAAACATGTATCTACATGCAATTATGCCCTAAACTTGGTATTTATTTTCGTCTAAGTTGTTTGAGGTATCGCATTTAAATTAACCCCACAGACAGTACATATCATTGCCATCTGCAGAATACAAAATAATTTATTTATTGTTTTTTCACGTGAAGGAATAAATTAACTCATGGGAGAAGATTTCTAATATTGTTCAAGTCATTAAAAGAAAACATTTTTTTTTTCGCTTCACGTTCCTGGGACGTGTTTCTTTTAGCCTGTACACATTTTGGTAGGAGAAAGTTGTTTCGAAGTTCTGAACCTCTGAATATGCAAGAATACAACACATCCGGCGAGTTCTTGATAGTTTTTTCTTTCTCCAGCTTTTTATCCCCGCATTTATTTATTTCTTTTTTTTTACCATTGGCACAGTTATTTAGGTTGTAAAGACATAGCTTTGAACTTCCGAACCACTAAGCATGTGACGAGTAGTGCCTTCTGACAACGAGTTTCTAACAATGACCATCTACGCTATCTTTTATGCAGTGAAGAGCGACAGTAGCTATACATAGGCATAAATAATTTCAGATTAAAATAAGCTCGACCACGCCCTCTTTCCCCGTATTGTTTTCTTTAACAGTCCGAAATATCTGGAAGGGGGGAAGGAAGGCTAAGGCCCCCCCCCCCCCCCTCCCCTCTTCCCTCCCCCGTTTTTCCTCTTCCGACGCCACTTGTATGGTAGAACGCTCCTCGACCTCGAGTTGTGTCGGCTTCTGTGCTTTTTGCGAGGCGATTCCTCCGTCCCAGAAAATAAACCTCCAGGACAATTCCAAACTTTACTTACTATATGCCAGCGTCACTCGGGCGGCGTTCGATCGGATTACTACCAGCGTGCAAGGGGTGGGGAGGTAGTTTGCCAGGTCGCTTCAATGTTTTTCTGAGCCTCAACCTCCTGCCCACCCCTGGCCATTCCGAACTGGATGAGTATCGTAAAACAGTGTGTTCGTGTGATCACTACTGCGGGATGCACTTTAAAGAACCCCCCCCCCCCCCCCCCCGGGGCTGGCCGTCACAATTACTGATCTATGGTCACACATCACTCTGCACTGGCAAATATTCCAGCACATCCGGGACACTTGTCGTCTCATTTAATTGCCTGACCAACTTCGCAGAGCCTAGGTATCGCACCCTAACTTTTCTAAACTTGATTTCGTGAAAACCAGTGAGTCGTGAAAACGTTATTTGAAACTGAAACTGTGGAGGAACTTGAAAACTGGACTTCGAACTTTGAAAACTTGGACTTGAAAAAAATTCAAAATCTTCGAAGTTTTTTTTTTTTTTTTCGAATTCAGCGTTAAAAGAGAATCGAAACTTTCGAACTTTTCGAACTTTATGCAGAAAGAAATTCGAAATCTTCGAATTGTTCGAACTTCATGTCTATAAAAATTCGAAGCGTTCGAAGTTTTCGAATTTTATTTCCAAAGAATTTCGAAATCTTCGAACTTTTCGAACTTCAGATCTTAAGAAATTCAGATTTTTCGAATATCTCGAATTTCAAGTTAGGAAAGTTCGAAATCTTCGAATTTATCGAACCTCAAGTAAAAAAATATTCGAAATATTCGAACCCGAAATTTTAGAAACCGTGAAAGCTTCGAACTTTTCGAATTCGAAACTCTACTGTGATCGAAAGTTGCGAATTTTTCTAATTCGAACCTCGGTCGGTACGAAAATATCGAAATTTTTCGAAATCGAACCTCAGTTCGCTTCGCAAATATCGAAACCTTTCGAAATCGAACCTAGGGTGGTTCGCGACATCCCTAGACTGAAGTGATGGTGGAGTTAGGTGTGTTGTTTCCTTTTCTTTCGACAAATGAACCAACGCCAATGTGGTGCGAAAAAATGAAAATTGGAAGGAGAAGGAGAGGGGGGGAAGGGGGGGAAAGGGGGAGGGGGTGAATCTCGTCACTTTATTGGCGACTCCAGCGAAATCGACGCCGCGTAGCGGCAGCGCCGAGAAGCTCTGGAGAGGAGGTCGTTTCGACTCTGTCGTCTGCTATCGCTGCTTGGTTCTCGTAGGCAGCATAGAAACAAACATCGTTTCAAGTAAATATTTTTATGATTCCGCCGTGTTATTCCTACGCACTGACTAGAAGAAGGTTTCTACCGTCGAAAAATCGCTTTGCTTTCAAATGTAACACTGATTTTACGCTGCAGTGCTGGAATTTGTGGTGGTCCGCGTGCTGAACGACGAAAACGACCTCCTTTCGTCCGCCATTTTGCCTGAGCAGCGCGCCCTCTATAGTTTGCTGGAGTCGCGAATACGATCAAGGTTAACCACATAAGTAAAACAAGAAAAAAAAAGTAGTCAAGACGGACTCGGATAAGAACAGATGGGACACGCGTGTTGTCAATGAAAAACGCCAACGGGAAAGTATAAAAACGCATAGCAGAGGTAACATTGACGACTAAGTCTTTCAAGGTGTGTGGTTGTCTATGTATTGTCCCTGTTGTGTGTGTGCGTGTGCGTGCGTGAGTGCGTGCGTGCGTGCGTGTGTGCGTGCGTGCGTGCGTGCGTGCGTGCGTGCGTGCGCGCGTGTGTGTGTGTGTGTGTGTGTGTTTGTGTGTGTGTGTGTGTTTGTGTGTGTGTATGTGTGTGTGTGTGTGTGTGTGTGTGTGTGTGTGTGTGTGTGTGTGTGTGTGTCCCAGGCAGCACAGATACGTTGGAAAAACGTCGAAAGAAAGTCGATGACGTCAGGAACCACATGTCGAAAGAACGTCGAAAGTCTGAACGTCAGGTCCCTTCGACGTAATATGGAAAGGCTAATGTCTGGAAAAAAGCGAGGATTTTACGTCGACAAAACGACCCACTTAACGACCTTGGAACGTCGAATGCACGTCTGAATTTGATGGGAAGTTAATTGATAACGTTATATCAACATTGAAACAACGTCGCATTTATCGACCATAAAACGTCGAGTATACGTCTAAACTGAACGGGATGTCAATTGAGAACGTCATATTAACGATATCATAACGTCCCATTTAACGACATAAAATGTCGAGCTTACGTCTGTGATAACGTTATGTCAAATTTGAAATAAGGGCCCATTTAACAACCATAAAACACCGAGCATACGTCGAGACTGAGCGGGATGTCAATTGATAACGGTCTCGATTTTGGGTCACCGTGGAACAATGGAGTCAACCGGATCCGGCTTTGTTACTCGAAGGTGTGTTCGCGAAAGCATGTAGATTCGGACTGAGTAGACCATTTGCATAATCCCCCAAGCGCCCCGCCCCGCACTCCAGGAATCATGGGAACGGTGTTCCTCCAGCTCCCTAGTGATCGGTAATTTCGGCCACTTAAATGGATACACAGTCTTGGGTGCAATTCGGAGTCACCCGAAACCAGCGTCCTGTAGTGCCCAAGGACCTGCCATATCACTTTTAAAGGGATACTTCAACGAAATTTGAAATATTCCCGTCGTGCTCAAAAATAGGTTGAATATGATCCACAATATCCGTAAATGACAATCGCACGTTTGTATTTTGATCCTGGCGGCTGTATTTTTCGTTATAAACGGCCCACTCTGGCAAGCGCTCGGAGAAGGCCCAGCTTAGAGCACGTGACATCCAACGCAATCGTGACGTAGGTCGTCTCGAGACGAGCAAAGCTACGGCGAGGCTGGCGCCGAGAGGATGGCCTAGTCGTTCCAGCCACCGAAGCGGCTGCTTTTGTACGAATTTTGAGTGACGGGTTAATCTTCTATAATCTTGTAGGGGGACAATAGCGACTTCTGCGACACACAAAAGGGATTCTCGGGAAGAGGGGAGTTCCTCCTTCCCCCCTTCTCTCGTCGTGGCCGGAGGCGAGACAACCTCCGTCACTAGCTGTCAAGGTTCCTAGACGAGCATTACAAACGAGGCGTTAGCGACATCCACCAGGTGCTCTTTGCTAATCGTTTAATTCGTTTTAAAATTCCTTTTCGAGACTTTTTTAACAAGATATTGGTATGTTCCATGTGATACTGCTCTTTTGAACAGATATAGACCAAAAAATGAGCGCCGAAATTTCGTTGTAGTATCCCTTTAAGATTTCTCTTCAATGACAGCGTTTTCGTTTAGATACTGTGCATGCTGTCCACCCTTCAACCTGGCTCAGCTGCAGAGCTCTCTTACATTATTATCATTCTCTTACAGCTTCAAAGACGCTGATATTAAGTTAGAAACGCTAAAAATGCTATAAACAGCCCCGCTGACTTCGAAATAAATCCTGGTTTTTGCTGTTGTGAATTCTCGGCTTTTTAAGCCATTCCTGCTAAAACAACAATCACGAGAATGATATTATTGTAAGAGATATCTGCAGCTCAGCCAGGTTGAAAGGTGGATTGCATGCACAGTATCAAAAATGCTGACATTGATGAGAAATTTTAAAAGTGATATGACAGCACCTTGGGCTCTATAAGGCGCTTGTTCAGGGTGATCAAGATGTTCGCTCAGACATTGTTGGGACGTCTCGCGCTCAACGTTAAAGAACTTCCCGGAGAAAACATAGAACTGACGTCTATTAAGGCCAATGTCGTCAAGATGTTGCTCTGACATTTTTAGGACGTCTCGCGTTCAGCTTTCGAAGAGCCTCCCGAAAAAAACGTAGAAATGACGTCGAATAATGTTGATGACGTCAAGGTGTTGCTCAGGACATTGTTGGGACGTCTCGTGCTCTACGTTCAAAGAACGTCCTGTAGAAAACGTAGAACTGACGTCTATTATTGCCAATAATGTCAAGGTGTTGCTCAGACATTGTTGGGACGTCTCGCGCTCAACGTTCAAAGAACCTCCCGAAAAAACGTAGAACTGACGTCGAATAATGTCGATGACGTCAAGGTGTTTCTCAAGACATCGTTGGGACGTCTCGTGCTCGACGTTCAAATAACTTCCCAAAGAAAACGTAGCACCGACGTCGATTAATGTCGAAGACGTTAAGGTGTTGCTCAGGACATTGTTGTGACGTCTCCTGCTCGACGTTCTAAGAACTTCTGATACAAGACGTTGAACTGACGTCGATTACTGTTGAAGACGTCGAGGTGAAGCTTATGACGTTGTCGCTACGTCACGTGTTTGACGTTGTCGGAACCTCTCATGGGGACGTACCAATGCCGTCGATAAAAAGTTTGTTAAGGACTTCGACGTCGCCCAACATCTAGGACCTTATTTCGGCGTCATCTCGACGTCCTGTGTATGTGTGTGTATGTGTGCGCGTGCGCGTGTGCGTGTGCGTGTGCGTGTGCGTGTGCGTGCGTGTGTGTGTGTGTGTGTGTGTTTTGTTATTTCGCCTTTGGTGTTCCAGAAAGAAGGCCCTGTAATGAGTTCAAGCACTGAGTGCAAAGCAAAGCAGCTATCAATCACTTCAAAAACGTGTGCATTAATGCATTCCGATGCCTCTCCCTCTCTCTCTCACACACACAAACACACAAAGAAAGAAACGCGCGCATCACGCGCCCAGTTAGATTGCCTCAACACGGCTTTGTGTTGAGCAATCTAACTTGTTCAAGAGGGGACTACGAAGGCATCAATGCGTTACGCCCAGTTCAGAGATACTGAGGTTCTATACGCTACCAAAGATTATGATTCCCGATAAGTATAATGATGGGCTCTTGAGCAAGATCCTTCTAAACAATTCCGAAATCAAAGAAAAACAACGAGGGAACTATTTGGAGCCCAGCGGACGATTCAATCTATGCGTGTTAATGCAGTTGCGCATGGATACCAAGTCGACAAAAAAAAAAAAAAAAAAAGAAACTAGTCGCAGAGCTGCCCCTCGGGCATCTATTCACGGATTCGCGTGACGGCGGCCGGCTTTCGGAGAACACCGTCTGCGGGCAGCCTCTGGCAGGGGAGCGCACGAGTGGCCCGGGGGGCCTCCGGCTGCCCACGAGAAGCGGGGCTGCATTCAGGCCCGGGGCACTCCGATACGCGAACTCCGCCCTACGACCGAGGGAGGGTCCTTTGCGGGCGCCGTGTACCGCCGCCGGCGGGCTCCGAGCCTGTCATGGCCCACTCTTCCCCCCTGTGGGCCCCCGCGTTGGCGGTTGGGGCTTGGCTGGAGGCGCGTTCGGGCAATTGGGACGGGCAGACGCGCGTTCCCGCGGACGGCGTCCGCCCGCGGCGTTCCCCGGGGCCCCGTCGGGAGCATTGCGGCGTGGCCCCGCCGTGTGATGGCGTCGAGGCGGCTGCGGGGCCCGTGGCATGCCGAAGACCCCCGGGACCCTGCCTTCGGGGAGACACCCCGGGCCTGCGGCTAGGGAAACCTTCGCGAGCGGCTCACCTTGTCGAACGAGAGCTGCCATCGAGTCGGCGTTGGTTCCCCGGGTCCACACAAGAGCCCAGCAGGCCGTATATCTATCTGCCACAAGAGCCCAGCAGGCCGTATATCTATCTATCGCGCCGCCACCACCCAATCCGGGAATCCCCGTTTGGGATATCAATTGGCTCCACGTACGTGCAAACAACTTATGGGCGCTAAGCTGCCCTGCCCCATGAACGTCGGCAACTGTACGACGATAAGGACGCGCATGTGGGGGAGGGACGCCCTTACTCTAGCTGGCACGTTCGGGAGGAAACTGTGCGACGCCTGTTCCGATAGAATTAACCAGCAGGAACCTCTCACCAACGTATCGATCGAAAAATCTGCTCTGGGGTGTTGTTTCCTCCCTGACGAAGACACCAGCGTGAGCTCCAAGCAGGAACACGGGACAGGTAAGCAGGGTTAACTTGGGGGAAAATTCTAGCGTGGTGATAGATGTAGATGATAGAAGAATGATGCTCAGCCTCTAGCACGCGCTCGTCGCCTTTTGCCGTGCTTTGGCTACGCGCGTGAGACACGAAGTGTTATCAAAGGCAGAAAGCTCGCACTAGAGGCCGAGCATCTACAAATCCCTCCCCCCCCCCCCCCCCCCCCCCCCCCCAAAAAAAAAAAAAATAAATAGAAAAGCGTTTTTTACACAGCTAAAATAAACTACGTATGGCCGAACTCTCATTCTCAGCCCAAATATAGCGCTAGCGGCACGAGCCAGATCCAAAAAAGAGAGTGTTATCTCATTTAAAAGTTATAATCAAATTTCTTAAATTCCCAATGGGAAAATGGGGCCCGTCTTCTTTTCCCCCGTTTTCGGTAACTGGTGATATTAAACTCCATGTATTTGAGAGCTCCATCCGACCACATTTTCGCATTGAACATTTAAGAAAATATCTTAAAACTTTTTAATAAGACAACTATTAGTTGTGAAACTTTGGCATCTGGTTAGGACCACTAGCGCTACAATTGGGCGAAGGATGGGCGTTTGCTGATGCATAATTTATTCGGGGGGTAAATAAAACCATGTAATCCTTTTTTTTTTGTGAGGACATTTTGTATATACTGCATCCTTAAACCTGTCACCGACTAAAGGAAGCGAATATTATGAGAGGTCCTGGTGCCGCTTGGTATTTTAACCGCCTGCCAATCAATTTACTCCGCGCCCTTTAAACTAGGTAATGAAAAGATACGATGCATGAGCTATCGCGTAGGCAATTGAAACACGGTTACTGCCCGATTACTCGAAGAAGAAAGTTTGTGCGTGAGAAATGATGTACTATAGTTCAACAGCCAAGAGAGCCTGTGCCTGGTTTCATCTGAAAACACTCCACAACACTCAGTTGCACATGTTTCACTTTCACAACAACGGAACCATGCCGCATTACTTCACATGGAAAGTGTGGAGTTACAAATCTACCGAACGCATACCGACTCATCGGTGACGGAATGTCTCGTGCTCGTCCTTCGTGTTTTATTCTTTCAATTGTAAGTATCTACATTTGAACACGCTCGCCCTACTCGGTTAGACATGTGAGCTGTCTTTGTTTCCCTTTCGGGTTTTTGGTCGCGGCTCCGACGTTATACCTCGAGAGTCAAATGCAGACAGGTGAAGACGTATTGGTAAGGAGTCAGCGGATGGGGAAGTATCTCGGGGTGCGCGCCTTTAAGGGTTTCTTTCGTTCGACTCCCACAAGTCGAACGGATAGACCGTGGTCGAAACGCCGTGACCGGATACCACATGTTAGAGGTACCAGTCACGGTCACAATAGAAGCATATCGGCCGTAGTAGGGCCTGTGTGATGTTGTTCGTATATTAGATGGAATAAATCACACGAGACACCTGCATGTGTTAGTGAAATATTCACTGTCCAGTAAAAGAAAGGAAATGAGAAGCGTATTTACTCGGGACTATGTACCCGAGTCAGTTGAATACAAGATAAATGGGTGTCTGTTCTTAATATTCGAATCGGAGGAGCTCACAAGCTGGAAGTTGGAAGAGTCCGGTTGAAGGATGTTGACATTTGGTTTCGTGTTGGTGGAGGTAACTGTCATGTCATGGATGTCAGTTGTCGGACAATAGATCAGCCGGAGAACGATGAAGCGTCGGAGACTGGTGGGGGTAGTTTCTTGCTGCTGATCGCCTCCCGCGCAGTTGAGTCGACCTCGCGTGGAAAGCTGGGCAGTGCGTTAAAGATACCACTCGTGCAACAGGCACCAAGCTGGCGGTTGCGAGAAGCGAGAACGCAGTTGGTAAAGGGAGGTCAAATCCAAATTCGCAAAACGGTCGTGCGGGAAAGTCCGGGAGCATGAAGTGCAGGCCACATTTCTGTACTGCGCAAACCGCATTTCTGTAGCTACGAAAGTTCTTTTTTTTTTTTTTAACAGTTTGTAAAGTCTAAAAAGCACCCTGCATAATAAAATACAAAATACAAAGCAGTCAATGCCTTTTAAATAAGCATTTCAAGTATATAAATAAATAATAAATAATCTAAAATTGGTTGGTCTTGTCTGTTCGTAAGTTTTGTTGCGTGCATGCGTTCATATGTTTGTGTGCGCGTGCGTGTGTGAATGTTTTGGGGAATGGGGAGGGCTGGAAATTGGCACGAAGTTTGTATCCAAATCGGAAGATGGCAATTTATAGGGCTATGTACCAATATTTCAACAAAATGTATACTAATGTAAATTTTGACCGATTTAACGCTTAATACAGTAGTGATGGATTAACGTATTAATCGGTTCATTTTTGGGTAAATCGATTTATCTCACCACTCTAATAATTTTATATGGTCATATGATGCTGCGCACCACGTCATGGTGAGGATGGCACTGTGGATACTCTGCTGAAAGCGAACGTGGAAATTATAACATGGATAGAAGACACAAAATATCGATACCGCTCGTAATGTCAGGAAAAAGAACCAGTTCTGGCAATCTCCTGCCTCGGCGGCAAGAGCACACAGGCCTCCACGCATATATAATCTTTCTGTGTAGGGACAACGCTCGCTCACTTACTCTGAGGAACGGAGTCTGCCTTGCAATTAACGCCCCAGTTGTCGTGGTGGCTGTCAATCGGGTCCCTCGCACTAAATAAGATCTCAGCGCACATGACACCCCTGGGCTTACCCGAAACGTTTGGCGGACAAGAAACGCCCGGCCAAAACGAGACATCCACCCAAGCTGAAACTTTCAGCCCGCCTGAGACTTCGGCCAAACCTGAAACGCTGGCCCTTCTTGTACCTTACTCGGGCCAAATGATTCGACGACCGCCCGCCCGCGAATTCCGAGATGTCCGTCGATACCAGGGCGCGGCGCCGCACGAGTGCGCCAGTCAAGGTAACAAAGGCGTCGCTGCACGCCGTGCATCTCGTCCGCTGTCGAGAGAGCCCAAGGCGAGCGTGTCTCGGGGACAGCGGCAGGGCTCCGCGCCCTTGCGGGGGCTGTCATCGTGAAGACACCGCTCGCAGTGCTGGCCGCCTCGAACGTCGCACAACAAGTCCCCCACCGTGCCGGCATGACCAGCGGATCATCCGGACGAGCGCAAAGCGGCCCAGCGTTAGCATCCCAGGCACCGCTCGCTCGCAGCTAGGGAGCTTACAACTGCCAAGCCTGCTGTCACGTCAGGCCCCGGCAATAGACGTGACATCGCACAAAGTCGCGCGGGAGAAACGGCGCTATGAACACACCCATATGTGCCTGCGGCCTTCCGGCCACTTACGCGCTAGCCACTCATTCGTGGAGGAAGAGAAGCTCTTCACCTCGCACTGTCTGTACTTATGACATCTTTACGAGACCGAAGTTTTCGTGCCATATGGCTATTGTAATATATCTGAAGACGCTCTATAAGAAAACAAAAAATCCCGTGGTTCAAGCTGAAAAGGCTGTTTCGAAACAGATCTAGCATTTTCAGAAATCGCTGTTTCGGGAGGTTTCATCGTCGGACTATGGCTGGCCAGGTGACAAGTGAGTGCATCCGGTAAACATTATTTGTGAGAGAAGATTTGCGGGTGTTAGAATACTTCCTTATCTCTCTGAAGGGGTTTGCATTTCGTGTTGCAAGAAGGAAACATCCTGATACGAATGGCGTTTTGGACAGCCCTCTCCAGTGTCCTTGTCGTTATGGACGTCAGGCTACGAGAGCATGTTTTTGGACATCCACCACAGTCCTCGAAACGCGGACGCTATTCCAACAACCAATATCCACTTGTTTCTGCACCGGACACGTCCCCTCGCACGGTTAAATAGGGAACGCTGTGGGTTCTGAGCTGCCATCAGGAACTTGTCTTGAAGTCGCGCAGCAAACTCCAGACACGACACTTGTCGCTGCCGCCCCTAACCACGCGAACGACCACACAGTACGGCTGCTCGCGGGAGACACAAAGACGCCAGTGCTGGTCGCTTCTTCTTAACCAGCTTGAGCCTGATCTCTGGACGGCCGCGGCCATTATTCGCTACCCGCGGAGGGGAAGAGACGCCAATGAAAGAAAGGATGGCCGGAGGATTGGAGGGATTATGCTCGGGGACGAGTGACATGGCCTCCTGGAAGACACCGTGCCGATGTCGCGCAGTTCGGGATCAGCGAGAAAAAAATATTTGTCGGACCGATTGCGCACGCCTGTCAATCGTGAGGCGCCCCCCCCCCCCCCCCCCCCCCCATTTCCCGCCAACAGTGACACGCTTCGGGACAACGACGCCGCAAAAAACGTCCGTCCAAAACAGCCGAATGAAGATGTTCGGCCGCGACGCGGGAGCACGTCCTAAACCCGAAGCGCGGCGTGCCGCTCCCGCCGTGCCTGGCAGCGGGGACACTCCGCGGGGTCCCACGCGTGGGACTCGCCCCGTCGCCCGTCCTCGACTGCGCCCCCCCCCCCCCCCCCCTCCCCCCGCGCTGCTCCGGGCGTCTTCATCTGAGGGGTCTATCAAAGTCCCTCTTCCACGTCCCTGCACTCCAACGCAATTCGGATGCCGGGTGGACGATATAATGGCTGTTTTCATCTATTCAGGTACGGTTTTGAAGGAAAAATTTTAATTAAAAAAAAAAGTTCTGGGAGCATTTAAAAAAAAAAAAACAACCTTGGAGGGATTTTTTTCTTTCGTGTTACTGTTTATTGAAGTGGACAGAGGCGAAAACAGATGTTTCTCCCACCGATCGGGGATTGCATGTTTGACCGTTCGCTATTTTCTAATTTCTCGAAATGAAGCACTATAACACTCTTTTGGGAAACTCTCGAGATAGATGCCTTCAATAAGCTAATATATATATATATATATATATATATATATATATATATATATATATATATATATAATTACTTTAAAAGTAAAAAAATAAATAAAAAGATGTCGAGCTGTGTTTTTGATGATTTTCAGCACAGTTTGGCAAGTATTTTTACATGTAACATATTTAAGATATTTCAATGACCTTGAAATAACCAGAAAGCTCGAACTTTTCCACGATTACAAGTTCTATATTATACGTACGAAATAAAATTTGTCACATACATTTGAATGAACGAACGTTTCGGAAATCTAGCAAATTGAAAATCGATTTTCTCAGGAACCCCACTTTTTACTTTCTTCATTTTTTTCATTCGTAGCCAGATATAATAGTGGTTGATTAGAACATATAATATACTATATAGTATTTTGTTTATATGAGCGAAATTAAAGATGAAACCTTGTCAGATGTGAGTTCTAAAACAGCAAGCTTTGTTGGGGAATCGTATACTTTTTACTCCGCCTTGCGCACAGTTTCACTTATTTTTAAGGTTACGTGTTAATTAAAATATTAATATAAGGTAATTAACAATACTACGTCAGATTATTGGACAAAATAGCATATATGCGAGGACGCAGTTACAACGAACAACGGACAAAATCCAAGCTTTAATTGCGATCATACAGACATAGTACAATATTTTCTGTATATTTGCAGATAAACCACATTCATACATTGCTACCATTGCTACGACCACAGCCTAAAAATTAAACCTCTATTCGCCAGAACTAATAAATTCCAAAATTCCCCACTTGCTCTCGCTATTACTAACTGAACCCTAAGACATTCCGTGAGCTCTGCAAGGCACACCTGAAAAGTGTTGATCTTTAACATGTTTATATGTTAATTACTTTTTCTATGTGTTATGTTTTGATATCTGTCCTATTGGTTTGTAGTTGTTTTTTTTTGCGTTTTCCTATTATTTACCTTGCCGTCACTCTTCTGCTATCTGTATATGTCATTTGATCCCCCTCATGCAATGCATTTCATCTGAAATGTCTTTGAGGTGTAATAAACTGAACTGAACAATAAAACACGAAGAAAATAGAAAATGGGGTTTTTGTACATGTAGACATTATTTTCAACATATAATATTGAATTTGTATTCTATAAAAAGAGCTAAGTATAACATTTCCCGTAATTTTAAAGTCAATTTGCCAAACTTTGCCAAAAATCATCAAAGGGACACAAAGTATTTTCTGCCTATTGGCGGGAATCGCAAGTCGGGCGACTCGCAATTTTGTTGCTTTTTAAAATACTACACAAGGCCCTATACTGTGACACTCTCAGAAATGGTTTATTACGCTTAATAAATGAAAAAAATATTGTTAATTTTTTAAAATCATGTTTGAAAAAAAAAAAGTCAAACTATTTCATTTTGGTGAATTTTGTCATAGTTTGGTACTTTTTTTTAAGTGTGACCTATTTAAGATGTTTTAATTACATTCATAACACCGGAAAGCTAAAACGCATATCTTTTTATTGAATGAATACAAATGAAATATATGTTTAAAAAATTATATGTGACATGCATTTGAATTAACGAATATTTCAAAAATCCAGCGAATCCCGGACTAATATTCTCAAAAGCCCCATTTTTTATTGGGTTGGTAATTAATATTCTCTAATACACCACTGGCACTGATATACCTAGCTACCAATAAAAACTAAGAAAAAATTGTTTTTTGAGAAAATTGATTTCGAATTTGCTAATGTTTCGAAACGTTCGTTCATTGATATGTATGTAAGAAATTTCATTTTCTGCATTTGATATTGAACTTGTATTTATTTATAAGGGCTAAATTTGAGCTTTCTGGAGATGTAAAGGTCAATAATATATATTAAATAGGCCACACGAAAACAGTTGCCAAAATTCGCTAAAAAGCATCGAAGGAACATAGCTCGAGTTTTTTTTTTTTTTTTTTTTTTTAATTTCAAAATATAAGAGTTTTTTTTTTTTTTGTTTTGTTTTTTGAAGTCCTCAGGCCTAATTAAATATACTTCGAATGTTTCACAAAAAGGTTTTAGTACTTTAGTTTGAGAAATTCGGAAATAGCGAGCGGTCAAAATGCAATCCACTGACAGTGGGAGAATCGTCAGTTTTCGAGTTGACAACTTCAATGGTCAATAACTCGAAAACAAGAAACCTGTCAATCTTGCCGTTTGCGCTGTCTTTCATTTCAAGAATACTCCCAGAACATATCTTGTCTTTCGTCAAAATTAAAAGTTCGACTTCAAAGCCGTGCCTGAATTGAGATGGAAACACCCACATACAGGCGAGCCGTTTTAAGGACTGTACAAACAGGACACTTCAGAAATCGTGAGGCGACACAACTCCGTCAAATGTTGAGGAAGTTGAAGAGGTTGAAGTCCACCGAGCAAACATCCCGACTTTCCTCCTCGCTTCCTCCGCTTTTCGGTGGCCTCGGTGCTCGTCAGACTTGACGTCACACGCCACCTGCCAATGCTGTCCATCTTTTCTGCCGGGCCCATCGTATCCTAGGCCGCGTTCCGAAATTTATTCGATCTTACCGCAGGGTAAGGGTTATGTGCCTTGGCGTTCGAAAACCTACTCGCGTCCAGCGTCGCTCTATCTGTGTTATCACGTGACACAACCCGCCGGAGTAACTCGGATCTATTTGGGTAAGATTTGGAGCACAGCACTTTTTTTTTTTTTTTTTCCCGTTTTCGGGACTTCAAAAGCAGTGAAGGCCTTGAGCGATTGACCGGGGAGGGAGTGGCCGAGTGGGCTAACGCGTCTCAGCTCGGAGCGTGGAGCGAAAGCTTCCGCTGGGAACCTCCTGGGTTCGATCCCCGCCGCCCCCGCCCGTTTCGATCTGGATGAGTTTCGTACCGGCACGCGTTCGTGTGATCACTACTGCGTGATGCACGTTAAAAACCCCAGGTTAGCGGTTGTACTGCACTGGCTAAATTTCTCATCTACAGCTAAGAGACCGATTACCCGTTGAGGCGCATCTCCATCAAGGCTGTATAAACATAAAGAGCAAACCAATTTTTTTTTTTTTTTTTTTGAGCGATTGACCGGCAACCAACAGAGCGGGTGAGTGGCTGTCGGGACCCACGTGATGGGCATGCTCAAGGCTCCCGTGAAGGACAGGAGCGAACTTTGACAAAAAAAAAAAAACTTTTCCCCCCGGCAAAAAAAAATAAATAAATAAAAAAGGATGGAAGCGGATTGCCGCGGGACTTATGTCGGAGTTGTGTCGCCTCACGATATCTGAAATATCCTGTTTGGACAGGACTTTAGAAAGCGTAGTGCCGTGTGGAGACAAAGTGATGGTGATGATGATGATGATCATTCTGCGGCCCATGAGTACGACAACTGTGGATAAAATACAGATCAGTTGATCACCCGAATTCCTGAAATTTTTAGAGCAGACCGGTGGAGTTCAAGGTACTAAGCGTGCAATTCTCCTCTTTTTTTTCCGGTTCCCACGTAGCCAGACTTTTTTTTTTTTTTTTAAAGGGGGGGGGGGGGGAGTCAAACTGCATGTGTATATTATACGGTCAGCCGGATTTTGGGGGTGGGGGGTGGGGGAGGCTGAGGCGCTTGGGATGTCAATGACTTGGAGTTGGGGTACATGGTGTGTGGGGATCAAACTGCATGTGTGCTGTATTATATGGTCGGCTGGATTTTGGGAGGAGGGAGGGGTGAGGCGCCTGGATGTCCATGAGTTTGGGTGCAGGGGGTGTGGGGATCAAACTGCATGTGTGCTGTATTATATGGTCGGCTGAATTTCGGGAGGAGGGAGGGGTGAGGCGCCTGGGTTGTCCATGACTTCGGGTGCAGGGGGTGCAGGGATCAAACTGCATGTGTTCTGTATTATATGGTCGGCTCGATTTCGGGAGGGGGGAGGGGTGAGGTGCCTGGGATGTCCATGACTTGGGATGCATGGTGTGCGGGGATCAAACTGCATGTGTACTCTATTATATGATCGGCTGGATTTCGGGAGGGGGGAGGGCTGAGGCGCTTGGGATGTCCATAACTTGGGTGCATGGTGTGTAGGGATCAAACTGCATGTGTGCTGTATTATATGGTCGGCTGGATTTCGGGAGGGGGGAGGGGTGAAGCGCCTGGGATGTCCATGACTTGGGGTGCAGGAAGTGTGGGGGTCAAACTGCATGTGTGTATTATACGTTCGGCTGGATTTCGGGGGCGGGGACGGGGGGAGGGGCTGAGGCGCCTGGGATGTCCATGACTTGGAGTGCAGGGGGTGTGGCGGTCAAACTGCGTGTGTATACTAAAGGGTCGGAGGGATTTCGTGGGGGGGGCTGAGGTGCCTGGGATGTACATAACGTGGGGTGCAGGGGGTGTGGGTGTCAAACTGCATGTGTACGAGGTGTGATAACCAATTTTCGAGACTGATTTTGTTGCGTAAAAGGAGAGGGCAGCACAGTGATGCGCGCGCAGCAGTCGAAGGAAGGGACCTTCCTGCGTCAATGTGCGAAAGGGCGTCGCTCTGTGAACATTTGGAACTGCGCTACACGAGTTTGTTTGACCACAAGCACGAGCATAATGGCGATCTCTCCATAGACTGAAAACCAAAGCGAGAGCGAACGTAAATTTTACGTCAAACTCGACAAATCTAAAACAAAGACCTGTGAAATTATTTAGAAGGTTTATGTCAAAAAGCAGTGAGGTGTGTGAAGTTTTCTGAGTGGTACTCGCGCCTCAAGAATGGCAGAACATCACTGAAGTCAAGGAGAGGTCGAATAAGGTCGCCCTACCGCTCTTCGTCTTCCAGCGATGTCTGCCGTTCCTGAAGCGCGCGTGCCACATAAAACCTTTCGCAAAATTCACTACTTTTTGACACAAGGCTGCAGCCTGCTGAATCATTTCAAAGGTCACTGTTTTATATGTGTTGAGTTTGACGCAGAATTGATGTTCGCTCTCGCTCTGGTTTGAAGTCTATGGTGAGATCCCCATTGTGTCCGTGCACGTGGTCACAAACACCCGTGCAGCGCAGCTCCAAAAGTCCAAATGTTCACAGACCTACTCCCTTTGGTATATAACGAGACACGAAGGTCCCTTCCTTCGACTGCTGCTCGCAGATCACTGTGCTGCCCTCTCTTGTTGCGCTACAAAATGAGTCTCGGAACTTTTTGATCATACCTCGTGTATTATAGGAGCCGGCTGGATTTCGGGGGTACTGAGGCGCCTGGGATGTCCATGATTGGGGTGCAGGGGGTGTGGTGGTCAAACTGTATGTGTATATTATATGGTCAGCTGGATTTCGGGGGGGGGGGGGGGGGGGGCGGGGTGGATGAGGCGCTTGGAATGTCCACGATTTCAGGTGCAGGGGGTGTGGGGGTCACACTGGATGCATATATTATAGGGTGGGCTGGATTTCGGTGTGAGGAGGGGGGGCCGAGGCGCCTGGGATGTGCCTGACTTGGGGTGAAGGGGGTGAGGGGGTCAAACTGCATGTGTGTATTATTTATTTTATTTTATGTATTTATTTGGTACTTTTGAGGTGCCCCTCAACAGCCCATGGGCCTACAGGAAGGTGCATGAATGCATACATGCAAGAGTTCAAACAACACGAAATACAGGATGCCGAAACAAAAACATGCCTTGAAAAAAAAAATTACATATTTACATATGTAATATCAACAAAATTTGATATTACATATGTAAATATGTAATTTGTTTTTAATGTAAATATGTATTTTTTAATGAATGTAAATATGTAATTTTGTTTTCCATAGGGTCGGCTCGTTTTCGGGGGGGGGGGGGGGGGGGCGGGGGGCGGCTGAGGCGCCTGGTATGTCTATGACTTGGGGTGCAGGTGGGGAGGGGGGGGGGGTCAAACTGCATGTGTATATAATAGGGTCAGCTGGATTTCGGGAGGGGGGGGGGGGGGGGAGGCTGAGGCGCTTGGGAATGGGATGTCCATGACTTCGGATGCAGGGGGTGTGGGGGTCACACTGGATGCATACGTTATAAGGTCAGCTGGATTTCGGGGGGGGGGGGGGGGGGTAGGGGTGAGGTGCCTGGGATGTCCATGACTTGGGGGTGCCGGGGGTGTGGGGGTCAAACTGCATCTGTATATATAGGGTCGGCTGGATTTAAAGGGGGGGGGGGGGGGGGCTAAAGCCCCATAAGCCAAACTTTCCACCCTGGCTACGCCACTGGCCCTCACCCCATGTCAAAGTGCGGACAGGTCAACCTTTAAAAAAACTCACGCCACGGAAAGCTCAGCAGAACAAGAAGGCTGCAACGATCCTCCCTTCACGTATCGTCCGCGTGTTTGTCTAGTCCGAGCGCGTCAGGCGCCTTCTCGCGTCGCGTCATCACCAGGGTGCACCTGCAGCGCTTCCGGGCGGCAGCTGCAGCGGCTCCCGTGAGTCCCGCGGAGAGCAAAAGCCCCCGAGCGAGCTGGGGGCCTCTGAGCGCGTACGAACGCTCCCTCGGGACCCCGGTGCCTGCGCTCCTCATTCAACCGGAAAGGGACCCTGCTCAACCCCTCCCCCGGGTTTGCATTAAAAGCCCCGGCCAGGGCGGCCGCCCCAGCGCAGTCATTAGAGTGAAACACCTGGGGTCCTGCACGGCTCTTTGATCTCGCGCTGAAGCGCCGCGAGCAAAACGAGCCATCGGTTTGCTTTGTTCGGCCGCAATTATTCATGCCGCGTGCGCCTCAGGCGACGAAGGTATGCGGCGCTCGGCACTTGCCGAACCCGCCGAAGCGCCCTTGACGGGGAGAGGGGGGGGGGGGGGGGGGGGGGGGGAACCCGAGCCACGCTGGCGTGGCTGCAGACGAGACCCGTGCTCAGCTGCCCCTCCACCCGCACACGCGCCACTGGACAACAGCGCTGCGGGCAGACGTTTGTAGGAGCTCGGAAAAATCGGCTAGAAGAAAGGCCACGCTGGTCGGCTCATTTAGCTATTGAATGGCAAAGAAACGACGCGGCGAGCACGTTCCCAAGCTCAGCTAGCAGATCACGCTCCTCGAGGCCCGGACTTGGAAGAGCCTCTCTAGAACCTCGAGGAGCGAACGTCTCGACCGAGAAGAAAGATCCGACCAACGAGGCATCTTTGCTCTGCCTTTTTGTTTCGTGCGTAATATCGAACTGATTTTATTATTTCCGGCGTAGTACTTCGTGCACTTTAATATCGGGGGTCTAAGCTTCGCGACTGAGTGAGTACGTATCCTGCGACAATCAAAGGCGTTATCGAATATTCGCCGGTATTGATGAGGTTGGAGAACACTTTTGGTAAAACGAGCCGAATTGAAGATGCAAGAGTGTAACGTTTCTCTCGTGTATTCGAAGACAAAATAGCCTGACACCAGGGCAGCGATCGGGCCCTTTCTTGTTTTCCGGCGTTCCGTCGCCTGCTCCACACGAAACTCGAACCCGTAAACCCGGGTTCACACTGCTTATACATCATACAAAAGACAGTCTGCATAAATATTCAAACCGGAGTCACCGCGAGATCCGTGCTTCGAATGCCGGATGGCAATGAGTTCAGGGAGAAACTTAGCACGCGGCATTCGAACCAGGGATATTGCGGTGACTCGTGTTTGCAGACTGTCTTTTGTAGGATGTATACGAGCAGTGTGACCCCGGCTTAAGTTGCTTAAACAAGCGCCTATTACGCTTTCGTGACCTCGCAAATGGTTTCCGTCAGGAGGACGAAAAACAACGACTACAGAAGGAGCCGACTACTGAAGGAAGGAGACCAACCACGACGAAAAACAAAAGAAATAAAAGTAAGGAAATCGGGATGATAGTTCTAAAGACGTCGCCTACTCAAAAACAAACGCCGTGGGGAGTCTCCGACACAAAGAAGTCAGAAGAAAAGAGCTAAAAAGAAACCCAGCCCGCTTCGTTTAAAATTATGGGAACCCCCTCCAGAGGAAAGATAATAGAAGACTCAAAGGTCACTAACGCTTTATGCGCGCAGAGTCGCGCTTCTTTTGTGCCACGGGACGTACACGCACACTCCAGTCCCGTTCCCAAAGGGTCAAAAAAAGATACCTCGGAAGCAGCGTCATTGTACACGACGGCATTACCATTGTGAAGGGGCACGCCGCCTCACAATTATGGGTCCGGCTGGCGTGCCCCGCTTCCCTAATTAAAACACCGGGTCAGCTTCATGGCTGGGAGTGGGAAGGAAGTCTCCGAGGCAGGAAGCAGTCAACTGCTCAAAATTGAGCGTTTTGGCCTCGTCGACACCACAGCTAACTACAACCGCGAGGCTCGAGCCTTTGCTACGTTCGAGATAGAATCACTATTCTTTAGGAAAGGGCTGTATACAAAATAGAAAACACCGAATTTGACTCGATATAATGCTAAATTAAAAAAAAAAAAAAAAGTTATCAGGTCAGCGCGAACGACATATAAGAATCGTACCCGGGCGTGAAAGGAAAAACAGCAGTTCAAGGACTGGATTACAGAGGATTCCAAATTCAATTGCTT
Organism: Ixodes persulcatus; assembly: GCA_013358835.2. Classification (NCBI taxonomy): domain Eukaryota; kingdom Metazoa; phylum Arthropoda; class Arachnida; order Ixodida; family Ixodidae; genus Ixodes; species Ixodes persulcatus. The sequence continues at coordinate 477,606 of JABSTQ010010904.1, forward strand.
TCGGCATTGTATTTTATTTTATTTTTAGGCAAGAGGAGGCAGCAAGGAGTGCGTTAAAGAAGGAAACCATACGTTCATAATGTAATGAAAGGGAAGAGAGGATGTGGTCTCTTAGCGCATAACTTCGCTTGTGACTCTCTAACCTTGTATGACGGGTTACTTCGAAAGGGTGTATAGCTCTCGTCGATTCGTTGCTTATTTACTGCTGTTCGCCAAATAGAGAGACTGTACAAAGAAACTGAAACACTAGCACGTGTTTCCTAAATGGAACATTCTACGCGTCACAATGGGATATATCTCACAGTTTAAAAGAGGAAAACTATCGGTGCGCGTCTCGCCGGTGCGCGCCTCGCCGGTGTGCGCCTCGCACACCGGCGAGGCGCCACAGTAAGTCTTTGCGATATATCGAAAGCCACGGTGTTCAGAATCATGCATGTCGGCATACCCCACGGAGGGACGAACCGCACAGAATAGGACCAACTGCCGTGGCAAGAGGAAGCTGTCGGGAAGGTTCGTCCGGATACTAACGCTGGTTGTATCCAAAAAGCACTGCAGAATTGAATATGCACCTCGACTCACCTGTTTTCACAATGACTGTTCGTCCTTCACAGGGTGGATATTCACGGCCAGGCAGATATAACAATAGTGAAAAACAGCGCGACTGGGACGAGGACAAAGAAGAGAGCTACACAGGACAGGCGCTGCAACTGAAATCTTATTAGAAAAGAAGTACGAAATGGACGCTGATGCTCGAGCGGGCACTGGAACGACGTGATCTTCAAACACTTCTTTCTTCACCTCATGGAGCTAGCTATGAACTCCAACCAACTCACCCAGATGTTCATTCTAATAGCAATTAATAATATGGGTTACGAATTCCAAATGGTGCAATCAGCACAAATATTGGATTTTCAACTATATTAAACCTGAAATATTCTCAGACGAGCTCACTTTCACTGTTTTTCCCAAATCTTGTAGTGTGGAAAAGCCCTTTCTTCACAGGCTTACGAACCGCTCTCTCTAGTGCTCAGAGTGAAACACGGAGGTGAATCAGCGGTGGTTTCGGGTGCCATAACCTGGCATTGTCTACGCCCACTGATTGGTATAGATGGGCCCATCACTGACTATCGGGCCATTCCGGAGAACCAGGCGCACCAATGATTCGAAGTTCGAACATTGTACCCAGAAAGTGCGTGCTATGTATCCCCAGTACACATGAAAAAACTGGTAACAAAATTGTCTGACGAACACGAAAGTGAGGTCGAACGTCTGTCTTAGCCTGCACAGTCACCTAAACAGAATATTATTAAGGCAACATGGGATGTCCTGGAAGAACGCCCCACCAGCATTTTGTACTTGCCAATGGCTTGCAAGAAGAACGGCTCTAAACCCCTCTGGCAACTGTACATAACTTCTGTTTGTCCTTCCCGAAGCGCTGTGATGCTGTACGTATTAGCAGCCAAAGGAGGCCCCACACCCAACAAATAAATAATTGTGTTATAACTTATAAGGCATGGTGTTCCAGTTTCGCTGTCCAGTCCCTGTAGATACTCGGGCTCCGGATGTGCGTACGAGTCAGCACACGTTTATCGAGCACGCACGTCTCCGACACCTCCTTGCTCTCCTTCCATGTCTCCCATGCTCGCATCAATCAGCTGGGCTCGAGTCGGCACTTTGAGGCGGGTCCTAGAAACGATGGGAGACGGAATGAGCCTCGTCTCCTCGTCCGTTCCGTGTCGCGCTGACCCAAGAAGGAAAGAGAATGCGGGAACTCCCAAAGGGCCGGACCACACAGGAAAGAAGTGGCGAGGGAAATGACGAATAAGGCAGGGCCGAACCGTACTTGAACTGAACTGATCCCTATACAAACCAGGAACTGAAGAGAGCGATCGACTCTCCACTTTTGGGCACGCATCTCCACTGCGAGAGCGTCGCCAAAGCTTGACTTATCTGTTGGCACACATCGCCGGGCATGCGAGCTGTGTCCCCATTGATTGCTCGTGTCGATTTTGTTACTCGCCTTGTTGTACTGATCAGCCAACCGGCTAAGCTAAAGGTCTGACCGTGTGCGTGCGTATGCAAATATACATATTCCTTTCCTTCATTTGAAGCGAAAATACCCGGCAGGCGCAATAGCAGTTTCAGACATGGGTAAAAGTTACCCCAAAACAAACCCAAGTTACATTGAACGCTTGTGCATTCAAGACTCTTCACACGAGATACCTCTAAGGTAGCGAAAATATATAAGCGAGGGACGCTGCAGAAAGTAAAGCAGATATACGACGTAAGCACACGGGTTTGATCCCGAACGACAGATATGCGGAAGAGATAAGGCACTCTGGAACTTCAGGCATAAACTTTTGTTTTCTTTGAGAAATATATATATATATATATATATATATATATATATATATATATATATATATATATATATATATATATATATATAAAAGTGGCGAATGTTTACAGATGCTTCCGTTGATATATAGGCAAAAGTAAGATGCGCGCACACAGCAGCCGTAGGATGCTAAAAATAAAATTTTAATTTAATGGCGAAAAAAGTCACGCAAGAAAAAAGGGGTGAAGTGCCAAAAGAAAATTGTATTAGTTTACGGGAATAATGAAGGCTAGGCACAAGAACGCTAGTTACGCGGGAAACAAACTTGAAAAAGGACGCAATAGAAGTCAAAGTTAAAACACAAGAACTTACAAAAATAAATTGTTAAATTGAAAATGAAATAAAGAATTAAAAATAAAAAAATGAATAAAAATAAGAAAGGGGCCTGACGTCCGTCGACGTTTCGGCAGTGGCACTGCCTTCTTCAGGACGGGAGCCCACATGGCGTGGAGGGTTAGTTTTATAAAAGTTCTAGGGGGAGGGTTTGTTGACGCGAAAGTTCGAAGGGGCTTGTAGGGAAAGGCAAGCACGGGAGGGACGAGTCCAATTTTGTCGCGATGAGGGAGGCGGTTGTGGGTTCAGTTCACAGGTGCATTGGTGGTATGAAGGAGCTTGTAGGGAAGGGGAAAAACGAAGGGGATGCCTCATCGCGCCAAGATTGGACTTATCCCCTCCGTGTTTATATATATATATTGCAATACTTACAGTTTTAATAGGCAGCTATACTACACAGTGAAAATAAAGGTATTAAGTGAAGTAAGGGTAGACGACGATAAGAACAGTGCGCGTTCGATATCTCCATTGCATGTAATCATTGACGCTTCGGGCTGTTACCCGTGTCATCATGTTCGTGGTATAACAATAGCAGCAGCATCCTTACGACATGGTCCCCACTAATGGTTCCTATCCGTGACGTCACGACTAGGATTATCAGTGACGAACGACAGATTCGATAATGTGTGTAAAGAGCACGGCGGAAGCTTGGAGTTATCGCGTTCTTAAACAGTAAGTTGCTTGAAGGGGTGGACGCCAATTAAAATTTTTAACCCAATTAATCGGCATCGGCATACTTTAATCGATTAATTATTCAAATAATCGGTCTCATATATATATATATATATATATATATATATATATATATATATATATATATATATATATATATATATTAAGAATATGTTATAAACAGCGCAATATACAACTTGGATAATGAATTAATCTCGATGTGTAGTTAAGAACAGTTCACATACGCTCACACTCACAGACTATACTTCAGCTCCATGAGGCCCAGGGGTTCGTTGATATTCTCCGGCAAAAGCGACCTCCTTTGATTCTTTAAAGTAGTCTCTGCTGCGCTAACCGGACACTCGAACGGCGTCGAAGTGGTCAGGACACCTGTAACCTTCTGCACTTGTCTGGAGTTACAAATCTCGCCCCTATAGTTAAGTTTATTCTAAAATTTGACCTAAAGTTTGTCCTCCCTATAGGTATACTCGTCCACGTCTGCGTGGTGAAAGAGTTTAATTTTTACTTTCTTTTGGTTCGTCAAAAAATTATCGATTGACCGGTTAAAAGATTTAATCGCGATTAAAGCATCCGTAGATTAATCGGTAGTTTAATCGATCGATTTCCCAGCCCTAGCCTTTACCCATTATTGAGATCGACCTTGCAATCCTGCGCGGACGACGACCAAGCGAATGTCGAGACGGTTGGCGTGCGATCAGCTGCAACCGAAGAAGCGTTCTCGGTTCATGATGCGTGGGATCAGACTTTACCGTCGGAGTGGCGTTTACGGAGTCTGCAGTGTCTGCATTCCACGGAAACGCCAGACAATATCCGATCCTGAACGGATGTGCCGTGTGTTGTGTCTGCGTCTCCTGCGAGTTAAGGCCCGTTCACACTCTTGCGACCTCTTAAAACTGGGTTCCTTAAAACCTCTTACAACGAGAGGATACACTGGCGCCATCTATTGGGTAGCAATGTAAACTTGGCGGTCCGGCATATTTTCTATTCCTCTCGAGCATTATCCTTTCTTTCTTGGCTCGAAAAACTTTTGTCAACGTTATAAACGAGCCCTTCCTATCGGTATTACGCACATTTGACCTTGGAAAGACCCCAAAACCTTCGCTCTTGTAAAATGCAGTTCCAGGGTCACCGCATAGATGGCGCCAGCGTGCCAGTGTGTTCTCTCGTCCTAAGAAATTTTATGAGGTTTTAACAAGTCTCGGTCTCTCTCGGTCGTACTCGGTTGCAAGAGTGTGAATGGGCCTTAAGATAATCCTCCACTGGACGCCTTCAATTCTGAGAAGCACAACGACCGAGCATCTACGCCGAGAAGATGTTACTGTCGTCAAGGCCAGCTTCGGAATGCGGGACTAACCGACAAATGGCACGGGGACTCCAGAATCCCGCCTTTTATTATGTAAGGACCCGTCCGCTGCCATTATGTGTGTGCTCGATGTGCTATTACGCTACTGACTACGCCCATGTAAATGAACTAGTCTTTCCGTCCCGCTACTCCCGTCTCCACTTCGGCCAACGAGACCTCGGCAATGGTGGAATGGACGCCAGCCTGAACACTGCTGGGGACCTCGGACGGGCAACACCGAACCCCACCTCGAACACCATGCACAGCTCCTGCTGATGGCGACATGTGAATACTGACTATTGTAACGAAAAGGACGAGGCTGAAGCTATTATTTCCGTCGATTAAGGCTGCGGTCCCACGGCAGCCATCTTGAACAAGGCGTTAGTTCAACCAATAGATGGCGACACGCACCGTGGGGTGGCCAAAACATTGGTTCACAATGGGATGGCTCGAGCACCATCACGTTCCCCTTGCGGCCTTGCTCGCGCCGCTGCCAGCTGTGCTCAGCTGGCTCAAGAAGCGTGGCCCAGCAAACGCATGTATGCGAGAATGGCAGGCTGGGTTGTTACGGGCTTTCGCAATAAATCTTACCAAGAAGGAATCAATTCTTGATTGACGTGTCAATATTCTATCAATGAAAACTTCTTATGCAGGAATGCACGCTCAGTAGACTCAATCTTCCAAGACAAAAGTGGAAGCGGACGTCAAGTACACTGCTTCGGGATTAACGGTACTTACCTCACCATTATAATGATGACTGAAAAGTGACGTCACGAAATATTGTGTTTCACGGGATCCGGAAGATGTTGTAAAGGTTGTTACATTATAGTTCCCAGAAAACAAACGCCGTTGCAATATTTTCGAAAGTACCGACACACATAGTGTTGTAAGTACAGCTTAGGGGGGGGGGGGGGGGGGGGGGGATCGGTGGCCGAGTGGGCTAGCGCACACCAGCTCGGAGCACGTGGAGCGAAAGCTCGCGCTGCAGAACCCAGGGATCCTGGGTTTAAACCCCACCCCTGCCCGTTTCGATCTGGATGAGCATCGTACCGGCGTGCGGTCGTGTATCACTACTGCGTGGTGCACGTTAAAGACCCCAGGCTAGCGGTTGTACTGCACTGGCTAAATTGCTCATCTACAGCGAGTGACTCGTCGCAACATTAAAAGTGGCTGACCAACGACTCGCTGTATAAATATCCACACAACCCCAATTATTATTATTACAGCTTAGGAGGAATGTGATGAAAACCATCAGAATAAATAGGAAGACGTTTATTTGCAATGAAGACGCTATGAATCAACGGCGTTTAGCGACGGGAAGTTATGAGCGTTCGGGAATTATATAAGTTCACGTGATTCTAACTATGGACATGCGGACAATGAAGACCTGTTTTGCCGGGAGATGGAGTTGCGGTGATGACCTGATATCGGACGACTCGTGGCAGACGAACAAGCAAGTTTCTTCTCAGCAAATGGTAAGCGTCCAGTGTCAAGCACAGCAAGTGGCTACCGACGTTGTCGACGTTTCGAACAGTTACCGCTTTCGACAAAAGTGCTGGCACCTGGGCTAACTTTGTGGAAAGACTCGAAGTCTTCCTCGAGTCCAGCGCCATCATGAACAGAAACTGAAAACGAACCACTATTCAGTCGGTGGGTGGCGAAACGTATCCGCATCTGCGGAGTCATGGTCGATGCGTACTCTAAGTGGTTGGAAGTTTACACGATGCCTGCCACGACGTCCAAACGCGTCATTGACGTTCTACGCTCTCTTTACCCTACTTTTGCCCTACCGAAAATACTTTTTCTCTGATAACGCGCCAAATCTTGCTTCAAATAAAATAAACAAGTTTTTTAGCAAAAAAAAAAAAGAAAAAAAAAAACGGCATCAGGCATCACATTAGTGCACCATACCATCCTGCAACTAACGGGCATGCAGAACAGATGGTGTGCGAAACGAAGAAAGCCCTCTTGAAGCTTACGGAAGAAGCAGTTCAGTGAAGAATCGCGAGGTTCTTGTTCCAGCAGCACGCGACGGTCTCATCTTACACGGCAAAAACACCCGCCGAAGCAATGTTCGGTGGACGAAGAGCCACACCCCTCGATCTCATGATACTATGGCCTACGAACGAAGATCGAGAGATTCCCAGATCGGGAGTAATGCCAGTTTATTCGGTCGGACAACTCATCCACGTGAAGAATTTCAGCGGAAGTCGGGCCTTCCATGTAAAACTCGAGTAGAAAAGGCTCTGTGTTGGTTGACCAGAAGGTGTCATCCCTCTGAGTACGTTGGATATCAATGCCCTCGAGTGTAAATACAACGAAATCACAAAACTCTTTTTGTGTATTGTGTAACTGCCCTTGTATTTGGTATAGTAGAAGCTATGGTGGTGATTTGAACCTTTCTCACCAGGCTCCTTTTTTTATGTTTCGCCTCATACTCCTTTGCGGTTTCAGTAGGCTTCAAGAATCTTTTGGAACGGGGACACTTTACTTCAACGAGGCCAATGGACCTTTTGTAGAAATAAGCGGTGCGCATGCGCGGAGTATTTCATGCGCCTGGGTTCGAGAGTATCTAGTTCCAAACAATCCGCCATCTTGCATTTCTCGCCTTTGAGCGGTTTCGTTGTGTCGACCTCGGGGCGGAAAATTACGCACGATGGGGACAAAGGTGAGCTTGGGGGAGCCGTATAATAATAATAATAATAATAAATCTTTATTTCCATCGATCGTGATGGTGGAACCCGTGGAAAAAAGCTGCAATATGCAGCTTGACTGGTCCTCGGGCCCCTACAGTGGTCAGCAGCAACGAAACGGAAAAAAAAAAAAAAATACACACAAAAAGCAACAATCGAAAGATAAGCAATTACGCACTTGCCTGTTTTTGAAGCAAATAGACAGAAAAAGCAGCAAAAATTTACAAAACTGCACTTTGGTCTATCAATTTAGCAAAATAAAACAAAAAATAGAAATTGGATACAAGTCAGGAGCAAAAATACAAACGCAGTTCTTTAGAAGTTTTGGAGTCAAAATCTACATCATTAATATAAAAATTATTTAGCAAGTGTGGTAGGGCAAATTGAAGCATTTGGAGAACATAGTTCGTTCGCTGAGTGACCATCTTCCACTTCTCCGCGCCGCGAGTGGGGTATGCTGGTGAATTTTCCTGTAAACCTGCAAGGTTTACTAAAAAACATGAGCCCCTTATTTTTTCCCTCAATGGGTGAACAGGATGTAGCTGACGTTTTGGGTGTGGAACGGGTGGGAGAGGCCTAGGGCGCGCGTTGTTTTCCAATCACCTAGTCTCGAACCGATTCGCGTGTCTAGGTGGCAGCACATATTCGCCAAGAGGTCCATTATTCCAAGTAGTCAATCAGGGAATGCTGCTAGAAATCCGTCCCTCGTCGAATAAGCCGCACTTCTGCACAGTGCAGTTTTTCTGTTTCACGTACAGTTGTAAAGCAGCATCCTCATTGATTCTACCACATTCTGTTGCGGGTGAAGAAAGGTCTTTGGGTACACGATACTTGAAACAAGTCTGGCACTGTACGTTGTGGTTCGACACCCACTAATGTCATCGTCCTTATAGAGCCTCATCATTTAATCATTACCTCGTCACTTCATATTGCTCTTCATCAACAGTAAGTACAATAGGCTACCTAGAATCCAAAAATTAAAAAATTGCGTCGTTCAGTCCTTCAATATATTTATTATTTATATTATGTTATTACGTTACATTACCTCGAGACGATCGACGTCCATCGTCGATCTTCAAAATTCAAATAATTATACCTGTATATAAATTAGACGCACAAAAGGGGGGGGATCGGTGGCCGAGTGCATGGTCTAGCGCACACCAGCTCGGAGCACGTGGAGCGAAAGCTCGCGGTGCAGAACCTACCCCGCACCTGTCCGTTTCGATCTGGAAGAGCATCGTACCGGCGTGCGGTCATGTATCCCTACTGCGTGGTGCACGTTAAAGACCCCAGGTTTGCGATTGTACCGCACTGGCTAAATTGCTCATCTCCAGCTTAGACACCAGACGCCCACTAAGGCAGACTAACTTCCGGCTGTATAAACATACACGCAACAATTTGCAGTTAGACGCACAATCACAAAGAACACAGAGTGCCGCCTCTTTTCTTTTGATCGTTTTTTTTTTTTTTTTTTAAACCAGAGCAAGCTCGCGCGTTCTCTCTTTTGAGACGGTTAGAACGGTCGCACATAAAACCCGCGGCTCTCCTATCCGGCCGCTTCCTCCTCTCATTATGTGTAGTTGGTTTTAACAAAATAAGCTATAATAATGGTGTATTATTCATATTTAGTTTCAGTTTCAGTCAAAGGAAACGAGGTTCGCGGGAACGTGAGCCAATAAATGAGCTGCGCTTAGAGTATCGGCACTCTCTTACCGACGGTGTTGTGGGCGCCTCCATTTTGGTGCTTGTGCAGAGCAGGCGCAACTGCCGATCGTTATGATTCAAAAGTGCGACTTCCTCAGCATTAGATTCGGTGTTAGGAAGGTTATGTAATATTGCTTTGCTTTGTCGCAAACTGTTTGAATTGGAGGACGGAAAAGCGTTTCTTGTGATTTCAGATAAAACTTCAAATAACTGGCAACCATGATTTTAAGCCATAATATGGCCAAGTGTCGCTACTCTGAAGCTTATTGAATGACACTATTCGCTACTCTGAAGCTTATTGAATGACACTATTCATGCCCTTGTTCAAGAAGCTTGTAATACCTGGAGGGACCATGACGTAAGTAAGCCCCGTGGATTCCACAAGCCACTACCTTTTGACACCTGCCTCTTCCTCATTGTTCCCGCTAGTGCCAGTAAATTAGCTACGCTTCAGAGTAACGACACTTGGCCATATTGTGGCTTAAAATCATGGTTTCAAGTTATCTGAAGCTTTATCTAAAATCACAGGAAACGCTTTTCCGTCCTCCACAAAAGTTTAAACAACCCGCGACAGAGCATAGCAATATTGCATCAGCTTCCTAGCACCTCATCTAATGCTGAGGAAGTCGCACTTTTAGATCATGACGATCGGCAGTTGCGTTTGCTCTGTACAAGACCCAAAATGGCGGCGCCCAAAACAATTTTGGGGAACGGGGTGCCGATACTTTAAGCGCAGCTCATTTAGTGACTCTAGGCATGAAGTGAACTCGGGTGTATTCTTTTCCTCTTCGTCTTTATTGTTTATTGATTTCAATCATATCGAATAATAAGCACATTATATCACGCTACGCTTGTGTAATTATTTGTCTTATACCCCTGTCAGACGGGCTAGTTTAGTGTCACTACAAACGAGTGCACTTCGCCCTTAGTGACACTAAATTGGTGCCACACGGCAACATTTAGTGACACTCGCTGAAGAACGCACTTCGCACGAAGTGAGTTCGGGGAACTCACTTCACTCGATTCGGCAGGGCGAGCGTGTAGTCTCGACAGCGGTGTTCGAAGGGTAAAAATAAACGAAATAAGGAACGGCCAACGTACGCGAAGTTATTGTTATTTTTGTAGAAGTAATGTGACTTGTGTACTTGTTTTGCACTGACAAGAAAGCAATGCGTCGCAAAAATAAAAACTGCTAATCTAGACACCAGCTCAGTGAGCGAGTGAGCCCAGTCTGTCAACCAGTAGTGAGCCGGCGTGCAATGGCCGTTTGTTTTGTTTGAAAAACATCATTTTGCGAGCGCTGCGAGGTTGTGTCAGCGGAATCTTCGGCATGGAGCCAGAAAACATCGAAAAGATTCCATGGACCGAACAGGAAACGTTTGCTCTAATTCGACTGTGGGAGGACCACCTCGGAGACCTTCGCCGAACGAAGCGGAATGCGAAGGTGTACGGCGAGATCGTCGAAAAGTTGCGCGCGATGGGCTTTTCTAGAAGCGCCAAAGAGGTGAAGAAGAAGATGGAGAACCTCGGCAACAAGTACAGGTTGGTACTCTTTGTTTTCTATAAAATTGCTTCCTTTACACGCTCGCGTATTACTTGTATGACGCCAGTTTCGTTGCATCAAAATTCCGATCACTACGAACCATTCGCATTCTAAAGGCTACGAGGGAGGCATGTGTGGCTGTGGCTGACTAAAACATATCAGTGCAAGCTATGTTGCATTCACATAATAGGTCTCCCACTCTCGACGTCGTCGCTTATTTTTCCTGTATGCTTCTGAGTCGCAAGAAAACGACGGGTGCAGGGGGCATAACGTGGAGGTTCTACAGGGACCTCCACTGTTTCCATGGGCTCCTTGCCTGCTAATGATAGCAGCCTGATGGAGGAGTCCTGCTGCAGTGGAGATGCCTCCGTGGAGCAAGTGAGTACATTCCTTGGGCAACCACTTTCCTAGGAGCACAGAGATCGACAACTATCGACTTCGGATATTTGAAAGCACGCAAAACTTGCGAAGATACATTACGACTACACTCTCAAGAAAAAAGGGTGTAAAAGGGTGTATCGTTACACCCTTTGTCCCATATAATACACCCACGAACTTTCATTCGACGTACAGCGCCCTCTAGCCGAACAGACGGCCCCATATTTTACGAGGGGCTTGATAACGGTGCGACATAACTTTTTAAATAGCTAAAGTACGTATCAAAGACCACATAAAGAAAACACCGAATTTTTACAGTAGGGCCACGAAAACCCCGATTATGTTTTTTGTAGTCCGTAAAACGTACATTAGCTATTTTAATAAGTTGTAAAACACGGCTGTAAAGCCCCTCGTAAAATTTCGGGCCGTCTGTTCGACTGTAGGGCGCTGCACGTCAAATAGAAGTTTTGGGTGTATTATATGGGACAAAGGGTGTAATAATACACCCTTTTACACCCTTTTTTCTTGAGAGTGTATAGTGTTCTGTCTTTTCATATGGACCGATAAAATTTGAACAACACTCTTATAAAATACCATGGCCCCTTTGCCAAGCTATACTAATCCTAGCTCTGTGCAGCGTTGCGCCTTTCGGACCCAATTTTGCCCATGGTAAACACTGTTGTAACCCTCGTTTACTTTTTTTCCTCTCCTTTCATGTGTGATGAGTTCGCTGAAAATGGCTTGTACAAATGGGAACTGGTCATGTGTTCCACCGCTCGACACTTACGAGGAGTTTATTGACTGCTGTTGGCGGTTGCAAAAGTTTAACTCGTGGTTTTTGGTCCTGGTTTATTTGATTGCTTTTCCTAAGCTGTCAAAGTTTTTATGTATGGCCAGCCTCACTAGTTACTCACTGTTTACCGGTTGCAAGGCAGAAGAGCTGGCCAATCCTCATTTCCGCACTATATATCGCCAGTCTTGAAGAAATAGATCGACCTCATCCGGCTCTTCAGCGCAGGCTTGACAGCGCCATACTTGTGGTTCACAGCAGCTCGTGTCCTTCATACTTTGCATGCACCGGACCACAGCAGCATTATCTTGTGTGCTAAAGGACGACAGTTCGCGACAGCGGCCGTGTAACGCATCCGATGTTGAGATCGGTCTATTGGTGTGATGAGAAACTCATAATCTTTGTTCCGGCCAGACAGTTTTGTATAGAACAACTTCCAGATCTCATAATACAACACTTCATTTTGAAAGCTGAGTTCCGCTCACTGCATAGGCAATAGACTCTGGCCACCGTGCCTGCTGGCCGTCCCATTAACAGTTCCGCCAGGCGACGCACTACGGCGCCACCATGTTGTCGCACGGGTCAAATTTTCAAGTCATGACGGAAGTTAAATGAAGTATGTGCGTTGTGAAGGCCGCTATGGCCGCTATTTGGGAGAATTCCACGGTGTCACCATATTCACAACTCCAGCTGCCTAATGGGGTGCATTAGTAAAGCCAAAATGGAAAACGGAAGGAGGTCGATTTCGTCAAGTTGCATGGAAATGAACTAGATTGCTTGCGCAGCAGCATAGAATCATGACAGTGTGTGAAAAAATGCTTTTTTGTTGCAAAAAAGGGCGGTGAGAAAAAGTGATGCAGTGGCAACATGAAAATTATTAGTCTGGCAGGCAAAGTGCGCTTGCACGATGAAAAAGTGGCATATTAACGCTTCTGATGCCCTATTCGTCCACTGTTTAGTTACGGCACTGCTGAACTGTGATGCTTCTGCTGATGTTCATTAGAAGAAATGTGCGAAGCAATGATTGGCAACAAAAGCAGCCAGCCGTGCCCAAATTACCTTCTCCAGAGCTTCTCGGTGTTGCTGCTACTCGACATTGATTTCACTGGAGTCGCAAATGCACTGTCTCTGCATGTGGCGCGACGTTCACCTTGACCGATGTTCTCTGGTTGCTTGTGTATTCTTTCAGATTTTTCATGAAATGGTGAATGGGGGCGAGAGAGACGACAGGGAGCAGTCCCCTCAACATGAGCTTGCAAGTGAAGCTGATTCATCTCCCGAATCAGTGGATCCAGCTGGTGCATTGCCAGCAGAGCCATTGCCACCCAGATCCGGGCCAAGACCGGAAGCAGCGGGGAGGGCAGCGAAGCCGAAGAAGCGGCAGGCCTCACAGTCGAGCTTCTTGGCACAGCTGCTTGAGGAGCAGCGGCAGCTGCGGTATTCGCACGAGAAGTCTCGAAAAAGGGAATTAGATATAAGAGAGCAACAACTGAAGCTCCAAGAGCGTGCTGCCGAGAGGGAGGACCGCCTTATTGATGTGCTCACGCAACTTGTAAATAAATAAAGCAAAAGCTTCACAGCTTCACACAATTGTTCGATTTATTTTTTCTGTTGCACAGAAGTGGACGGACTCTGTTGTCAACTGGCCGCCCTGCTTGCTCCTGGTGTACGTTCAGCTCGATGTACGTTGCTCATGCTTCCAGAAGTAGTCTTCCAGCGCATTTCTGACTTCTTGACCTCTCCCATTACACACGCCAGTGTTGTGTGATGGCTGTGCATAGAGAGCATCAAGCTCACGAGCTTCGTGCTCCCACTGCTGTTCAACTTTGTCTCTAAACTCCTCACAGATGTTGTGGAGTATACACGCAGCCCTAATTGCTCGCTTTGCATTTGGCAGCTGGCATTCCATTCTCTTCATAATGAATCTGAAGCGGGCCTTTAGTCTCCCGAAGGCATTTTCGACAATTCGTCTAGTCTTCGATAGGTTGTAATTGAAGACGGCTTCACGGGTTTCACTTTTGGCACTCGCGAATGGCTTGAGTAGGTTCGTGGTCAATGGTAAGGCCTGGTCACATAAGATAATTGGGGCTATGGCAGTACCCTCAATTGCTACCGTTGGGGACTGGAACTGGACCCTGTCAACAAGTGTGTGGAGTTGGGAACGCCCGTACACGTTAGCATCATGGCACCTGCCAGGAGTCCCCAGGTTTATATACCGGAATCGGTATCGATGGTCCACTAACGCCAAAAGTATGATGCTGTGCCTTCGTTGAGAAGGAAAGCGAGAGAAAAACAGTTAAAATAAGCTTGTATACATAAAGCAGCATGTCTCGGAAGTACTAAGAATCGCGTGTAAAATTCTTGATTGCAACAAAGACAACAAAGTGAAGTTACATCTTCAACAAACCTGAAAATAATTTCTAGCACCAAATGAACTCTTATCTATACACTATACCTGTTTTTTTTCTGGATCAGGGTTGATATCAGTGAACACTAGCAAATATCTGTTATTTATTAGCGTCCAAATTCGTAAAGCGGTTCAATCTTTGTCTGCAACCAATAAATGGCTTGCACGTGACGCTGCACAGCACTGTTGGCTAGTCCTGCTTATCGACAGCTTTAATGAACAAATATAATGCGGTAAAGCTACCACTGTAAAGGCTACGCTGGTGGCAAGTGTGCCACCGGCATACGGCTAGCCAAACTGCATCATTGCAAGGTAGCTATATTTTTCTTTTTTTTTTTTTTTGTGAGCATAGGTGATCTAGAGGAAGCATTAAGGGAAGCGTACCAGCCTTTATAATTATAATAGTCCGTTGCATGTTCCTTCGGCGGCGATATTGGGAAATGGCAACCGTCCAAGGCGCCCACAGCTTGTGGAAATCCAAACACTGCGAAAAACTCCCTCCCGCATGTGCGCAGACATGTCATCAGCACGCACCATCCGGAGCCAGTCCCCTTCCAGTTTCTCGATGATGGCGTTGCAGAAATCTTTGTACATGACGTTCACGGTGGAACGGCCAATTCCAAACAGGTGCGCTATAGTCCTGTCTTCGGCGCTCGAGCACAAGCGGTACAGGCCCACCGCCACTCGTTTCTCGATGGATATAGGCTCTCTCATTATAGTGGTCTCCCGCTCGAGAAGGCACCTGCATGACTCCACCAAGAATCTGAACGTGGCAGGAGACACGCGAAAGGCCTGCCTGAAGTGAAATTCGCCCAGGTGTGGCAAGGTGTCTTCGAACCAACGTTCGTTTCGTTGGAACGCCCACCGTTCTCGATTGATCGCGGGAAGGGCGTCCGTCATGAGAGCAGCTATAGTGAATGCGTTGGCCTGTAGCTGCTGCTCGAGGTCACTGTAAATTCTGGCCTGCGCGTCGGCACCCAGCTCCAGTTGCCTCTCTTCGAAAAGGTGCTGGGCTCGCACACAGAAAAGTGTCCCCACCACGCGCTTCCACTGATCACCGTCACCGAACCGTTCATCCACACCGTCCGCCATGTTTCGTGTTGTCTAGACTTTGGATCTGCCTGGCTTGTAATGGCGTCTCGTACTAGCTAGTCAAATTGAATATACAATTGAATGAATGCTCGTAACTTAGCGCGACAATGCCTGGTAATATGTTTTTTCATAACAATACGATGTTATTTTTCTAAATTTACGCATAAAATGTAATATTTTGCGTGCCTACTACTTTACCCATGGTCATTGCTATCATTCCGAAATGCACTCAAGTTTCTCCGTGTAGCACCGATACACTTGTAGTGCGTTTCGACGACCTGAAGTGCACTCGCTTGAAGTGCACTAAACTAGCCCCTCTGACAGGGGTATTAGATTTATTAACCTGACCCAGTACTTAAACCATTCATTTATCGATAGTAAATCTTCCAATATATTTTCTAAATGTTAAGGTAAAAAGACACGGAGATTGATTATGATACAGACGCCAACGCCGCCCTCGAAAATTTTTTGAACATCAGAAATCAGCAGTTTTGTCTGTCATCCGCCAGGTAGCGCAACAAAACACCCAAACAGTTTTTAATTGTTTTTAAAATTAGCTAAGCTCTAGACCTATCAAGAAACCAAAGCAAGATCATTGTGAAAATCTAATACATCGGAATGTACAGGGTGTCACAAAAGAAAATTTACACGGTCTTTTTTACCGCAAAAATAAACTAGGCATCGCCGAACGCTCATTCTCCGCCCAAAGGTAGCGCTAGAGGTCACAACCAGACGCCAAAGTTTCAGCCCGATCCGATAACTTAATCAAAAGTTATAAGTGATTTTCGGAAAATTTCAATGGGAAAATGGCGGCCGACGGAGTTTTCAAACACATGGGGCTCTATGGCACCAGAAACCGAAAACGGGCAAAAATGGGCTCCATTTTCCCATTGAAATTTTCAGAAAATCACTTATAACTTTTGATTTAAGTTATCGGATCGGGCTGAAACTTTGGCATCTGGTTGTGACCTTTAGCTCTACCTTTCGGTGGAGAATGGGCGTTCGGCGATGCCTAGTTTATTTTTGCGGTAAAAAAGACAGTGTAAATTTTCTTTTGTGACACCCTGTATATCTATTCCATACAATAAATGTTATTAGATGCCAATAAATCTGCTTGATGTCCATAAACGCTATGCGTCAAAAACAGGTAAGTTTGAAGGGCTCCTGGAGAGTTATGACTTTGAAAATGAAAAAAAGCCACCGTCCACATTTTGGGCAACCATAGTAGTTCTAAATTTTATAAAAGATTTTATTATAGCCTAATTATTTCCTCAGCGGAATTTGAAGCACCATGACTCGAAGCACAAAAAAGTGCTACGTTTGATATAGAATATCTAAACAAGAAAATTTTACACAACATTAATTTTTTTTCTGCATATTACCAATTATAAGCACTACATCTGTAGCTAATTTCATTGCCCTAGCGCCTGTCATTAAAAACATATTTGTGCTGAAAAATGTAATTTTAGGGCAATATTTGGAGAGATGAAAAAAACAAAGTAGTGCAAATATAAAAAAAAGTATATCGTTAGATTCTGCTCCAACATCATCTTAACAAAAGTGCTCTATTAGAACCGTGTTATCTTTAATGAATTCTTCATGAAACATGAACCAGCGGAGCAAGTGAGGGTCCGTTCCATCATATTCCCAACCCTACAAATGCGCATGAACAGTATAAACCAATACATACATAATATCAAATGAAAGAGGATTGCATTGCCTTTCGAATGACATGAATCCCACAAAACAGTATTTAAAAGAAGATGAGTAATGACCTGCCAAAAAGTACCTAAACTGCCACATTCAGTGGGACCGTGGCCTTAAAGCACTCCTTTCCGCTATAGGATATTCTGCTAAAGGAGCTGAGCTGTCACACGGCCGGCAAAATGTTATTTACCACCAATATTGATTCCTTTGGGGCTGGCCGCACGGAGTTAAAACCGAAACTTCAAATAGTATTCTCAAATTGTATAATCGTTTCAAACATTAGTCGATGGTTCGTTTACGTACAATTTTTGAAACGCAGATAATTTAAATAATAATGAAAGGAAACATTCGCAAGAAGCTTTCGTGGCATAGCCAGGCACTGGCAACCACGACAGTATACTAAATTATTACCTGCTTACTGAAACCTAGAAATCATTGAAAACTAGTATCTTCCCATAGTTAAAATCTGAAAATTTTTGATATCCGATTTTAATGCTTTATACCGGCAATGCCTGAAAGAGGAGTAAGAGCGCAGGCGAGTTGTTGAATAGCCCGAGATGCGTGAGGAAGAAGATGCAGATCGTCTCTGACACAGTTAAGATTCGAATTATCAACGAAAGCTTTTCATGGTACAATACCGCCTGCCAACGCCCGGAAAAACGATACTGAGGTCAGTCTTTCAAAGTTCTAAACTCCAGGGAGAAGAAATGATGCGCCTCCAATGCCGTTAGCGCCTACTGTCGAGAGCAATTCCTTCGTATTAAAGGACCCTAGCGAGCTCCTTTTCCGAAAAATACGCTTTAGGGAAGACGCATTTGCGGTGCCGTGTGGCACAACCTCCTCCTTTTAGGAGATTGTCCTTTCTACTAAAGGTGCTTAAAGGCCGACCTATAGAATCGTCTTTTGCCGGGCAGAAAACCGGTTCCCAGTTTCCTTCTCTCCATTCCCTCTCCCCCTCTCCTCACAGGAACGGGGCTCCGAGCTACTGCCCGCAGAAAAGAGTGCTCTCCCTCCTTCTCGAATCAATAGGAGCAATTGAGGGAGAGTTTCCACCTTTCTGGTTGTTCGTCGGCCTTTAAGTGGTCCGTCTGGCAGGGGTATTAATCCCACTAGGGACGTAATAATGAGCATTTGGCCAATCGACGAAGGCCGACCGCAGATATGCTTTTGGTCGCGAACGTCACCAATAGAATGGAAGCGGTACGTAGCTAAAACATTGTTTAGGTGCTCTAATAGGAACTCGGCGGTCTTCATGCAAGCTCAGCTGACGTTTATATTACTTCCTGGTTGTTTTCGAAAGAGCTACAATTTCGGAGCGTCATGTGTTCCTTTTTTAGACACTCGGCAACGATCTCGAAGGCGTGCCTCATCGAAAGCGGGCGCCGCTTCGTGTATCGAGGAGATCCGAAACGACGATTCCACCCAGGAGGACTCCTTTCTGGACCTTCGATCTGCTGCGAGTCGGTCGTCAGACACTGACAAAAGGCACAAAAGGCACAGCCCCTAGAACGAACATTTGAATGACTCGGAACAGATTCGGCGCCAATTTTCCTCTAGCTGCCGCGAAGGGAACCGCTGCGAAGCCAAGCCGCCCACGTCGTACCGCCTGCAGGACGGACCGGGCATCACACCCCAAGCTCTCCAAACACGCGTTAAATCGATGCCAGATCAAAGCTGTCTGTCACGCTCATCCCTCGCCGTCTCGATGTTCTCGGCAGGTGCGACCAAAGAGTTGCACTTTCGCTTCAGCCATCGATCTCGATTCTCCTCGATCGGTCAGCCGCACTTCCTGCTTGGTCCGCTCCAGACGTCGGTCCCCGAAGCGCGGTACGGCGCTCGGAGCCCCGGCGTGTCGGGATCCCGCCCGGGGACTCGGGCGGACCGGGGAGCCCGGCGAATGGCAGCGTCTATCGCGTCCGGCATCAAGGATCTCGGCGTGGCCGCGGCGTGACGCCGGGCGCAGCGCCAGCGGGCGGCCGGCGCGCGGGGCAAGGCAAAGAGCGGCCCATTCTCCGCATCTGCCTATATCCCCGGTAAGCGGGCGCTTAGGCAAGCGCTCTCTGAGCCAATATCTCGTCGATAATCCGGTGGGAGGCGCCAGTTGTCCGACGTGGGCCGGCAGCGACTGACCGCCGAACTCACTGCTGCTCCTGCTGCTGCAGCTGATGCGCCGATAAACGTGTGCCGGGCACCTCGGCAAACGCGGCGCGATCGCCATCGCGGAAGAACAAACTGATCTCCATAAATCACGCCGCGCTGAGAGCAAAAAATAGCCGGCTCGGGGTTGGTGGGGGCTGCCGCGGGGGTCACGGGGGCGGGAGACGGACGCCCCCCCGCGCCGCCGCCCGTCGCCCGCATTCGGGGCAATGGTCGATCGAGAGCGCCCTGACACCTTCTCGCGGTGTCGAGGGGACCTCCGAGAATGCGCCTCGAGGCTACGTTCCCAAGGCAGCAGAACGCACTCTGCACAAAAATCGGGTTGCATATAGAAAGTCGCAATGGGCATTGAACTTTGAAGCGCTCGAATGATAATTGGTATATTGTCGCGAGGTTATGCCTGAGCGGCTTTGTTGCCTAGGCGGGAGAGGGGATCGAGGGGCCATGGTTGTACTTTGTTCCCCTCCACGGGTCCCCCAGTGTTTGTGGGCCGCTGGTCACCACCGTGAGGCGGATGGAGGCTCTTCCTCAAAGCGGTTCCCGAAAACCCGCTCCGAAAATCCCCCACAAAGTTGTTGTTTTTTTTTTTTTTTTTTTTTCGAATTACCCTTGCTCTAAGCGTCGACACTGTCGAGTCGCACGGTTTGCGTCTTTGTTTACATGTTTATGGCCCCTGACTTTTGGAACCTTCTGTCATTGCTGGCATCGCGAAACAGGGGAGGCCGGGTACCCGGAATTCAAAAATGGCGTCCCCGTGTGGAGTGGGATTTGCTTTTGGTGAGTTATAGATGTGTTTCATTTTAATGTACATGCGTACTTCATTTTAGTCGCTGATTTATTTTGCACGTGCCTGTTCGTGTGCTCTTTCGTTGTCTTGAGTGTGAAGGCGTTCCAGTGATGTTTGTGTTTGCTTAAGGCTGGTTGGGTGCAACTATAGTAATAAAAAGAGATTCTCCAACCAAAGACTCGGAAAAGTGTCCCAACGTTTAGAAACCTGCTTCGTTTCTTCTTCAGGGGTGACTAAATCGCACGGGGAAGCAGCACGTTGGCACACTTTTTCAAGGCTTTGGTCGGAGAATCTCTTTTTATTACAAAAGAAACCTTGTCTGATCGGTTTCCTAGACGGCGCAAGAATGATACAAAACGCAATATAAGCGAACCCAAAAGGGTCGCGGGGACCAAAATGTGGTCTACTAAGCCACTGGCTATGAAACAACCCTTTTGCCCCCCTTCCTTTTTTTACAACACTCTCACACACTTGCAGGGACACTTGGCTTCCGGGTACCAAGCCCGCCTCTAGAGGCCTACCTGCACGTCCGAACCCCTTCGGCTGTGGAGTGTTCCGCCCGCTGACTCGCAAACCTGGGACCCCTTACGGCTGTGCAGGAGTTTGGCTCGCCCGCTTTTGTATGGACTCGTGTTTGTCGAGTTCCACTGTAGACCGGTCGCGGTACCCAGCTGATTGTGTTGCTTAGGAGGACCGCATGGAAAGTCGCCTCGTCATAGGTTAGGAGCACTTCGGTAGCCCCCCCCCCCCCCCCCCCCCCCTCCGAAAAAAAGAAAGAAGGATTATTCACCGATTGTTTATTGTGTTGTGAGAGAGTTTTTCTAATCTAGTTGAAATAAAGTTATATTTTTTGCAGCAAGGAAGATTTCTACATTACAATATGGTGCAAATGTCTGTGGGATGTAACGTAGTGAAAAACAGCGCTCAAAGACCTGAAAGGAAGTATGCGAGACACACCATGGAAGTGCTGTGTTTCGCGGAATTCCTCTCTTCGTACTGCTTTTTAGGCGTCATTTTTCACTATGTTACGTCCATATCGACTAACCCAGTTTTGTACCCTATATACTGGGCAGCCTCAAAGATTGTGTTAGAAAAGTACGTGGCACGAGCACTGCCCATGCGCCATTCTTACCCGTGTGCTAGCTTGACTGAGACATGTCCCATTCGTTCATTTCGTTTCGAGCTACCACGACGTAATATTTTGATTGAAGGCATGTTTCAGTGATACAGACCCTTCGTTTTAGAAGAAATCGGAGCACAAATGCAGGAAGCTAAGCTTTCTGTACACGAACAGGAAAGATACAAGAAGTATCAGCGTGGTACTTGTACGTACGTGAACCGTATCGACTGTACTGCGAAGATCTATGGATTGTCATGCCTCCGCTACAAAAGCTAGTCATCTGAGTGGGAGAAATTTCATAAACCACCTTTACTGACTCGTGCTGCTGCAGTTTAGTGGGAGGGAGATAACTCGTTACATCATGCAATAATTAATGTCGTTTAAAAGGTTGCCTGGTTATCTGGATTAGGCAGATGGCACGATCGAATTACATAACAATTCTTCGTAACGTGACTGGCTCGTCGGGTCCCACTGACGTAGCATAAGCGGCTGTGTGATAAGGGAACAGTTCAGGTTGGCACCCCTTCAATTTCCAAATCTGTCAGCGGCCGTGACCACAAGAGCACCAACATTTTCTGACGCGAGGGGCTCCGGAGCTTGAACTGCGCGACCAGGACGGCTCCGGAGAGCCTCGCTGTCCCCCCGACCCAGGCTGCCTCGGCGGCCCAGGGGCGGAGCTGGGTTGCGCCCGCGCGTGAACGTGGCTTTCTTTTCTCGCGCAACGTGCGCGCAGCGGCGATAAGCGCGAACGCGGGCAGCCGCCCTCTCTGGCCGACAACCTGTTGTGGATCCGGACGGGGGCTCGTGCGTGGACGGGCGCCGGTCGATAACCATCGGCCAGGCCATATGCCGAAAGCGTTTCCACGTAGCCCCCAGAGCAAACGCGCACGCCGAGATGGGCGGCTCTGGACAACGCACGCCGCGCGCGCCCCTTGATGCCGGCCACGCACTCCGCTCGGAGGCTTGACCGCGGCGTCGCACGAGGAAAGAGAGGCGACCGGAACGAAAGTGTTCCGCCGCTTTGACCCCCGCGAGACGAGCGTCCGCGCCGCTTCGTCTTTGTTTTCCGAGCTGGGCCGTCGGCAGGAACCAATTTGGCGTAAATGAGACGTCTGGCGAGCATCGGACGCGGCAACGCGGCGTCCGACTCGGCAGACAAAAGCGCTGGAGAGGCACGGTCCTCCGCGCGAGCTTGTTCTCCCAGCACCTTCGCTGACGATGAGTGATTAATGACGGGTCGGGAGTCGGGCCTTCGGCACCCTTCAAGAGGCCTTCGAGTGGCCGCTAACACGAAGCGTCTGCGCGCCTTGTTCGCCCACTGATTGATCGATTGGCCGGCGTTTAGTTGATGGCCCGGACCCGCTGCTGAATGCCCAGGGCGCCCCCGAGGAATCGCTCAGCTCACGAACATCCGCGCCTAATTGTCGCAGGCGGCGCGTGCACGCGCGCATCGCTCGCCCGAACCTGTCCCGGGGAGGCGCAGCCCCGGGGAAAGCAACGAAACAAAAGAGGACTGGATATGAGACTTGGGATGACAGAGATTTCCGCAAAGAGTGCGAGGGGCGCACATTTTGCGATGCTGGAAATAACGAGAGAAACAGCACACTCGCATATTTACAAGGACGAATAGGCCAACCTGCATCAGTGGTGATTTGCTCATTCGCGATAAAAAAGAAACTGGCTCGGGAACTAGACAGAACAGAATGTAGAATAGATGGTATAAAACAAAATAACGAATATGCATTATTTACATACAAATCTAAAGCACTATAAATAAACGAGTATTAGTGAGAAAATTAACTAGGGCTTTTGTGACCATCCCCAGAAGTCGGTCAAGGCCCAAGAAGGAGGAGCAGTGAAATTTTGCCATAGCCCCATGTTGTACCTTCATCGCCTTTCTTTGAGAGCCATGTGTGTTTGCACGGTCACCATGGCACTGCCTTCGAGTGAGGAACACGAAAAGCTCATGGATGATTCTTCCTCCCCAGCCAGATGGGGACATTCTTTGTGTATGCTACACTGGGTAAATTGTAATTGTGTTGTGCGTATGTTTATACAGTTGGAGGTTAGTCAGCCCCAATGGGCGTCTGGTGTCTCAGTTGTAGATGAGAAATTTAACCAGTGCACAACCGACGAAGTGTTGTTTTGTAAGCTCTTAAAGGTCATCGTTGCATACGATATTCTAATTTTGGATCAATTGAGAACTTGTTCATATTGTGAATATTATTTCATTCCCGATTTCTCCAGCAATGCCGCTAGTAGAGGTTCTTGAAAATAAGGAAGACCGTCGCAGTTTCCTCGCGAGTGTTCTAGCTGCCATGTCCGAACATTTCCAGCAACCTCACATTGTCCTCTCGTGCGCAGTGTAGAAGTACAGGATGACCTTTCACTGGTGCGTTTTTTTTAGTCTACAGTAAAATGTGAAAAGTGATCAAATTGTATATTCGTGATCCAATTATATTATTCTGTTCAGTTTAAAATAGCATTTTATATCTGTTAAAATTATTATTCAACAAGGTTTTGAATTTTGTTTTTCTTTTGCAGCTGTGCTGCTGAACTGTGCAGGGGGCGACATGAGTCACCTTTTGCCCCATTCTTCTAGGCGTTTGCTTGAATACAGCTATTTTTTATTAGATTTTGATTGATTTAAAGAGTTGGATATGCGAACTGTGCTTACTCACTGAGGAGAGGGCTAAGAGAAAAGTTGGTGTTTTGAGGCAACGAAGGTCGCCCAGAGTATCGGTGCTTGAAGACTGATGCACCCAGAGCTGCTCTTATCGCCGCAAGCTACGCCGCTGTTGAGGATGTTGCTTTGATAATCGTTTTGGTGGATGTAACCTGCACTTCGAAAGAGGGTGATTTTCAAGTCGTACTACAACCGTCCGTATGTATACGTGAGTCGATACCCAATATGTTCGATAGGTTATGAAGAGTGCAAATGTTGTTTTTCAATTCAATTTCGAATTCGACAAAAGTGGGAATGTACCTACTCAGAGACGGTTCTCCTGATAATATTTGTACACTGCACATGTCCCGGAAGGCCGTGTTTCGTAAGAAATGCAATTTGAGAAAAAATACGTTCCAACTAGAATTACTTTCCCTATTTGTATTTGGCCCCTCTTGAATTCTTAGCAAATGTGGGCCTCGATACTCGCTGTACAGAATTTATCTCCAGAAGGAAAGAGGTCCGTGATGTGAACTGCTTATGAAGAATGGGAAATAAATATAGAACAGCCCGAGAGGAGCTTTTCAATGCACGAAAATATTATTTATTTTTTTTTTTTTTTACCAGAAGAAATCTTTTGCAACCGTTTTAATTTGCACCGTGTTTTTTTTTTTTTTTTTGCTTAATGAGCTTACTGCGTAATTTCTTTGACAATATTCTTTATAATTGGCTAGCGATGTCTTTGTGGTTTTTTTTTTTATTATTTAAAAATAAGAAATGCTCCTTGATATGGTCACTCAAAAACCTATAAAATGAGACTCTGCGGAAGAAGGCTTTTCTTTTTTTTTTTTTATTGAGAAGCCAAGACTTAGTCGGAAATATAACTTTCGTATCCATTTTTTTATTATTATTTTATATCTCGCGTGCGCACACTACAAGCGTGACTAACCTTCTCGCTCGGCGCATTTGGTTCTTCGAGCCGTTCGTAATCCATCGCCACAAACTAAAGAGAGCGCACACACAAATTCGGGGCCGCAGTTTGACGGACTGCCAAAGGCGTCGAAAGCGCGGCAGCCCCTCCCCCACTGAAATCGTTTCGGCTTCAAGCGGGTTCGGGAGGGGGCCCTCGGGCGCGCTCGAGACCACCACCACCGCGCCCCGTCCCAATGCACCCAACGAAGCCGGTGCGCCCAAAACGCGGTCTCAAAACCTCCGGTCCCGTCAAGGCCCCATTGTGGCCGTCCGGCCGGCGCCGAGCGGGCCCCATCCGCCGCACATCCGCATTCGATTCGGCGCGGCCCGATCCAAGCGCGCCTCCCGCACGCGCTCGCTCGACAGCCGTCGGACGCACCCAAAAAACCCGGCCGTACCCGACGACGCCTTCCGGGGCCACGCCGTGACCCCGGCGACGTGGATCCGTCCGAGCCAACGACAGGGAGTTATCGCGCTCACCGCGAAACGATATCGCATTCCCCGCTCGCTCATACTCGGCAAGGGGGGGCTAGCCCGGGAACAACGAGCGATTGGCGGAGTTCGCTAACCAGCCGCGACCCCCGAAAACAATCAACAATAAGGGGGAAAGGACACGAACGTCTTTAAAAAAAAAAAACCGGGTCCTGCAGACCCGCGCGCGGGGGGATTCCAAACAGAATTACAAACTGCTGGCGCTGCCGACCAGATTGATTTACATGGCCCGGGGGTTTCGTGCAATTCTGTCAAAAGCCGATATCGACGACGACGACAAGGCGCCCCGGCCAGAGGCAGCCGCGACGGAGAGCTGCTCACCGCGCCCCGATCGAACCGTTTAGCCCGTGGCACTCGGGAACATTTTTTCGAGCGAGCGACAGACAGTCTCTGCTGCCCCGCAGTGGGGGAACGAGTCGTGCCTCACGCACTCACTCACTCACTCACTGGGGAAGGGACAAATCCAGACGGCGGAGCAAAATAGCCGCCGATAAAAGGAATATTCGTCCCGTGTCTACCTGCCCCGTGAGCGGTCGTTAATACGCGCACTTCCGCTGGCCGGTGAGAAATTGACCGCAAAGCAAATATTTCTCCAGAGAAGGACACGCGGGGGGACCTGCGGAGGGAAGCGGACTGCATGACAGCCGCCTTCGGTCCCTGGAGAACCTGTTTATAAGGCAGGCTGTTCATAAAAGCACGCTATATAAGGCAGCGCTGAATATCTATATATCCCCGGTAAACAAGAGATTAGGAATGTCGCCCCCCTTCTTTCTCCGCGGCTCCTCCGTCTCTCCCGGCGGAGAAAGCGCGCATTGCGTTGCCGTGTTACAGGTGGCACCCTCCGGCCCCGTCTCGGCGCCATTCAGCTTCCGCGCACGTAGTTCTTTGATCTGCGATTCACGCGCACCGGTACAGGCGTCCAAGTCGACGTACACTTATCGGAGGGGGCCTTCGTTTCTGTAATTGACAGGCAGCGAGAAATTGAAACATCCCCTCGTAGCGAGGTATTCGTGATCGTCTCATGGCTGAAATGACAAGGATGCAGCTGGACTTTCAGCATTTTTTTTTTTTTACCCTCGAGTCGGGTTTTGCGTTAAAAAAAAAAAAAAAAAAAAAAAAAACACATATAGCGTAGCGGAGCTTCGATGCTAGCATATGGTTTAAATGCCAAGCGTAATTAGAAAAAAAAAAAAGAGGAAAAGTGAAACTTTAATTTGGAAAATGTTCCTGAACGGCGTTGAGAAACCTGCATCAAATTAGCGTCGCGCTTTTCTTACGCCATCAATTTGTTTAGATGCTTGATAATAATAATTGTGTTGCGTGTGTGTCTATACAGCCGGAAATTATTCTGCCTCAACGGGCAACTTGTCTCTCAGCTGTAGCCTGTAGCTAAGCAATTTAGTCAGTGCAGTACAACCGCTAATCTGGGGTCTTTAACGTGCATCGCGCAGTAGTGACACTGATACACGACCGCACGCCGGTACGATGTTCAACAAGATCGAAACGGCCCGGCAGGAGTGGGGATTGAACCCAGGGTGCCTGGGTTCTGCAGCGCGAGCTTTCGCTCCACGTGTTCCGAGCTGGGGCCCTAATCTAGAAACTTGGCGAGAAAGTCGGCGCGAAATCTGGCATCCGTGATTGGCCAGTGCCGCACTTGACCTTGGCGCGGGCCAATCATAGCAGCCAGATTTATCGCCGACTTTTTCGCCAAGTGTCCAGATTAGGGCCCCTGGTATGGGCTAGCCAACTCGGCCACCGGTTGCCCCTCTCAAGTAGGATGGATAGGGTGCATAATATATGAACTACAATTATGAAATCTGCACACAATGACTGATGCATTGAACTATACCCCTAAACCTGAAAATAACAAGACCTTAGAATATGCGAAATGACTAAGCCGATATAGGTATACGTGCAATTGATCACAGTTAAATAAGAAGAAAATATACAGACCAGGACGAGCGACGAGCGCACGGAAATGGGAAAGGGTATCGCGTTGATTATCTTTCGCGAGGCTGCCCCTTTCTCATCCCTCTCCTTTCTACCGGCTCCGTCGTTTGCTGCACCAATACTTTGTCGAACCGTGCCATGGTCGCGGTACAATATAAGTGGATTCGGTGACACTGTAAGACATGAAGGTAAGTTACGACGAATAACGTATTCAAGTAAGTGAATAGCTTCACCTGCCGTGATGCGTTTACGCTGCCACAGATACGGTATACGCCGCCAACGACGTACAACGTTCCGGCAGATCGGGGGGATGGCTGCTGGCGGTAGTTGACGCGACTCACGCACAGTCGCGGAGGCGCAACGAGAAAGCGCGTGATATGTACCGAGGCCCCTAGGGTTCCCAAAATCCCCTGCCGTCGTGGTGCTGTACGTTTTGCAACAGGTCTATTGGCTTAGAAGGGCCAGGAGAAGAATCATGCTTTTGGTGTCTAGGCAAGGTGGCGCAAGCTAGAGCTCGTTATAAAGGGTATAGCCATTACCATTGATCCGTCCATCGATCTGCTGAACGTCTTCCATGCGATGGCCGCAAGCACAGCTCGGTGCTTCCAACTGTCAAATAAAAATAAATAAAAACGTTGCTGGCGTACTCGATTTTAAGGCGCAGCTTATGGATTATTTAAGGCATCAATAGGTCCAGTCGAGCACTGGGCAGTGAAGGTCCAGATTCACTGTGAAGCAGGCTCTCTTCTTGGATGTAGTTAAGTCACGTGACTTTCTGTCGCGCACAGGATTCTGTTGACATCGCCTTTTGTAAAAGAGGGAGGTGGACGCTGCTACTTGTATGCCCAGCAGTGGTTATTGAATAAGCTTGGGTATTTTCTGAAGTATGCCGATATGTCCGGAAGCTCATTGAAGGGCTGTTCATTGTCCCAATAGGTTGTAGAGCTATTTTTGAGACAGTACATATTACCCAAGAATTGCCTGCTAAACTATTTTTGGTTTATATGGCAGCCGCGAGTAGAGCATGTAATTCCGCAATAGTTGAAAGAAGTGGGATGTGACAACCCAAAGGATGACCAATGGTTAAATCTTAAAATATGGTACCAAAAATGCTGATGTTGATCTATCCGCTGTGGTTGACCCGTCAGTATACACACGACTGTGATACGAATATTGCCATTTTCTTTTTCTTGTAGATATGAAAACGTTAATCTTGAAAGGTGCGTGTTTAGGCATGATTTTTTTTTTGTTAAATATTTATGGTGATATCTAGTTATGGTAGCGCCCGCCCATGGCAGCTTACGTATGTGTTGAATCCAGTTTGTTTTGTTCAAGAACCAGTAAGGAAAGATAATTTCGTGTCTTAAAAAAAGGTTGTGCCCCTTGCCAAACAAAAAAAAAAAAAAAAATCACTAAAAGAGGACACATGAAGAGTCGAAATGAATAACGATCACCTCTTGGGTAGTGTAGCCATGACAAAAGCACCATGATTTTTCTTTTAGTATACTCGTAGTCTTTTTGCAAGCAAATAAGTGAAGTGACATTTCGATGAGTTGGAAAGCGTGTACCGCAAGAATAGATTATACAATTCATTGCCGCACTAACGCTGTAGAAAATGAAAGCCTTGAAGGATCTTAAATGTATTAAAGGGGCACTCAAGCAGTTTTTGGAGAAGCTACTTTTTGGTGCGATGGCGTTAAGGAAGTGTCAGTGAATGAGTATCTTCAGTTTTAGAAGGCAGAACTGCCTATTAATCACGCAGGAATAAAATACGTGCGGACTCTTTTCTGTACTTGCGAGGACCAATGAAATTATCGTATGTTTGAAAATTTTGGCGGCCTTTGTAAAGTTTCGCTAAAGAAACAATTTGCAGTTCATTTAAATATGTTGTGCATGATAATTTCAAAAGACGTAAAATATTTCTAGTTTAGAATACGCGATACTGCAATTATCGTTTCACAAACAAGGGACTACGTTTTCTCCTTGCCTTCCTCCGCGGGGGGTGAATTTCCCGCTCCCCCCGGGATGCGCGGAAGCGCACGTATCTGCGCGCGGTGCAGGCCGGTCGTGTCGGTAGCGGGCCGGCCAGGCCTCGGTGGTGGTCGTCGACGTGGACGGCGTGGTGAAAGCTCATCGTTCCGCGTAAAAGCGCTATCCTTGACTGTGAATTTTCGTCGTGTGTCGCTATGATAACCCAGCACGTACTAAAAGGGAAGATCCACCTACTCGTGCGGTGATGTCGTGGCGGCACTCAAGACAGCAGAAACGCCCGTGTGTTTGTTTACTTCGACTACAGTGGTGCTTTCTAAGCATTTGTGTCCTCGAACATCTCCCGGATTTCTTATTTGGCGCATTTCATGCGTGTGCTCAAGTTCAAGGTATTACTGGCGCGTACCGTATAAAGGATACGAATTTTCCACTCGTTTTTATCACTGGAGAGAAGTGATTAGTGTTAGCAATCCTGAACGCTTGCAACGTCTATCTGATCACGAAATCATATTTCTACGTTGCTATATCGCTGCTAAGATTACATTGTCTTTTATAATCGTAGAAAAGGCGTGTGGCGATATTTGTACTATTGCAATGTCGTGTATTAGAGTCGTGATCGTCCAAGACGGCGTACTGCATCTTTTTATTTTCTTTTTTTCATCCACTGTACCCCGCAAGCCTATCAAGAAAAAATAATAATAAAGCTTCAGGCTATAGACAACTGTCTGTCTGTATTCGGTTACGGCATTGAGTAGCAGTGCGTCCCCTTTTTAGAGGGGCCGCTGAAACAGCTGACGGCCGCGTATAGAAGCGGTCGCCGTGCTGACGACCCGCTGCGCTTGTTGTAGTGGTTGCAGGTGTGTGTACGCGCGGCGCAGAGCGGTCGTTCCGGTCGCAACAAACGCAGTCGTAGGTACGCGCTCGTTGCACATGCCTGAACCAGCCTTTCCCCCGTCCTCCCGAGGCGAAAGGCAACGTGGCGAGATCGTTTGACATCACGTACCAGAGGTAACGCTGCGATGTCAAACGTTGGTTTGGTTACGACTTGCCCCAACCGCAAATCGAAGAATAGCCGAAAAGGTCTGCGTTTCGCCGTCCTCGGAACCCGAACACGACTCCGATTCTCCGAAGCGCTGCTATCGTCCACATCGCACGTCGAAGTGGCGTCATAGGAAATCATCCCCAGGTCCGCTGTCCGCCGAAGAATTTCAACCTCTAACAGCGTCAGGTCCTCGAGCGTAGAGAACTCCGCCATGATCGAAGCTCGAATGACAAAGAGGTTCGGCCGATGCGGCTACCTCGGGATCACTGCGCGACGGAACGTCGTCCAACGCCATTGGCCCGAGATCCTTTTGATAAGCGTGCGAGGACCAATGAGAGTGGTTTCGTTTTCGGGTGGATCCGAGGTTTGGCGGCCTTCAATTACATTTTTATTAAAGAAATAATCACCGTATGACTATATTTTTTGGTTTTTATGGATACTTAAGGGGTCTAAATTCAGCTGTCATCATCAAAACACGAACTCAAAAACCACTTGAGTGCCCCTTTAAGGCTCCCCATCTTGCCGCCGCGAAGTAACGGAAAACATTAATTACACAATTAATGTCGTCCTCCAACATATACACGTATTTCCGTTTGGACCGTGTATGACAAGAAGAAGCATGTACGATGAAATTAGTTGAATTTACTCTCCGTTTATAGCAAATTCAAAACCAGATTTTTTTTTTTTTTTTTTTTTGACAATTGTAATATTATGTCTATTTAGTGGCAGATAGTTCCATTCCGCGTTCTCATAGAAAATTTCGGGTCGCGTCTCATTTTCTGTCTATAATTTTTTTCCTTAAAGATTACTTGGGGCGAATCACAGATCCATATAAAAATGTCATCCGCATAAATGCATATTCTTAAAGGCGATTGGAGTTCCTGCGGTAAGTGCGCCATTAGAATATTACGAAACAGTAAGCTTCAACATGCTATAGCCTGGAGTGCTCCGTGGTGCAGTTCGTGCTGCATGGTGTCTCTTTTATATTAGGGAGTTTTAGAACAGGAGCCCCAATGCTTTGGGTATACCCCAAACAACTTGGGGCGTCGCACTGCACTTGCGGCTGCAGAACTTCTGCGCCTGCGCAGTGCAAAGCCCCAATCTGTTTGGGAGACCCAAAGCGTGGGGGCCCCCTATCCCAAACCTCCCTATTTACTGCAATGTTTCCGCAGCGAAAACTTTTCTCATCTAGTAGAGCATCCGTCCGCACACACCAAGTCGTACTGCAAATGCAGTGCTCCCATTGTCACGCTGATATTCAAGACACGTCGTGAGGTCTGAGATGTCATCCATTATGCATCTGCGTGGCCGGAATCCTCTTATCTCTTCGCGGAATGCTCTACCGATTCGCAACCACCATTGTAAGCGGCGATGTATAATTTTCTTAAGTTGTTTTCCGACTCAACTTGTTAAGGCTTACAGGGCGGAACGAATCCAGGCTCAATGGTGGTTTTACTGGTCTTAGGAGTGGAACTACCCCAGCCAATTTCCATGATTCGGCTATCCTCTGTGTCCCCCAGATTTAAATTTAGATTTCAGATAGAACGACGGTGGCCCCAGGGTTCAGTAACAAAAAAAAAAAATGAGGCAGCCAAAATGAGCAGAAGAGCGTAAAAAATCGAGCATACAGGAAGAGCGGTTGAAATGGGCGCTTCTTATTCTATACAGAGCACCACATAATGCTCCGTTCTTTTTTTTTCTATTTCTTTATGCTGTAAACTGGCACGTAGAAGTTAATTGTTTTCTTTTGTGTCTTTATGTCGCGAAACAAACATGGGCCCTCCTACGATCAAACTTCCTGCTCGCTGTTTGTGCCGAATTTCACAGTTGGGCCGTTCCGTAGGATGCTCATCCCGCAGACCGTACACCTCACCTCCGTCCACGATCCCCCTGAAGGATGCGTCCACAGCGTGCGAGCGGCCCCACCTTGCGACAACGACCGCGCCCAGCCAATCGCAACCTCGGCGGCGGAACGAGGCGTCCGCACAGCGTGTACACCCAGCTATTGCCAGGAAAGGGCCATGCATTGCTGCGCACACCCTCCGGGGGAAGCACCGACGCTTCAAGCTGAGAAACGGCACCGTTCGCCAGACTGACAGAGCGCACTGCGGTCAAGACGTAGAGTGGCGTGAGGCTCTCCGTCTAACCGGCGGCTGTTTATAACCGGTGAAGGCTCGCCGTTGCCCCGGGAGCCGCAGTCGTGGAAGGGTATGGCGAGAGCAATGACGTTCACGCCACTTCTTTGCGGGACTTACTTGGAGAATTCTTCGTGCAAGAGACAGACGGCGTTGGCGTCGCGCAGACTCGTGGGTCCAAGAGAGCCAAGAGACGAGAAATCGCGGTTTCTTGGGCGCAGCTTCACAATCCGAAAAGCGCCACGAAGTGCTTCACCTCATCCACACCGCGTCCAGCCTCGGATTGTTAGGCAAGCCTGCAACACTCCGCCCTGGGCTCATGATGCCTGCGGTTTAAAAGCAAAATGGTCCCCGTGAATATTCTCTACTCCTTCCGAAATCAAAAGGAAAAATCCTAACATTACTTGTCAGACAGAAAAAAAAAACGAAAAAAAAAAAACGACCAGTTTTGAAATTGTATGGGGAGGTTATTTTTCAGAGGACCTCTTGTTCTCAGCTGATGAATTTTCATACAACCTCATTTCGAATAAATGATTACTTGGAAAGAGGGAGGGGGGGGGGGGGGGGGGATAGGTGATCACATCTCAACTGCGACTTCGACAGGGGTCAAGCAATCAAATCAGGTTGTGGCAAGATAAATCACGTAACGGGACAATGTACGCGCGCATCTGTTTCCTTCAAACAGCAGCAAAAGTTCTAACCAGGGACATTAGAAGAACGAGCGTAATGTATCCTTACAACATGCACCGCGCAAATAACCCTTTCCCGGTTACTGCACCGAACAAAAGTGAAGTATCCCAAACGTAGATTAAAGCTTAACGGCAGCGAGCATTTTCGTTACTCAGTCATCCAGGTCGACTGAATGTGGACAGATCAGCGAGATACGAGACAGTTCCCGGCGGCGACCTTGGGCGTCGTCCGGTAATTTATCGACCAGATCGCCTTTCGTTTTCAGAGTCCGCGCTCATTCGTAGCAAGATGTCGCAAATTAATGGGAAATACGAGTTCAGTCAAGTAAGACGGATTAGAACTATACATCAGTAGAGCAGTGGATACAACCTACAAACGAAAGAGGTAAACATTACTCCCTTCCTCGTCCGTTTTACCTCCTCCCAATCGCAGTGATGTGATTGGCCGGAGTAATTTTGAAGCACCTTTTCTCTTAGCCGAAAGTCCATTTTGGAGCAGCAAAAATAACTTTTGGAGCGCAAGCCCATACTTTATTTTCATTCATACCACTGCAAACATTATGCTAAGATTCGTGCGTTGACCTGTCGAACTGAACGCCAATGTCTACTTTGCCTTCCCACTTTTGTGAGAACCTTTAGTTAGCATCAGTTTCATGGCAGGTTTGATTCCCTCAAACACAGAACACGCTGCTTAGCTGTGCGTAGGAGCACCAAACAAGGCAACAAGATGCCGATTGATGAATGACAGGATGAACTCCAGTGCATAGGTATTTTTGGTACAGAATCAAGGGTACATCATGTAGTATATTCCACTAAAATAATGTTCAAATAAAATCATTTAGTGCACCCATATTGATGTTTTGTTGAAATGAGATAAAAAAATCATTTTGTGTTTTATTATGGACACCAATAATATTTTATATATATAACTTATAATAACAAAAGCAAAATGTGAATCAGGCACGTAGTCCTGGTTACGTGCCTGGTGTGAATAATAGATATATGCCTTCTTAAAAACAATCACACCGAATTCGTTAAGGCTCTTTCTAAGCTTCCATCCACTGCACCAGATAATTTAGTTTTAGTGCACTCTATTGACTCTGCCATCGAACAGATATGAAGCCATATAAATGTAATAGCTAAACAAGATAGTTGGCATAAAAAATAAACCTAGAAAGAAGTCCATACACATCTTTTAGCAATACTCAATTATCCTTGCTAACTCTTGAATTTGAAAAAGATATCGTCAGAATATCGCAGTCCGCTTTACTATATATATGAACGACAGCTTTATTCAGAAATCGTGCATCACGCCCGAACCAGAAAGGGTGTTTCCCGTTAAAACGCGTGTGCGCTGTGGCGAAACAAAATAATTAAAATCGCGATGTTCATTTTCCGGTTGTCACTTCGCTGCAGTGCACCAGTGCGCGGAAAGAAGCGCACTCAACAAAGCTCGCTAACCTGCCAGAACAAATCCCGCACATGAGAAATATTGCGAAACTTACGAGTGCTGTCAGTGTTTGACAGAGATAAAATCAAATAGTACAATATTTCACGATATAATCGAAAGTCCGGAAAATGCGCAAAAAGCCCACCGTAGCATTAGGCAGCGCAGCGAACCTGAGCTATAACATTTCAAGTATTTCAAGTGATATTGACTTTTGGCGCAATGTTCGCGCAAATTCCTCAAATGTTGGGGAAATGTAGTAGGAGGTAGCAGGGTAAGCACTTCGACGCAAGTGGCGTAGCAATCACATCACTGCAATCGGGATGAAGATATGATCGATCGCTTAACGTTTCAGTTCAACAGGGCAAATGGAGAGGCGCCGTTTGGCTTTGGATGCGAGACCCCTGAAAAACAGGACACTTCATTATGGCGTTTGGGATGTCAAATTCGTCGGTCGGTTACTCAAAAAGCGTGAATTAGGTGCAGACAAAACAAAACACAACAACATTAGTGGAAAATGTGTTTGCAGCAGAAACGTTGCGGGTCATTTTCGGGTCACGGTCCGGGTTGGACACCCCGCGCAGCCCTGAAAGCAGCTCCCTGGCCGCGAGGAGGTGGCCGCCTCGAGCGGCGCTTGGAGGGCGTCTCTGCCCGCTCTGCTCGCGATCGGCATCCCTGGGAGTCGCGGCAGTCACGACGACGCGCCCCGCGATCAGGCCGCCGCCAGGCCCCCGGGCCGAGGGAGAGCAGCCAGGCGTTGCGAGCGGCGGACGCCCCGAGGCGGGAGCGCTGGACCGGGCGCGGCCGGCCGCCGGCTCCGTGGCCCACGTCGGCTTGGGGCCCACCCGTGGCCAAGGTCCCGCCCCGGCCAAGCCCAGAGGCGCTCCGGGGGACCGTGCCAGCGTTCGTCGGGGGCCCCGACGGGCCGGCAGCCGGCGCGTCGGGGCCCCCCAGCCCCTCTCGGTCGTGCCAAATCCATTCGTGGGCCATCGGCGCTGTCGATGGCCGGCACATCGCGCTGAACCGCCGCGAGGAGAAGCGACCACGCGCCGGGGCTTTTTCGCGACTCCTTTCAAGCGGGACTGGAGACCGGTTAAAATAAAATATAGTGCCCAGCGCGCGCGAAAACGTTCAGCGCAAACAACCCCCCCCCCCCCCCCCCCCTTCATTTCCGAAGTAACTGAAATGCTCCCCGGCCAACATGAGCGACACCACTCAATGTGACCTTTTGGTGAAACTAAAGTTCTCCCCACAATCCACTTAGCCTCTCGCTTTGTCTAATAGTTCAGAATGAGACTGCAGCATTAGCCGATACGAACATCGAAGAGCGGATGTTCACAGTGAAAACGACGGAAGAAAATTTTAACACCCTTCGGTGAGAAACATCTCCATTTTCCGCTTTCAACCACTGACCTATATAGAAGTGTGAACCCCTTCGAAACATCCTACCCAAATATCAAGCTTCGCGTGAAGAAACGTCATGTCTCTCGTATCGTGGAACTTGATTAGTCATTGGAGGCAGATTAGTTGTATAGCAAAAGTTTTTCAATATTTCCGGCGGATCGATTCGGTGATATCCGCCCGGGCCTACGCAGTGAACGCGTCCTGCAGAGCCGCCGACAGCAGGAAGAAACGCGGCGAGGGCGTGGCTTATCAGTCTTCTCGCTTTGTGATTGGTCCTTCGGTGTAATGCCGCACTCTGATTGGCTGAGGAGCGGGGCTCGGGACTCGCCACGCCATGTGTCTCTGAAGTTGTCCGTGACCCTAACTGACGCCATCGCTCCGAAGACGACCCCCTAAATGTCTTATTGCGCGTGTGGTTTTTCTGCTGCTGAGAACATATAGTCTACAACCATTATATGTTGAAAAAAAAAAAGCGTCAAATGAGAAACACCGCTTATGTGTCTCATTAAAATAAGTGTTTGTGCTAGCATTGTCTTCTCGGGGACGCCGTGACACGTGGCTTGAAACGCGAAAACAAGGAGGCAGCTGACGAAAGATAGGCGTAGAATGACTGCAATTTGCAGAGGCGATCGTGAACCTAAAAAAGAAGCCTCGAGCCTTCAGACACTTTCTCGCTGTGATTGATATCTCCCAAGGACGTCTAGTTGGAAACTTTCGGTTAGCCAGACGAAACACCTCTGACGAATCCCGCGGGGAGGCGAAATTGGGTTCGTCTCAATGTTCGTGATAGCGTTCTTCGAAAAGTGGCCCCACGCAGGGTATCTTAAAAGAGGGTGCTTTCGTGGTTGTTAATTCTTTGTTGGAGCATAGCGCTGTCAGGCTGTAAATGGAGTAGTATCATCAGTTCGCCGAGCAGTGCACCTGGGAATGTAGCGTCCTTCTCGACGAGAAAGTCGTTGACCGGTAAGATGGTAAGTTGGTCTAGTTGGTGATCGTTGAACGTGATGAAAAACGGCACTCAAAGGGAGAGGACAAAAGGGAGGAATACCTATTTGTACTGTGATCCTTACTTTTGTCCTGTCCCTTTGAGTGCTGTTTTTCATCATGCTCAACAGGAAGCTGTTTAGCTGGCATGAGAGTTCTGCCGCAGCTCGACTGCAGCACTGTACCAGTTTTCACCTCAAGAACCGTAGTAAAAAAAAGTCCGGCTTCTCGCGGAGCAATACTGATTTCTCCTTTTATGTAGATAATTAGGATATATGTAGGTGAATTGTAGATTAGATGTACGTTATCTTGTCAAGGTACACATGTTCCAAACGTCAAAAATATCGCTTTTTCCTCCGCCAACCAAATCTCCTAAGAACTACTTCGCGTCGCGTAATGCGCAAAACTTGCTTTTTTCTTGAGGTGAAACCGGGTATATGTATACTGTCGCTAACCCTCGTTTTGAACACATAAATAAGGAACCAAAACTTAGTGTCTATACGTGAAAACAATTTCACCAGAGTGCAATGTGAAAAACCGATTATCAGCTGTGGGCATACCGCGAGCCCCTTAGAGCGATTTTAGCACGACGCTGTACACATCAACGCTCCATCGCTGCTCACTCGCATGTTGAGAACTAATGTGCCGAGTACAAACGCGTGTGCTCACGGGTCTCACACATACAGACAGATTCTTTTGAATAGTTTCGACGGTCGGTAACCACTTCACCCACACGGACTGTATGGGTCCCAGAAACAAGTGGGCATCCAAACAAAAAAATAAAATATGGCCGATTGTTTCTGGATGCTTACACAGGAGGCAATCTACCGACCACGGCACAAAGATGGCTTTGTTCTTTAATACCGCCTTTACGGGGAGGGGTGGGGCTATGCAGTTTGAAAATAAAGGATTTTGCCGCGGGCGACAAGACATCGTGATCCTTATGCTTCGGAAACAAAGTGCGATACGAAGGACGACTAAAATATTCTCAATTAGGTGACATGTCAACGTTTTCTTACTAACCGTAAACAGGCAGTCCAATGAAAACCTCAGAAAAAGAAAATGCAAAGCGTCCGCAACTTTTTTTTTTTTTTAACCAATACAGTTTGTTGAGAGGGTTAGTGCTTAACCAAACACAAAAAAGAGGAAGGTGATGAGACATTTTTGTTTGAACGAGTGCACGAATAAATGACTGTTCTCGATCACGTAAAAAACAAATTGTGATACTTGCCGCACTTGCCCACGAATCGCGTGGAGTAAGATGCTTTTCTGTTTGTTTTAGAGTGCACTACTTCCGTACTTTCCGCAGCGATGTATGCCAAGAATGAAACGAGAGTACAGAAACATCCATGCCATGGTCATTATAGTTGTCATTACACCCTTGTATATTGGTCCGATAGTAAGAGGAAGTTGAACAGCGTAACGCCCGTGTACGGAAAGGTGTTCTAACTGTTCAAGTTTTAGAATGTCTCGCTACGTCCTCAGGCTGCGCTCTTTAAGTACACATACTCTCTACATGCAACACCAACCTCATACAGTTTTCAATTACAAAAAACGAATAATGGGGCTATGAAGCACACGTACGACTCCGGAACAACGACCGCGTTGACTGCCCCTCTGCGCTCTCCCGACACTTTAAAGGCAATCAGTTTTACGAGGGCCACCTCCTCAATTATTCAGGTTGGTTTCAAGTATGTTGCGTTTGCCTCGCCAATATATGACATCATGCCAATTTCTTAAACCACCTGAGACATGAACGGAGAGCGAGAAGAATTCAAAGTGGAAGAGAAAGGAGCAGAACGACGAAGGGCAACATCTCAAACTCAGCTGACTTGTTTATTCCGTAGCATCTATACAACATTCTCAAAATCGCAAGCCAACCACCGCAAAAAAAAAAAACCACCAATTTACATTATGGAGATTTTTTTTTTGTATGGTTGTTGTTTGGCGAACTTGAGAATGTTGTATATAATGAAGATGCTACGGAATAAACAAGTCAGCCGAGTTTAAGGACGTTTCCGTCTGTCATTCTGTTCCTTTCTCTTCCACTTTGGATTATTCTCGTTCTCCGTCCATACATGTCTCCGGTGGTTGAAGAAAATGGTAAATATACGCCAGCTCGCATGCGCCATCATTGTTTTTTGAAACATGATTATCCCAGGGTACAGCTGCCTCTCCTATAGTAAAAAAGCATCGCACCTTGCGAGCATCATGAGGAGTACCTATTAAATACACTCTGACTACCATTGAAGACACAGTTGTTTTGTCTTGTCCCGTCCTTTTTACGTCTGATTCAATAAGTTCAAGCTGACCCATCACTAATATGTACCAACTAGCTCAACTGAAACCTGTAACTGAATACAAGCCTCGTACACCCCCAAACATTTTGGGAACGAAAGAAGGGGGGGGGGGGGGGGAGAGGGGGGGGGGGGGTTCGACTGTGAAAACACCCGTCATGCCTTAAATAAGGGCGTTCGAAGGGTGTCGTTTACTATCATTATCCCTTAAAGCCGAAGTCCCACAGCTCGATCATCATTCAAAAGGGCTGCAGACATAATGAAAGACTTACCTGCGTACACGCCCCGAGCGTATTCTAGGCATGTCTGCTTCCTCCATATGCATGCTTCGAACATGGCGGAAGACAGGTTTTGTATGACCAATGGGGCCGTCATATACAAGGAAGAAATGCACCTCAGACAGTGTATGCAGACTGTCTTTTGTATAATATAATAACGCCTTGACCTTGCCGCTTACTCCTGCCCAACGAAGTGCCTTCTAGCTGAGCGTTACGAGCGTCTCAAAACCAAAACAGGACCAATTATTGAAACTAATAATAATTAAATATAATTAAAACTTCTTTTTTTAAAAATTAGGGACGTTTATTCTTTCCTCGTCACAAGTAAGAGCTCTTTCGAGACAGTATTTTACACGTGCCGTGGATACATGCACGCAAGCCTGCGCGCTCAACCGGCGACTAGCGTGTTTTTCTTTCGCCTCCGGCACGCAAGCGCCGAAATGAAATCCCATTTCGCGATTACTAGGCTTGGAAAATAAGGCGCGCGCGCGCGGCAGACGGCAACAAAACGCGCGTTCGTCTCTCGAATATGATCTCGCGAGGCGCGGACGGTTTGTCCCTGCTTCTCTTTGTTTACCGTGGTGCGGGCATTGGGTAGAGAAATTAGGTGCCCTCGCCGCCGCCTCGTCGGAAAACAGCGTCTGAACCCATCACGATGGATTCGAAGGAGGCGCCTCCGGGCGTCGTTACGTAAAAACGACCCGTTGGCACAGCCACGGACCGGGAAAATTGTGTCTATACGCTTCTGCTGCAACGGCAAGAGTAATCCTTTCAGGCCGGCCCGGTAGCATTTATGATGTACGCGCAAACTCCACTCCGCACGCAGTGTTTAGCGTCAAACGGCGCTCGAGCCTATGGGAGAGCCGCATTACGCCGCATATGCATTCCGCCACCGTTCTAAGGCAATAAAACAAAAGCGGGATCCGAATCGCGTTGCTTAAAAGCGCATAAAACGAAAGACATACAGCTTCGCGCACGCCACGGTAGTTTCCATTTTCTTTCTATTTTCGAGGGAGTCTGGAGGAGCCGTTCGATCGACTTCTTTGATAAATGGACGAAGTTGCATGGTGAAGCGTTCGAGGCAAACTGCCACTTTTAAGAAGAAGAAAGTGGCCCTAAACGTCCAACTGCCTTCGCGAAAGAAGACGCCAAACGAATACGACGACCTGTTTCTTCGAAATTCGCGGGTGGCCGCCATTCGAGAGCGTGTCGGGCGATGCCGTTCGAGCTGCCCGCCAACTCCTTCACAGTGTATCACGAGCCCAGCGACGTTCACACCGCACACCCCTGGGGCAGACAGGGTGCAACGAGCACGCCAGGTCTCCGCGGAAAACACCCTCGTCTCACGCAATCCCAAACTGACGGACCGGCTTTGCCGCAACGGTCCTTGGAACCAGTCTGCCGTCGAATGACTTTCTTCGAGTTCAAAGAGAGAACGCCAAGGCAAATCAGAAGACATGCTCCGTCAAGCGCGGGAGAATCATCATCCGCAGCCCCTGTTTGTGGGCCGTTACGGCACACACAGGGGCCGATTTTTCGCCGGATAATGATTTTGCTAGTGCGCTTGAGATCAAGCTCTTTCTGTGTATACAAGCCATGGGTCGCAGTGCTTCGGTTCGGTGCATGTCTTTGAGGTCCCGCTTCGGTGAAGAGACGGCCGAGATAAAGCAGGCGCTATCGATCAATAAGCAGACCACGGGAACTTTCTTGCGAGCAGCGGTTGGAGGGGCTGCCGTTCCTAGGATGCAGGACGTGTTTCCTATACAAGAAACGCCGTGTGGCTCCGAGGCAAAGGGCCGGCCCACGAATCCCCAGAAGACGGATTCGAATCTCGGCCAAGGCGGCCATAATCTGAAGGTGGTTTACTGCTCCCCAAAAGACGCCGTGGAACTCACATTTCTGTTTCACGTTAGGGATATCCAGGTAGCCGGGGGAGTTCACCCCGAAAATTTAGATGTCACTGCATACAAAGAAGAACGTACTACAAAAAAGAACTCTCATTGTAGGATGAGAGCATACGTACCATGCACCTGGGAGGTGAACGTGAACGAACTTATCCTGACAAAAAAAAAAAAAAAAAATGGAAGACTTTTACAAATCTCTGTAATGCGAAAATAGAGCGCAGCTCTTGGAGAGGAGGGGAGAGTACGAAGGGGAGGGTATGCCCCTCCTCCTCCGTACCTTCCTCTCCTCCTCCTCCTTTCCTCCTGCCGCTTAGTTTCTTCATGGATGACGTGTCAGGAAGTCGTGACGTCATTTCCCCCACTAAATATAGCGGGGAAACTGAAATAGTGTCGAGGTCACGTGACGTCAATTTCCCCGCTAAATTTAGCGGGGAAACGTCCCATAATGAAACGCGCGCGGATACGCCGACGCCGAAGCCGACGCCGACGGGGACGACGCTCAACCTGAAAACGGGCGCCCAGGAGCTGCGCTCTAAAAAGAAACTGCGACATGTGTCGAACCCCGCACTACATAAAACAACCTAGAGGTGCAGTGTGTCGTCCTTTTCCATCGTATCTCTGAGCAAGTAGCATTAAAATGTACCACATCCTCGACCGAAGCTTCGCCTCCACCCTACACGAAGAGTGTCCAACTTTCCGACTAGAAGGCAGTTTTGTGCGCCACAGATAGCCTGGAACGGGCGTTCCAAAACAGGCTACCGCCCAAAGAAATTTTCATTGAACTCCATCCAGGCATATAGTCGTCTTCGGCCCTTTCAAAGTAAGTAGAAGATAAGAAGGCATCCCGACAGAACTGTGCGCGCCTCATCGTAATATGCATATTTACTCCGACACAGGAGCAACACAAAACTCTGCTCGATTTGAATGCTTCACGATCGCCCGCACGGTCAGCGATCTCAAAAGTCTCACCTCCAGACGACGCTATCGCTCTGCCTAAGCGGATCACGTTGTCGATCAAAAATGGCCGTCCCTCGTGAGCGGCCGCTCCCACAAAAGCCGCTCGCAGCCACACGAACTGCGCTCGGAGGGATCATGCTCCTCGCTTTCGCGGAATTCGCGAGCAGATCGCCTCGCCACCGCCGACGACGACTCGGCCCGCCGTTCCTCCATCGAATCGAGCGCTTACAAAAGAACACGGAAACGCGCACGATGGGCTCGAGAGAACGAACCGCACGACCCGTCGGTGCATGGGACACGACAACGGCGCCGTTGGCCCACGGACCGCACGCTACGAGGTTTCCGCGACTGCCGTCCTCTGTGCAAGTATTTACACGAGAAAAAAAGAAAAAAGCCTGCCCCCCGTCCACCTCCTTCCCCCCGTAATTAATGAGCCTCATTAGTTTCCCTTTGAAACGGTTCCAAGACAAGTTGAAAGCGCAGACGCTCCAGGAACATGGATCAGGCGCTCTTCGGGGGAGGTCTCCTCTTCGCCCAGATAGCCACCCCAGTCGCGTGACCTCCGATCGAAAAAGCGTTTGCCCGTTCAACGGGGAAAGTAATTCGTCTATAAAGACGGAACCTAGAGACGAATATGTTTTCCTTTTTCTTTCTTTCGTAATCCCTGGAAGAAGAAAAGAGAAATTGTAAATGGAAGTTTTGCGAATGCTTGTGGATTTCGTGTCTACTGGCTAGATCTTAAATATGCTGGTCACATATATGAGCCATTAGAGGAAAGACAATAATGAAAATCGGCGGTTCGCGTCCCTATTTGCACCATTTGAGGTTGAAATCCTTGTATTTTTTTTTTATTTGAATAAACTGAATTCAAACATGTCACGTGTTTGTTTGTCGACTCCACAAACGTTTTCAAAGAGCCCGTGTGGCGGGTGTATTGGTGACACTACTGATTTCCAGTGGACTACATCACTTCCACCAGAACAGCAGCATGTTCCTCATCTCAGCGGCTGTCATGGAGCTCTTACAGACGCTGGTCGACTCCCTCCATGACCCGACACATCTCCAGCGCCGCAGTCGCTGAAGGGTAATCTCAATAAAAACCAAAAGCAGCGTCCCCCCCCCCCCCCCGATTCCCCCCCCCCCCCCCCCAATTTACCAACCACAGCAGCAGCACAGAACGTGGATTAAAACGCGTCTTCAATCAATCATCATTTAGTCGCTTGATTCTCCCCAAGTCAAATGCGCAAACAAATTAAAAAAAAAAAAAAACATAATGTGAAATAACAAAATATAATCTTACAGAAGTTGCAATACAATCTCGAAACACAAATCAGGTCGGAAACTTTATGTCGACCTGATTTTCTTGAATTGTTACTTACATCGAGAGAACAGATAAAGCGGAGCTTTAATCTGGTTAAAACATCAGGCGCGCCACTCTGTTGAACCTGTATAGTTATTTACGCGAGACAACATCTAGCCACAGAAAAAAAAAAAAAAAAAGCGGCGCTAAAAATTGTCAACTGCATTTCATACATTTCGCTTCGTTATTTCTCTCGCGCCCCATGCACTCACTCGTAAGACAATACGTGATCGGATCAAAAGGCTACTGAATCTGCACGCACGGAAACGATTCCCTACGCTGAATAAGATGCTTGCCACGTATTTCGAGGAGCTACCGGTAAATCGTGTTCTGGAGTCATAGACCACGCAGCGAACGCCCCTTTTTATTTCGCAAGCTGCGTGGCACTTCGTCCTCAATATTCAGCCAAGATGTACGAGGAACACCAGGTTTCGCCCAAGTCCTCCATCTTTCGTGTCAGGAGAAACCAGGGAGCCCGAGACCATTTAGGGACAATCGGAGGGAAATACCAAGAGGGTGCGCA
The DNA here is from genome assembly GCA_013358835.2 of Ixodes persulcatus. NCBI lineage: Eukaryota > Metazoa > Arthropoda > Arachnida > Ixodida > Ixodidae > Ixodes > Ixodes persulcatus. Next base: position 521,838 of record JABSTQ010010904.1, read on the forward strand.
TACATTAGAAACCGCGCGCGCGTCAGCGCCGCACAAAAAAGTTGTTGCTCACTCCATCACGTCTACTTAAGACTTTTAGCCTCTCGAGTTAACGATGCCGCGATTTCGAAAAAAAAAAAAATGCACATCTTGTTTCGAAACAATTCGCCGATTCGGGTCAAAGCTCAGGTGAAAATGTGCACAGGTAGGAAGCCGTGAAGTTCCCGTCCCATATAGCCCGGCTTAGGACGTTTTCACTTTTGACAGAGTCACTCACAGGGTGAGAACGAAACGGAGAATCCTTCGGTTGTCCCACCTCCAGCGTGAACTTTCTACCACCGATAATGCTTCGACGTCTCGCCAGCCTCCAGCGTGCGCGCGTACAGCCAAAGCACGTTCGAAAGCGACGAGCTTGTGCTCGAGGCGGGGCGCGGGGGCACCCGTGAGAGACGCCCTGCCGTTTTCATCAACGGTATCCAAACCTCTTCGTTGCTCTTCGAAATAAACGCCGAAAAAAAGTTTAGGAAGATGTACCGGGTGTCTCAAATAGCGGCCAGGCTCTTTAAATCGACAGCAAAAATCGGTTTTTTAACCTATCGTGTTACGATTTTGTGCAGCGTTGTGCGCAGGTGGTGCATTTTTTCTATAAAATTTGTAAAGATAGAATTCACCTGAGGAAAAAGTAAAAAAAAAAAATAAAAAGGCTTAACTCCTATGGAAACGCAGCGAAGCCACTGGTCTTCAAACCATAGGGCGCCCTATTGTTTGAAGACCGGTGGCTTCGCTGCGTTTTCAGAAAAGTTAGGCCTTTTTTTTTTTTTTTTTTTACTTTTTCCTTAGGTAAGTTCAATCTTTGCAAATTATATATAAAAAAAACTTTCAGCCTTTTCATTCTGGGGAAGAAGGAAGACCAGCGGAGCTGTACAATGGAAAGTAATGGCCGGTCGCAAGTCGACAAGCCAGAGTGGAAAGGCTGCCGCCATCTATGAACGACGGCGGCAACCAGATACCTGGCTTCCCGCCGTCGCTCATAGATGGCGGTAGGTGTCCAGAGTTCGGTGTCTTCATTTATTTGCGGGGGACACGATCCTGGGGAAACTAGCCCTTAACAGCTCCGCTGTAAAAAATGCACCACCTTTGGGCAACGCAGCATGAAATCGTAGCGCGAAAGGTATAAGAAACCGATTTTTGCGGTCGATTTAAAGGAGCGATGCAACAATTTTTTCACTTTGCGCAAATACCGCTTGGAACGGATCCCTGACATTAATGACCTATGAAACACGCGTTCGTTTTTCACCCCACGCAATAGAAGTCCAAGAAAAAAAATTATAGAAAAACGAGCCGCGTTCACCCCCTCAACTCGCAGCCAGAACAAGCGGCCACGTGATCTGGAGCCGATTATATGCCGCCAATGTTGAACATAGCCACGCGCTGGGGTTGGCAAAGCACAGGACACGCGCTGAGTTCCAGACATTGTTATGGCTCGGCTTTTGTCGTCGTTGCAGCGATTGGACACGGGCCACTACCCGAATGCTTCTCGAGCTAGTAATTATCACGAGCCCAAATCGAGTGCCCACGCAATGCTCGGGTCCAATCTATGAACAGCATTCAAATATCGTCATATGGATGTACTGCGATCCCCACCTTACGTCATCAAATTTTGCAAAGAAGAGATTGAAGGAAAATGATCGCTTTTGTCCTTGAAATTACACCGCAACAAAGGAGTTTCTTGGCCAGTGGTGTTGCGTGCGAGTATCCTTGAGTCCCACTAATGCCAGTAAGCTCGTGTAAAGTAAAAAACATTCCAATTGAATATCGTTGCACCGCTCCTTTAAAGAGCCTGGCCGCTATTTGAGACACCAGGTAGATACGTTTTATTTGGTGCAGAGCCATAAATATTTATTATGTGCACGGCAGCGCCATGATCGGTTCCTAAGCTTACACAAGAATGCGAATGTTAACTGAAGACTCGAAAATGTAAACTTTCGCATCCAAGCGAAGATGAGCCCTGTCCCCGCAACAGTCAAGCTACCGCGATAATGAGGGGAAGATCGTCGACGGCGGACGAAGAAAACCGGCGTTCGAAGTAATAATTTGTCGTCTGTTACAAAAACATTTTTTTTATTGATATCTAAGCATACAAAAACTCCGGAAAGCGTGATCCTGTTTTGAGGGTACCTAAAATACCTTTATTAAGGAATCAGCGAACCAGCTCGCGATCTCGACTCTGCGCGTGCCCATGGGCGGGAGCTGGTTTGCCGATTCTTTGAAGGAGTTCGTTCTGAAGGCCTATTCGACGACCGTGTCCCCAAGAATTCCCCAATTCAAGGACCAGTCGATGTCAAAACTACCAACATTTAGTTTCTTTAACCCACATGAACTTTCCAACACGTTCCATTTCGTCGCGTCGATTATTCCAAATATGGGTGATTTAATCTCAAATCGTACAAAAAAACATAATGGGTTCTCAAAAAATTCGGAAAAAAAATATATGTTGGTGGAAAATGTGTGACTGGAACAAAACTGCAAATTACAACCACGGAACATTTCTTTGTGCTTGGATTTCGGGCTTCGAAAGGACAGAAGGTAGGTCTTGCCATTTTTGCAGTTTTCACGAGGGACACATTTTGAAAAACAGGCTGAAGTTGAGCTAGTTGGTACATACTTCGAAATTAAACGGTCAGCTAGACGATAGGGACAAAACACAGACAGGGAGAAACATCCCTGTCTGTGTCTGTCTGCCCTCCATCACGGTCAGCAAGAGAGAAAGACAGTTTTTGCAGTGTGGAACGGCTCCGTGAAAAGGGAATAAGAGGGATATGTGTTGGCGGTGGTCTGTGGGTTGGGTCAGAGAGGTGTTAGTGACCAAATTTAATAATTTAATGTAATTATTTTTATTTTTATTTCAAGTTTTAATTTTGTAGTGTAATGTAAGAATTTAGGGTGATTTATTGGCATTACTTTAGGTGTGAATGTTCGGGTCAAAGTGATGAAGGAAAAGTATTTGCGACTCCAGCAAAACGGACGCCACCAAGCGGGAAAACCGGGAGCCAGCCGGTCCAGGTCGCTCCGCGCCCCTCCGCGTCTCTGGTGGCTTTCGCGGCGGACAAGTGTTGTCGGCGCGGTGGCGAACAATGTAATTTGACGAAGGTCCGAAAATTTCTTAAGTTTGCTTGAGTGTTCATTAGTGTGGTGAAGCCTCAGAGATTGTTTCCTTCCATCATGTGTTTGAAAGCCCGTTCACTCCACAACACACGGTCGCGTGCTTTCGATTTCTTGGATGGGGGAGGAATCACGGAAAAACGTTTTGATTTCTGTTCTGTCTCGAATCACATTCAAAGTGACGACTACTTGGTAACTGATAAGTGGTTTCTTTATAAGGATGTAGAACAGTGAACTAAGAACGACAGGCGAGGTGTTTCACTGGAGGGAACACCAATGTTGCGGTCAAGTGAATGGGAAGGTTCGATAGCTGCTTTTCTTGAGTTTGGTTGTGTTTGGATTAGCTTCAAGTTTGAGCCACCCACGCCGGTCGCTGCGTTGGCTATTCATCTTGACTGCTTTTCGCCAAAAAAGCCTCTGGACCACACTGAAGGAGTTGGGCGGATTTCGCAATTACTTGGTTCAGGAAAACCTGCTCGCTGCATATGATTAATGAGGTAAATTATCTGTTTTCAAAAGGTGGGGGATGCGTCTCGCAAAGTTAGGAACTGTCACGACATTATTATGATCTATCGTGGTTTTAATATTTATATTATACCCCCGTCGAAACCAGCAGCAATATACGTCTACATTGCTCAGGTTGACCGGCCACAAAAAAATACTCAGTTTATCCGTTCAGGATTCGAAGTCAAGTTCAATGCAGAGAGGTTCTGCGTGAATCTTCGATGATGACTCTCTTCAGTTTGTCCGCATTCGTCTCCGTGCTACCGGCTAGAACCATCTGGCTAACTTTAACAAGTAGCTCTCTCTATGTCAAATATACTTTTAGTCAGCAGCTCACCTGTCAACTAAGCTCATATTTTAACAAGAATAATATACTAATATCGCTTTAGTGGGACATAGCGCGTAATATAATACATAACCCGCTCGTCAAAATGACTTCTCGATTGCTACTAAAATGTAAAATGTTGACCGAGCAGACGATTGGAGCTGATTCTTAAACGCGGATGCGCACAAAAGCTCGATTTCACGGTCAGATAAGTCGCATGGTCGAGGCATGCGAGTTAGCTGAAAATTACTCTCGGTGGAACAATTCTGTAGTCATCGCCGCTTTCCTTAGATAATCAAAACTGATTAGAGTTCATTACCGTCTCTCCGGAGCCCATAGTTTCGGTTTTGAACGAAATCTCCGAAACAAAAGTTTGACATGAAAATAACAACACAAAAAACCCGGGAAAACAAAACTATGCTCTGCAAGGGTATGTGCACCGGCTACACTTAACCGTCTCAGTTCCAATACCTATAAAATTGGGCATTAAACAAAAGAAAATCTGTTAAATTGAATGCGCCACCCCTGCAGGCGGCCGGGCCGAGCCGACGCGACCTGGACTCAGCCGCCATGTTTGTTTGGTGGTGGCGCCCCCTAAAGGTCGCTGGAGTCGCGAATAAAGTTTTAGTTGATAGTCAGCGGTGTGTATGTCTCTGTTTCTGTTTCTCCCTGTCTGTGAATTGACCCTATCGTCTAGCTGACCGTTTAATTTCGACATTTTGAAACCTCGAAACTTCTAGATTCTTTTTTTTTTTTCACAGCAATGATAACTTTTTTTACCCGTTAGGACTTCGTACAGAAGGGTCAAAGCTCTCTAGAAGTGTGTTTTCTGATTTTATTTTATGAAATAAAAATTCTTGAATCTTGCACCTTTGACGATAACGGGCCAAGTTTGAATTGGGCTAGCTTTCGATGTACAATTATTTAAAGGGGCCCTGCAATCATATTTAAGCGTCTACCTTTTTTGCGGTTTCCACGTCTCTTGGGGTTCGGGCAAGCCAACGGGCACGGAGAGAGTAACTAAATATCAGTGCGTCATATTTTAACCGAACGACGCGGAAACCTCCTCCACCGACGAGGGCGACCCGCGGTACCGAAAGCGCGCGATATGTGACGTCTTTGGTCCTGGGCTTACTACTGGTCAGAGCCGCTAAAAGCTTCTTTTTAGTCGAAATGCAAAATATAAGTGGCGCGAACCGATTAAATTATTTATAAAAGTAGTTTTGTTCAGTATTTTAGATCAGAAAAGAAACAAATGCAGTTTATAAAGTACGAAAACAAGAAATGACCCGTCAACATACCCGCCACCAAGCGGTGGAAAAGGCGGCGCATACTAGAAAGGAATAGTGGGATCAGGCGCCGACACGGAAAGGTCCCGGATGTACGCGGCGGCGCTACGGTCGTAAGGACAGGAGGATCCGACCGGCTCCGAGCGTTCCGAAGGCCTTCGGCGAGAAGCTTTGTCTTGCGGTTTAGCCGTTTCGCGGTATGGCAGCGCGAAGTGTCTCCCATTCTGAACTGATCTTTACCCCGTGTTTGCTGTCGTTTGTGGCCAGTGAAGTGTCATGGCGAATTAGCGTTTAATCGCGCAGCAAATGCAATGAGAGCCGCTCTGGCTGCCCGCTGCATACAGCCTATCGAGGACATGCTTTAGTGGCGCCCTCTCGCGCCGTCGACACGGAGTGCGGCGGCCGTGAGCGGTCGCTGAGCTCACTACCCCTCCTCTAGTTCACGGCCACTCAAGCAACCAAGGACGTCATGAGGGAGATTATTTTTTGCTTGTTTTTGTAATCTTAATTTGCCTATAACTTTTAAAATAAAGCGAATTTCGAGAAAAGAAAAGTTTCACTGAGTTACTACGTTCAGTGCGCTCAGGTTCGGTGCAAAATAAAAACCAGTAAAAAAGTCCTTGCAGGGCCCCTTTAAAGGGGCACTGACAACCCAAAGGTCGTATTTTTTTTTATTGTCTAAAACGATGCAACTTGTAGTCATAGACACGCAAAAAAAAAAAAACCGCATCGCGAAAAAAAATTTTCCCGCGCGCGCGCGCGCCTTTTTAGTTTTGGCATTTGTATTTCCCGCGTTCACCTCCTCGCTTCTTTTGATCGGTGACGTCAAAAATCAGGAAATTTAGAAGCTTTGTAGGTGACATTTCTATAACATTTAATAACGGCAATCGTAAAACATGTTTTTTAACGCAATTGCGAACGCACTACGGCCCCTCTTTTTGAAATACCAGAAATCAGAGTTCGGTGTGATGTTGCTTCCTAGATTTGTATCCTCCCTCGGAAAACTTGGCAGCGCCCGTTGGCGAGTCGGAGAACCCGGCGCCTTTCTATCCCTCACCTCCTCCTCGGTTGGGGTCGCCGTGACAACGGCGGATGTCCGAAAGAAAGTCGAGTCGCAGGAGACCGCAAAATCTGACTCACTGCACTGGCGCGGATCGCGCGGGAACTTCAAATTCGGCATTTGGAAATTGTTTTTTTAATTCACAAATACTGAATTTTAAAGTTTCAAATTTTGAGGGTAATGTCCCGGCATCGTTTTCAATCGTTTCGGATAATAAAAAAAAATATGATTTTGGTGTGTCAGTGCCCCTTTAAGGCATAAGAAACATATCAAACGAAAGCTTGTATCTAAACCAATTGAAAAATTATAAACTTGTTAATTTAAGTATAGTTTATGTAAAATAAACAACACTGTAAACTTAAGAAGAAATTCTAAAAGTGCAAAATTCAACGTCATTTTAAAGATATTGGTATTTTTTTTCCTATGTTTTATAAGAAATGCTTTTTTTAGACAAGCCAAAGAACCCCTAAGAGTTCTTTTACGACCCGCTTTTTAAAGAGTGTCTGGTGGTTGTGTCTACGCAAGCCATCGTTATAAATCCGTAATGTCACGCGATAGGCCATTTGCCGCGGGGAGCGTATTTAATTACTGATATCACACAAGCAGACTTGAATGGTACTCACTACAAGTTATCAAATGACTTGTAACCGATTACTTGTCAGTGTAATTTCGTAATCATTTGATTACATTTATTAGGAAGCAATCACAGGAGTAATTGATAACTTTTGGAAGTACTAGAATTACTTGTAAGTTGTAACCGTTACTATTTTAACGTTCTTTGGCTAGTTGCTACGGATTTCGTGAAGCCGGACTAAGCTTCCCCGCTATAGTATTTAGCGCGGAAATCGACGTCACGTGACCTTAACATCAATTCAGTTCACCCGCTAAATTTAGCGGGAAAAATGACGTCACATGACTCCGTGTCATGTGACCTCTACACAAAATCTGTTTGCCCGCTAGATTTAGCGAGAAAAATTGACGTCCCGTGACCAACGTATAAATTCAGTTTCCACGCTAAATTTTGAGGGGAAATTGACGTCACGTGGCTAGATGTCACGTGACCTATACACCAATTCAGCTTCCCCGCGAAATGTAGCGGAGAATTTACATTACGTGAAACCGATTGCATATCGGTGCAGCCACGAGGTGCAGCTATCGCTAAACGTTCGTGAGGCTTGAACGCTTCACGTATCCAGAAGAATTGCCTAGATGTTTGCCTTCGATTTTTTTCCCTTCCCATTCCTAATGGCGCCCTTTGTTTGTACAAGTTTCCTACCAATGAATACTCGAACCAAGTCTTTAACAGGAGGACGGTTGATCAAAAGCGGTGGATTAAGAAGATAAGTAGGTCATAAATCGGTGATCCCAATCATGGGCGTCGGCAAGGGGGTGCAAAAGGGGCAGTTGCCCTCCCCAAGCCAGTGTGCCTCCCCCCCCCCCCCCCCCCCTCCCTTCCCCAGCTCTCTCGGGTACGGGGGATCGAATGACGTCGCGCCAGAGCTTTTCCAGCAAGCGGAGAAACCGAAAGCATACCCAAAAATAAAATCCACGCACTTTTGTCTCCTTGGATCCTTCAGCAATAAACACAAAAAAGAATAAGGTCTCCCCTCGGTCAGTTGCGATCAACCGCGCCCAGCTGGCAAAAAAAAAAAAAAAAACATAGGGAGGGGCACTTACTTCCGAGAACACCGCAGTCCTGTGTTGTGATGAATCACAGGCATTCGAGTGAAAGTCAGTAAAATGCCCCCAAAACAGAGCGTCTTCTACACATAGCGGGATTCTTCCAAAAAGCCCAACAGAACAAATCGGCGTAGCTACTATACTCCGTTTCAGCTTACGGTGGACCGCAACGGACGTTACAAATCATACCACCCAATCCAGCGCATGTGAACGTATCACGTGACCACGCGCTTCGCTGCGTGTATCTCCAAGGTGACGTGACGCTCATGCGGCATTGGATTGGCTCTGATGGCTCGTAGCATCCTCCGCGGTCCATCGTAAGGAGAAACGTGAAGATTGTCCGCGCTCCCCCTTCGCTCCGTTCACATCGTAAAACCGAGAGCGTAAGGAGTAGAGCGAGCTGGCCCCAAGAGGAAGAGGGGGGAAGGGGGGGGGGGGGGGGTACTTTGGCATTTTGAGGAGGTTTCGATCCCCCAAACCACCCCCGTCTACGCCAATGCTCACGCCAGTGCTCTGTTTTGTATATGCGCCTTTTGGTTTTTCGTCTCCTTTGCCCGTAGCATGTTGCGGTCACGGGAAAGGAGAAGAGGGGGGTCAAAATCGGGGCCAGGCGTCCTCTTTTGGACAATGCAGTTCTGCGAAACTCTGTTCGCACCATGTAAACGACGATACTCCCCGGGCCATAACTCACGCGGGAGAGGCGTGTCGGACCGTCCTCGTTGACACCATCGTGTTCACACACGTGAAACCGTCGAATCTTGAAAGGGCCACTTTCCGCACCCAATCCCACTTTTTTATATAACCATGGGCTGATATGGGTCAGCAGTGGAAATGGACATCAGAAGCTTTTTTTAAACGGAAAGCTGACAGTGATAATGACAATCCATCTTGTGCAACGAAGAAGCACGTGACCTCAGTGCTGTGTAATTACCTGCAATTTACCGATGTACCTGCTGTCTCCGTCACTCCTGAGCATTCTCCGGCTTTAAAGAGCCAGATGAACATTGGCTTTGCCCTCGACTCTCACAGGTATGTCAGACTCGTCTTTAACTGTAGGAGTATTCATGCAAAGCTGAGCTTGATCATATATATAACAACCAATATAAAGATAAGAGGGCTAAAGTTTTACCCCAGTTCTGAAATGAGTCAGAGCGAGCATGGCAAGCTAAGGGAACCCGCGTCGAGGAAATACGGAAAGTTAGAATGGCAACTAACCCTCCAGCGGTAGCCCTGCCGTGATAGCTTTCCAACACAGCTAACGCAGCTTTCAGGTGTCTTCCACGAACCACAGTCCGGGAAATGCTTCGAATTAATATTACGAGCGAAGACAATTTTGTGCAGAAAATTAGAGTTGTAAATTGGAACATAGGCCAACTTGGGGTAGCTTTTAAAAACTTGCATAAACGTCAAATATTGTTAAATATGGAAATAGGGTATTGTTCTTTGCTGCGACAATTTATTATGTGAGCGCGTGACTTACTTGCACAGCCTTGCCATTTTATTGTGTACGGTACATATATAATGCCAATACTTAACTAAGTGGACTAAGTGGACTGTTTTGTTGTTTTGCCGCGTCGTAGACTAAATTCCTTTTTTTTTCACTGTGCCTGTACATATCGATGAAAAAAAAATTACTTTGAAATTACTGATGCATTGAACTTTTTAAAATAATTGTTTCATAAAAACTATGCGCATCTTGCAAGCTGTATTCAGCTCTTTCGTATTCAGCCCCCCCCCCTTTCCCCCTTGAGCGCACACGCTCAAAAAGAGCTATCAGTTTGCCCCCCCCCCCCCCCCCCCCAAGACAAAATCCTGCCGACGCCCATGATCCCAATCAAACATTGGACAGTGCGAAAAAACACGTTTTAAAACCGACTGAAAAATCTGCCGTTTTGAATATATAAAGAAATCGGAAAAGTTACGTTTACTTTTTTCAAGTGACGGTCAATTCATTTTTTTTTTTTTTTCAAAAAATCGAGTAATCTAATCGAATCCGTTTTAACCAAGAGTAATTGTAATTGTAAACGATTTTTTTTCCGTGTAACCTGTACAAGACTTGCACACGAGGTCTCGTCGCCTTTGTTTTCGAGAAGACGTCGACAGAGGTGCGATCATCGCACACTAACACAAGCGGCCAGAAGCCTTTTTAAAAGTCAATCTAGCACCCCTTTTACTGCAGTGCTGAGTTCAGCTCAGTCGATATCGGTTTATGATGAAAATGCCCATTTCGTGCCACTGAAGCCGTAATTCTACGATTGCATCGATTGCTCGACTTACACTGATGTCATATCAGCTGCCATTGCGGCGGCCTGGCTACCCATAAGTATACCTTTTGCAGCATGCTAAATGCTTTTGCGATGTAGCTTTTGCAGCCTACAAAACGTACGCGCTGAACCTAAAGGCCAGTCCCAGTGGCAGCTGCGTAATGTCAGTGCAAGCCATCTATACCAACGTTACTAGATTACCTCAGTTGTGGAACTCCCGCGGAGGGGGGTACCCCCCCTCACTCACCTCAATCCGCCTAGAGTCGTTCGAAGCGCCATCTATATTTTCGTTTCATAACTGTGCATTCTAAAGAGCACAGCTGAAGCGCCAAACGGCGATCACAACGCCGCCATTTCTCCCGCAGCGGTCACTCGAGGAACTGCACGTGACATCTATTTTTGGCTTCAATCGGGTTACAGAGGTTCCACCCCCGTCTCCCTTGCGGACGCGCCACAGAACACCCCCACAGTTAAAATGCGCCTAGGTCGGGACGCGCTACCTGAAATCCGCGCTGAGGCATGGTTGTATAAAAACAATATTAATTGTGCTGCAAAACCTTGAAAACTAAAAATTTTAGAAAACATCACCCGCCCCCATTTTGTACTAATCTCCAATAAAAGTTACTACAAAAAGAGTTTTTTTCGTTGGTTTTTACGTTTCGAGTGACGTTGAAACGAACGTATCCCGATTCAGTTACCAAAGCAGCCGTCCGGCGGCGCGTCGAGCGAATCTGGGCGAGTCGTGGTGAGTGAGGGGGGGTACTGTTCGTGCATGCAGCGTCTATGAACAGTTCCGTAACTGAGTTAATCTAATAACGTTGATCTATACGAAGAAGTGAACAGGCGCAAACATTTGCGCCGGTGGGGGTTCCCGACGACGCATATATGGCGAGCGCACGACCACAGTACACAGGCATCACGAGGGCTGTCAACCTCGCGTAAAATACGAGCACGGGGGCGGCTTAGACCGGCGCATCCCGACATCTCAGCAAAGCTCTCGCATTGTGTGCGCGCGCTGTGCCTTGCATCGAGTCCGCCTCGTTAGAGCTGTCCGCGGGGCAGCTCGCTAACAAGGTGATGCGGAGTCGAAGTCACGGCCGCCGAGGGAACCTCCGGGTGTCGGGGGCCGCGCTCACGCCTTTGCGTGCGGCGTGTCCGGGGCTGACCCCCGGGAACCCGCGACCCGTCGGGCACCCAGCCTCGCGTGTAGGCGTCCCGAACGAGCGGGCGCCGCGGGGCGGCCGCGCCTCACGCCGCGTGACATCCAAATTGCATCCCTACAGCCACGCTCCGCACACCTGGCTCCCCTTACGCGGGCGTAGGTGTGAGGCCGGGGCGGAGCGAAGGCACGCCACCTTGGCCTGGACGTCAGGCGCCGCGCAGCTCGGCCGCCCGTCAGTCCGTCATCGAGTCTTCCGGGTCTCGTGAACGCAGCACGAGCGAGCGGTCCAGCACGCCTCGCGCTGCTACGGTTCCGTTCGGGGCCCGACCTCGCCTCCTCGGCAGCGCGATGAGCGGGTCAGGCTCGGGAATTTTGGAACCAGATCGTGGGGCCCGCCCAAAATCGAACTGAGCTGGCCTGCAAAGACTTGCCCAAATCGCGGCAAACGAGGGAGAGCAAAACCTAAGGTCAAGCGACAACTGTCGAAGAATAAGACTAATCATACGAGAAAGATATTTGAGGAGGAGGTGCTACATTCTGAAACGAATAAAGACTTTCACGCCCGATGTGAAGAGTACCAGTTACAAAGAAAACAGGGGCGTTCGCTTTCGCAGTCGCAAATGGACTAATTTGTGTCTTTCCGCAAGTTCTTTGGCCGGAAAGTTCCAGCTAGATCTGTTATGCCGGCGATGGTAAAAGGTTCTCGATTATCGAGCTAATCGACCGCACCCAGGGTCCCAGACCATACTGAGCGACGACTGCTCGCAGGCGTTTAGTTGGCGTCGGGAACAAAGTATTTTAACGCGTTCATAAATGTACGACGGGCCAAACGATCTCGCGGAGCGATGCTGATCTCCTGATAACATTACATTCCCATCACCGTTTGGTGCGCATTGTGATGAAAAGACACGAAACTTCGAATCCCGTGCTGATCGGAACCAACGTTTTATCTGCTTCAAATGCGCGTGCATCAAAACGCCACCACACATAGGCAGGTAATTCGAACTTAACGACATACGACTGTCTGACTGATGCGTTCAATTCACCGCGAGAGCGTAGAAGCATTAGCGGGGCAGAACAGTCTAAATATCAATTGCGTACGGTTTCCACAGCAGACACACTGCCACCCTCGTGCACGCACCACACAAATACATTTTTTTTTGTTTTTGTTTTTTTATGACCAGAAAAACAACAGTAGTTTCACACCGGAAATGAGTCCCAAATCCAAAACAAAAAACGCTGTGCTTTGTTGAAAAAAAAAAAAAAAATTGTACATTACGATTTACATGACAAGAGCTCACTTTGAGTCTCGCCAATGAAACGCTGAGGCTCTTCATGAGTTTAAAGTGCATCTCGTAAAGACATACAGCGAAAACAAAAATATAAAATATATAAAAAGTTGAATTTTTTTTATATAGTAGAAAAAACAAAAATAATAACCGCATTTTTTTTCTTTTTTTTCTTTATCAGTTTGCACTTTGAACTGGCGGTATTGATCCAGGACTTGGAGGAGTATGCAGCACATTCGTCGAGTCAACTCGGGCACCACAGCGTGGAATGAACAACGTGCCCGGAGGCAGCAAAAAGATTTCGCTGCACAAACAATGTTTTTCGACAAGTGTCGCACGAAGCTACACAGACCTGGCTCCCGCATCGCACGTTGGGGTTCAACGACTACTCCCAGTGACGATATCGCCAACTACATACACGCAGGCGCCACGAGGTATTCCGCGACCGAAAGTTGAACTCCGAGGCCGCCCCAGAAGCCGCAGTGTGTCAAAGAAAAAAAAAAGGAAAAAAAAAGGAAAAAAAAAGAAAGAAAAAAGAGAGCCCTGACAGTGGAGGGAGCGTGGCCCAGGGTCCCGCTTAATTGACTCTGTCAAAAATGTGCCGTGTGCGTCGATGCGGCCCTTAGGCGCCCCTTATTAACTGCATGATCGCTATCGTACTTTCACACGCAGGCGGCGGCGTGCCCCCCCACCCCCCAGAAAAAAAAAAAAAAAAAAGCAAGCGAAGCAGCCGAAAGAAGGCCCTAGAGCCTGCAGGATTCCGGGTAATTCCGCGCTCGCAGCACAATAAAGGGCGCGAGGAGGCGGGGGCTCCCAAACACGAAGGCAAAAGAAGAGAGCCGCGGGTACAACTCTCGGGCATCTCTCGCTCTTTTTCTCTATGCAAGATCAAAGGGAACGTAGATGGAGTCCTGCCATGCCCCGGGGCGGGCCGTGGCGGAGAGGAAAGGAAGAAGCCGACCGGCGGCTGCCCCGGGGCCAGAAAGCGGCCGACGAGAGGACGCCAGCAAGAAAAAGAAGCTGCCGCCTTCGCAAGACAACGCGCCGCTCGCGAGGCGAGAGCCGCCGCCCGCGGGCCCAAACGTTGGAAATAACGTGGCCCAGCGCCTCGGGCGGGACTTCCTCTCTGCAGACGCCGACGACGTCGATGCCGGCTCGGCTTTGCCCGCTTCCCCTCGGCTGCCTCGCCGCCGCGGGACAAAGTCTTCTCCAGCTTGTTTGCTTTTCTTTCTCTGCGCTGGTTCTCCGGCGACTGGAGCTTGAAAGTGGAGAGGGACGCTAAGGACATTTTTGTGTCGACACGAGCTTAGCACCAAAAAAAGAAGAATGCCCCGTGGTGATGGAATTTAAGTGCCGGTTCGGGCCGGTCTTCCTTCCTTTGCACGACGTCGCCGAGGGGGGGTGCATGTTGAGGGCGTTTGGTCGAAGCCTCGGTCTGCGTGGACGGCTGGCTCCAGTACTCGTGTAATCCAAACGATAGAAATGGCACCTCGCCAACGAGCGCGCTGGGAACGTAGGTAAACGCGACACGCATGTCCACTTTGTCTCTATGAGATTCGAAGTAAATGGTCAAGATAAGGCATTGACGAAGCACACACGAAGTTCCACGCCTTTTAAATTTTTGCTTTAGAACTGTTTAGAACAGTTACAGTGATGGAGGCGGCATTTGACCGCTTGGAGCAGGTTCTGTAGCAGTCAAAATATTGGTTCGGAGCAGCCCCTGACGCTTTTGGAGCAGATGCCAACATATGTTGGCACATCACTCGAAAATAATGAAAAAAGCGACTGCATCGCTAAACGAGTCGATCTCTAATAATGACGGTTCCTCTTTGATACTAGAGTATATTATGTTTTACCTTTTTTTAATAGAAATAGAAACTGCGTAAAACGAACACCGATATTTATTTTTCGAAATAAGGATCTGGTCAGAGTAAATTCCATTTAGAACGGATATTAAAAAAAAAAAATGTTTGAAAATTAAGCCTCACTCCCCTCCTTTTTTTACGCTCGGTAATTTATTTAGCCCTTAAATGTAAATACATTTTCTGTAAAATTCCAGCAAAAACCAGCATATCCACTAACACGTCTATCAATAAAAATACATACCCCAAGTCTTATGAACCTACCAAACTCAAGATTTGAATATCATAAAATGCAAAAACCATCCGCAAATATAAAAGCCCACACTTGTGCTTTAAATGTGACAAAGCACTTTAGCGGAGTTGGAACTAGGGTTGAGTGAAAGTTCGCTGCTCTTTGGACCGACAGCTGTACGGTAACAACCTTGACTAGCACCGATTAAAATATAGACCCACACTTATTTTTTTTTTTCTCGGCACAGCTTCTTAAAATTAGAGGTCAAAATACAATCAAGACCAAAGAAGGTAGACATGTAACAGTACTGAGCATAATTTTTGAGTCAATCGCGCTAACCCAGGCGCTCCCCCGTGCCAGCCGCAGCTACTAGCATTCCGGTGCAAAGCGGAGAAACTCGACGCGCGTGCTCTGGTGACTGTCGGCGAAGGTTTCCGCGAGGGGCGCAAGTGCCACGGTACTCTGCTGTAGCCACAGGCGTCGGAACTATTCAGGAGATGGGGTTTGTTCTAGTATGGCGGGGTTTTCATGAACAAAAAGTTGTTCAAATTGCAATAATTTTTTTTTTTTTCGCATTGTTTGCAAGGATCGTAAGAATTGATCAAACAACCTGCCGTATTTAAAAATGAATATAGTGATAAATAATAAATATTTTCTAGCTACAGTGATATTATTCCCATTAAAATAAAATAAATCTAACTTAAATTTAAAAAGAAATTTTTTTTATTCAACATTTTTTGCTACTTTATCCACAACAGAGCGACCTGATGTGAAGTGTGAACACTGCGTGAGACTCAACAGAAACGAACGATGCTTTTTTTATTTTAGTGGTTGCCATTAAACGTTCTAGTGAGGTGGAAATGGCTCATTCGGGGCACAAACGTAGGCGATCAAGCTTTGACGCTGATCATCCATCTCTCTGACCAAAGTGCGAAAATTTACTTGGCGCCAACTTTGTTGCACGGTGTACCGCCTGCGTGAGAGGCGCCTAGAACCTTGGTAGTACTACTGCTATTAAATGATAACGACTATTTTAAATAATAATTTAATTCGAGGTGAGCTTTTCTCCGGGTCTGTCCAAAGACTGGCGAGTTTTTCTCCGGACCCACATAAAAGTGTGTGAGCATTTCTCCGGTGAGTTTTTCTCCGGGATTCATATAGCGGAGGTCACACAACGGATCGCGTGTAGAGTTGTGGGAGGAACTAAACGATTTACTAAAACTCTCAACATGGGCTTTTTAACTTTCTGAGTTGGGCAACGTGATGTTTTCAAGCTGTTACATTATATCAAGAAAGACAGTCTCATTTTAATTGTCTAATGCGATACGAAAGTCATAGTTTGCGAGTCCCTGTCACTCCCGGCACCTACTTTTTTCTTGGAAAAACGCTCCAGGTAGATAATTAGAACAATATTAAATTTCTGTAATACAGGTGACAAAGCATAGCCCAAGATTTGTTCTCTGCTGCTGCAACGAATCTTTTTTAAAACCAGTAATATTGCTTGTTTGAAAAATCCATTGAAATACTTGTGCAACCATTAAAATTAGTGATTACCCCACCAAAACTGAAAATAGCTTACACAGGTGCTGAACAATTGCTATCAATCAATAAGTTGATTGCAATGTTCAGCACCAGTGTACTGTGTTTGAAATGAGAGCTAAACTGCAACATGGAGACCAGCCCCCAAAACTTTCTCAAGAGTTTTGGTGCAGCACTGTGGAAGGCTTTCGCTCATTGCACACAGCCGACGAGATGAAATACTTCATTGTTTCACTCCTTGATTGCACCAAGACGCCTATAAAACGACAAGAATACTACAAAATCGTATTTAATACAAAAACAAAAACCTCGACACTCAAGCCACACTCTTTGCCGATGATGTTATCTAGGAACAAACTATGCCAAACCTATCACCAGTTATCGACAGCTGCTTTACTAAACCTGCTGCCGTCGTTAAGTAATCTTGCTGAGATCAAAGCAGAAAGATATAAAAGTGTTATACGAACGGATTACACAGTTGTTTACCATTTTATGGAGCTACCTTGCTCTTCTAAACATCGGGACGGGACAAACATTTCTGGTCACGACATCGCACTAATCAGTCCGGGATTGCAGGCTCCGTGAGATGCAGCGCTTCCACGGCATCCTTCCACTGCTGCATGGACAGCGTCATGATGAACGCGTTCTCCAAAGGCTTTTCTGAAGACCTCGGACCGCGCCCGTGATCCACGGGCTCCGCGCAAAGAAGACCATTCTCGTCAAGGGCGATCCGCACGTGGTCACTGTTCACCAAGAAGGACAAGTGGAATATGTTCTCGCATGTCCTGGAAAACGACTTCGGGTGGATGACAAACTCGTGGTAAGGCAGTGGACGTCCCAGCCGGCTGTAAAGGGTTGTCAGAAGCTCGTGGATAC
Organism: Ixodes persulcatus; assembly: GCA_013358835.2. Lineage (NCBI taxonomy): Eukaryota > Metazoa > Arthropoda > Arachnida > Ixodida > Ixodidae > Ixodes > Ixodes persulcatus. The sequence continues at coordinate 539,061 of JABSTQ010010904.1, forward strand.
GGCTCACGTCTTCCGTGGTAGTTTCGTGGCTGGTGGCCGTGATCACCTGCAAAGTGGGTTGATCACAACACCCGCAATAAGATTACTGAACACCGAAAGAATAAGACATAGGTGGGACGAGGAACAACGTACACTTTCTTGAAAGAATGTACGTCGTGCCTCGTCGTACCTGTGTCTTATTCCCTTCGGTGTTCAACTCAACCAACACGCTCATCAGTTTACAATAGAATTACCCGTGCCGCAAAGTCGAGCACTATTTTCGGTTCTCCTTCGCGCTTAGTCTCGTTTCATTCAAGTAACCCATGGGGGTGTTTAATTATGTCGACATGAAGCCAAACAGCAGGATAGCACACCTAACACATGCAATGCTATTCAGTAAGCCATCCCGATCAAAAATACCATAAGGAAGTTCTGATGGCCCATCAAACTTTCTTGATGGCCCAACAGACTTTGATGGCCCAACAGATCTCGATGGCCCAACAGATCTCGATGGCCCAACAAATCTCGATGGCCCAACAAATCTCGATGGCCCAACAAATCTCGATGGCCCAACAAATCTCGATGGCCCAACAAATCTCGATGGCCCAACAAATCTCGATGGCCCAACAAATCTCGATGGCCCAACAGATCTCGATGGCCCAACAGATCTCGATGGCCCAACAGATCTCGATGGCCCAACAGATCTCGATGGCCCAACAGATCTCGATGGCCCAACAGATCTCGATGGCCCAACAGATCTCGATGGCCCAACAGATCTCGATGGCCCAACAGATCTCGATGGCCCAACAGATCTCGATGGCCCAACAGATCTCGATGGCCCAACAGATCTCGATGGCCCAACAGATCTCGATGGCCCAACAGATCTCGATGGCCCAACAGATCTCGATGGCCCAACAGATCTCGATGGCCCAACAGATCTCGATGGCCCAACAGATCTCGATGGCCCAACAGATCTCGATGGCCCAACAGATCTCGATGGCCCAACAGATCTCGATGGCCCAACAGATCTCGATGGCCCAACAGATCTCGATGGCCCAACAGATCTCGATGGCCCAACAGATCTCGATGGCCCAACAGATCTCGATGGCCCAACAGATCTCGATGGCCCAACAGATCTCGATGGCCCAACAGATCTCGATGGCCCAACAGATCTCGATGGCCCAACAGATCTCGATGGCCCAACAGATCTCGATGGCCCAACAGATCTCGATGGCCCAACAGATCTCGATGGCCCAACAGATCTCGATGGCCCAACAGATCTCGATGGCCCAACAGATGTCGATGGCCCAACAGATGTCGATGGCCCAACAGATGTCGATGGCCCAACAGATGTCGATGGCCCAACAGATGTCGATGGCCCAACAGATGTCGATGGCCCAACAGATGTCGATGGCCCAACAGATGTCGATGGCCCAACAGATGTCGATGGCCCAACAGATGTCGATGGCCCAACAGATGTCGATGGCCCAACAGATGTCGATGGCCCAACAGATGTCGATGGCCCAACAGATGTCGATGGCCCAACAGATCTCGATGGCCCAACAGATCTCGATGGCCCAACAGATCTCGATGGCCCAACAGATCTCGATGGCCCAACAGATCTCGATGGCCCAACAGATCAGATGTCGATGGCCCAACAGATGTCGATGGCCCAACAGATGTCGATGGCCCAACAGATCTCGATGGCCCAACAGATCTCGATGGCCCAACAGATCTCGATGGCCCAACAGATCTCGATGGCCCAACAGATCTCGATGGCCCAACAGATCTCGATGGCCCAACAGATCTCGATGGCCCAACAGATCTCGATGGCCCAACAGATCTCGATGGCCCAACAGATCTCGATGGCCCAACAGATCTCGATGGCCCAACAGATCTCGATGGCCCAACAGATCTCGATGGCCCAACAGATCTCGATGGCCCAACAGATCTCGATGGCCCAACAGATCTCGATGGCCCAACAGATCTCGATGGCCCAACAGATCTCGATGGCCCAACAGATCTCGATGGCCCAACAGATCTCGATGGCCCAACAGATCTCGATGGCCCAACAGATCTCGATGGCCCAACAGATCTCGATGGCCCAACAGATCTCGATGGCCCAACAGATCTTGATGGCCCAACAGACCTTGATGGCCCAACAGACCTTGATGGCCCAACAGACCTTCGTGATGGCCCAACAGACCTTCGTGATGGCCCAACAGACCTTCGTGATGGCCCAACAGACCTTCGTGATGGCCCAACAGACCTTCGTGATGGCCCAACAGACCTCCTCGACGGCCCAACAGACCACTTTGATGGTCCGACAGACCACCTTGATGGCGCAACAAGCTTACTTGACGGTGCCAGATTGACCATCAAACATTTTTTCACAATGGCTGACGGACCATTAAAGGCTTCTGTTCGTAGCTCACAACCGCAAAAACGTTTCTGGTGGTGGCTGACAAACCATCGAAACGTTTTGATGTTGCCCGGGTGAGACCATCAGGATATCTAGATAGCCCATCAAAACGTCCAAAAGGCTGATGGTGCTTCTCATGACCTCTTTCGGTGGTGGGAAGAACCTGACTATCTTCGGGAAGTTCCAGCAGCGGCCGAGAGAGGGTGCTAAGTACCTCACGTCGTCGCGCATGCGTGTATTACATCCGGTGTGGAAAGCTGACAGTGGTGTGACTCGATAACGAAGTGTTCAATACGTAATAATCCGCCTAAAGAATTGTCCTATGATACTCGAAAGGTGACAAGGGCACATTCTTATAGACTCGGGCATGTTTTTGCAACCATGGTTCTGCTGTAAAGTGTGTTCTGGTTCGTTGGTGAAACCATTTGTTGATACACTTTGTAAGTAGATCATGTTTACGATCTAAGTGGCAGAGAATGTTCCGAAAAACGCACTTTACTTGATCGGAAATTTATTCACTAAAGAGACGTGTAGTGTGAACTAAATGTGTGCGAGAAAAAATGTTTACAAAGCAGGGAATGCGGTAATACGATGCTTACCGTATTCTCGACCCGACGAGGCTTAATGCATTGCACGCTGTCGCACGACTCTGTCATGCCCAGCATGGACGATGGGGACAGAGCGTAATAGACACGCAACAGACACCTCTAAAGTTGCACGTTCTGGAGTCTCGGAAGTACTGAGGGGATTAAGCGCCTTTTCTCTTCAGTTTTGTTTTTGCTGTTTAAAAATTCAACGTTCAACTAATTTTTAAATAGGAATAATAACATGCCACAAACAAAATACAAACTTTGCTTTCAGGTTTCCATGGAGATTTCGTAAGTAATCCTAAAGTTTCGGATGTTCCTTTTTTAAATAATGAGGGACACGAAATGAAGTTCATATTTGTCTGTAATTTAATCTTTGTCTTCTGACTGTACATACGTGTAATTAGAAATTCATACCGTTCATTATAACAACTGACCATCAAACCATTAGGCCGTCAGATGTCCTAATATACGATACACTATCACACTATCAAACCAGCCGTCCATCAAACCACCAATGTCCCAAAATACGACAGATTAGCCCGATGGCCCATCAGAAATTTTCCGATGGTCCGTTTCGATGGGGATGCATCACGTCTAACTATGCGCGTCGTGCGCGCTTATATTCTGAAAACGGGGCACCAAAATCTGTTCCTAAACAACTGACAAGAGAAGTCCAGTTGAGAGCAAAACTCCAAAAGTCACCTTTCTGGGTACCGTCGGCGCACGGTCCGTCGTCTCGCTCGTGTCAACGGCAGAGGGCACTCGCGGCTGTCGCACTTTGGGCGGCAATTCCCCAGCAGCGCCGTGTAGGTACCACAAGGGCGCGCTCGTTTTCAGGAGCCCCCCCGCAAATTTCCCCAACTGAGCCCATGCCTGGCGATCCAAATTGCGGACTCCGGGCGCCACGCCCATAACGGCGAGAGCCCTTTCCGCAAACTCCTTGGCGTCGAAGACCAGCAAGCCCACGGGCAGGGTCGCGGCGCACTTCCGACCTTTTGCCGCCACCGCGAGCATCAGTCTAGAGTCCAGGACGGCCTCTTGCGTCCTGGTGACTTTGGAGAAAAGCTGCCTAGCCCTGTCGAGTGCTTCGGTTAATCCTGCAGCGTCATCCTGGTCGTCCTGCAAGAGGCTCTCGTTGATAAGGTTCCGGTAGGCGTGCCGCAGTTCGCGTCGCGCTTTCTCCTCGTTCTCCGGGGCATCCGAAGGGCCGCTGTCGTCGGAGCAAGAGGGCTCGTCGACCATCGTCGCCCCAGAGCCCGTCGAGTCCTGTGAGGAAACACTGTTGTGAGCTGTGCGGGGAAACGATGCCGCCACGAAAGCATATCCAGCGCATCTGCGTTTCGCGGCTCCTACTATAGAGTTCTAAGGTTTACAAAAGAAACTCGACTGCACAAATACTGACCGCGCTGAACAGGTTATAATTCTACCGTGTTTTTCTTAAGAATGCCGATATTCGACGGATTTGAACTATACTTTATTCGACGGGGGGGGGGGGGGGGGGGTATAATGTTAATTGGGGCGACATTTCCACAAAACGACAATATCGGTTTAACCACTTTCTACAGAATTACTCATTACTATAGAGAATAGCGTGTATACATAGTTTTCACGTGACGTCATTTCCCCTATTTCCGCACGCCGGTCGCCATTTCAGCTGCTCGTGCGCCGCTCGGCTACTACGTCGCTACGTCGTGTTATCGTGCGTACGTTACAGCGTTCACGTGCATGGCTACAACACAAAGTTTCCTTCCGAAATGCAGGATCACTGAACTGAACATTTTAACTCAAAAGGTTCATGAAATGCATTATGGAAACCGGCAAAGCTCGTTAAGGGCGGAGGTTGTTCACCGCGTTCTTAGCCCAGACGCTGGGTGGGCACCTAGTCGGGGTTCGTGCAGGGGTTTCCCCAGGAATTGAAATCAGGGGGGGTGTCTAAATTTTTTTTGGGGGGGTTAAAGGGGGGGGGGGGCACTGCGAATATAGGAGTCATTGTGAATTAAGGGGGTGCCTTCGGAAAAACGAGGAGGGGGGGGGGGGGGGGGTCTGGGGAAATCCCTGGGTTCGTGTCGTCCCTGAAAATCGAAGGTTCGCCTGCACATTGAAAGACGCGCCTGTACTTGAGGCATTAAAGATCTCAACATCTGAGCTGTTTTGTGCGCATGCCCTGTACGGCTTTTGATTGGCGTTTGTTAAAGTTGTGTTTTATTTTTAGGCTCATCCTCTTTTCCTTCCTTTTTGTCCCTGAGTGCGCAAGCATTTATTGCCCTGTTATGATTAATAAAATGAAGGCTTGAGTCGGCGCTCTGCCTCTTCGTTCGATCCCTCGCCCTTTGCGCTGTTTTAATTCTCAAGTATGTACCAACTCACCCAAACGTCAACTTGAGCTGATACAAACTCACGCCACCGCCAAAACACTATCAACACAGGTGGGCTACGAAATCCACAGAGATAAGGAAGCTTGTCGACAACGGTAAAAACAAAAAGAGCAGCAGCGGCTGTCCGTAATCTAGTAGGTTTGTCAGTCCCTGCAGCGTGACACTACCAGACACTGTAAAACTGTCTTGGCCGCTGTGGTAAAGCCCACAAAGTACGAAGGTAAGGTTTCAGTAATTCATGTACTACGGATGACGCATGTTTTCCTTACAGGTAATGAAGCAACAAGGTTCTTCAAATCCTTACGGTGTTTGCGAGCAAGAGCTCTGGTGTTTCTGGGACAGCAGTTTTTGAGCGCTCAAACTGTTTCTCGGACAGCAGTTTTGTGCGCTAAAACTTGGGCAAACAATGCCGCCTTATATCTGGTATTGTGTTACTCTCCTTTGCGGAGGACTTGCTTCTGCTGCGGCAACCGAACGTCGCGCACATCGCCATTACTGCACCACTAGGGTGCCTCAATGTCCTTCTGTTTAGGGTGATGCCATCGTTTGTAGTACCCGATGCCGACAGCTCGCG